>JAMQGT020014887.1:0-361855 GCA_024447675.2 Pterophyllum scalare | reverse complement strand
AGGCTTACAGTCAAGCTGTCAGCTCCTGTGAACCTATAGGTGGAAGAAAATCATCCAAACAAGTTGCCGCTCTGCTATTCAGAGTCGAGAAAAATGACAGGTTCATCTCAGTCGGGAGGATTTCTCCTCTGTGCATCATGTTATGACCAAAGTATACACAGCCACAACAGCGCTTTCAGCTTTGTAAGTACCGTGTATTTGAAAATGTAACGTAGGCTCAATGACTCCATAACTCAATGATCAAATCAATGAAGAGAAGAGTGATGGAAATATAGATCTACCTGACTGATATCAAGCTGGTCCATCTCCCATTCTTTTTCTTCTGAAAACCGGAAATGCGTGAATGAATCCCCTGTAAGAAAACAACACACACAAATAGGAACGTTGGCATTATGACCACTGCAGTCCAGTCCCCAAACCATCTCTCAAAACTCACAGAACACTGTCGGCTTAGTACTTCCACATACAAAGACCGCTCCCGCCTGTGCAGAGCTCATGCAGACCAACGGAGTGGCCTTCACATCCAAAATGTCTAAAATGTTTTTTCTCTGGAAGGCAAAAGCTTTGTGTAAACTCTTAATCAGTTTGAGCGCTACAGCAGAGCTATTCCGCTTTCACAACATCACCGGGCTGAGGGCTCTTGTCACTACAAAGACGCAGAGGATGTATTATTAATAAGCGCACAGCAGCAGTGCCACACACTCAGCAGACAGATACGCAGATGAACAAATGAGAAAACCCATCAAGATGAAACTTGTGTTGTTTGAGTAGGGCACGGCGCGTGAGGAGCGCAGAGTCAAAACACAACATCCAGAACAACAAGGACAGAAGTCAGATGTGAAGCACCACTCTTCTAGCTCCTCATTTTTGCATGTGGTTATTTCCACAGAGTTGCAGGAGGATGTCATTTTTGATGGAATAACAGGTCGCTTGTAGGTATTTTTAGATTATGTAATGGAAGGCTCTCTTTATTCAAAGTGGCACCTAAATGTTCTTAAATGCTACGCGGTTTTCCTTTGTGAAGTAAAGAATGTGGGGAAATCCAAAAGAAACATTTATCATTTGAGACAACTCATTACTAAACACAACTTGGATGGATTAATTAAGAAATAAAGAGTGCTAAAAGCATTAATTAATAGTTTTGAGAACTCCAAAGGCTATAAAGAAGTCTAGTTTGAGAGCAGTTTGCCGTTTTTTGTCCCCCCCCCATTTTAAAAAGTGCTCTCTACATAAAGCCAGCTCTGCCAAGGTGTGTGGCTTTATAAGGAAGATCCAAGGTTAGACAGCTGCTGAGGATTTCAGTATTAAAAATGATAACTGAGCAAGGTCTTGGAGAGAGTTCTCATTTATTATATAATTCATTCAGAAAAGTTATCAGGGACGGGGTGAATGCCGAAGGCAGTGTGGTATAACAAAACAATTTGTTTTTCTACTTTTACCCTTTCACTTTTCCATGCTGGCTGGAAAAAAAAAAATTGGATGACAATCTAATTAAAATACACTTGGCTGCTAGCGAAAAGGTTTTCATGCATAAGTGGTACGAACTGGCAGGCTCTTCTCCTGTCCACAGCAACTTCTTGCCTGAAAATGTCAATTTAAAAGCACTAAGCTGCAACCAGGAGGCGATCAGCCAGCTTAGCATAAACAGAGAAAGGAGGAGGACTCTGTTAACCTGGCAGCAATTCGGCACTGATAAAATGTTATATCCATTCCCCCCCCCCCCGTCAGATTAGATGCTCATTTGCAACAGTATCGCCAACATTGCCATCTTCGCCGCCTCCGACTCAAAAACACAGCACTGCACACAGGCAGGCTTGCAGCCCCCTCCCCTCACTAGCGGCTGAACACATGAACAGCAGCACAACAAACTAGGCGAAGCATTTTAAAGACCGACACCCTGTCTTCACGAAAAATTCTGAGGTCAGTAAAGCTCTTGTTTCAGCAGCGCTGAAGCATTAAATAGGAATCGTGAATGTTCACCTGCCCAACGCACCAGGCTGTGGCTGAATACATTTTATGAACCATTATCGTTCTAATCTTTATCAAATAAAATATGGCTCTTGATCATTTCTTTTTTCTTCTCTGATATCAAAAAATGGCATTGAGTATTTCACTAGGTAGAGGTATTTATTTGATTCTGGTATTATGACAACCCTTCTCCTTCAGTATTGCTGGAAAATCCTGGTTGAAGAGCCAGTTTGCTGAATTTGCACTTCCTGTCATTGCTGGCTAATGGACCTACATCTCCTCTGAGCATCCTAACCTTAAATTAAAATAACGGTACTATAACTTTTTTTTTTTTTTATCCTATTTTTTTAACCTATGTCTAACCAAAACGTAAAAAGCTCTTGAGATTCGATCTCAATGGCCAAAACAGTTGTCTTTTCAATGTGTTCAAATCCAGGACCCTCTTGCTGTGAAGCAGCAGCTCTAACCACTGATCTGCCTCTAGACTTTGGATAACACCAACTTTTGTATGAAGAACAATAACTTTTAGTATTGACACATATCAATGAATTACTTTAATATCAAAGAAATCTTAAAAATCTGATCATTCTCAGGTAAGTTCCAAAGACTAATGCCTATTATTTTGTATTTATGACATGACAATCTCAGGACCTTTTCTTTACAATATATTTTCTTATATATAATTATGAAATAGTAAATCACAATTTTGTGAAATGGCCTGGACTCAGACAGACAAATCAAGGAGCCCTGGGATCCAGGAAGTTTTTTGTATCTTCTAGATATTTGATAGACTAAAAAAAAACAATCAAAAATATAACCAACACGGAAAATATTCATCAGTTACAAATAAAACTATGATCTTGAAAATGATTCAGGTGTTGCCTCTCTGACTTGTCCTATGGGTCAAATACACAAACTGTGATCAGACTGCCACATACAGATGGACAGTCAGCGGGAGACCTGGCGGAGGTGTTGCAGTCAGATGCAGCCTCTCACTTTGTTATTCTGCTCTCTGCGCATTGTCTTACAGACACTCTGCCTTCAGGTGTGACCATCAACACCATCTGCAGTTGTCACTGATTTGTGAAGTAAAGCGGGTCAAGGAGGAGAAGCTGCAGGAAGGCTTTTTTATCTTTAGGCTGAGTCCCCGCTGTCAAACAGGCAGAAGAAAGATGAGTTATGAAAAGAAGCATTACTGAGGTTACAATGACGGTGAGGGAGATGGATAAAAGAAGGGAATGGGAATGTCAGCTTTATGTGACGGCTGGTTGAGGGTGCCTTTATGTTGGGACAAAGATTTTCCCCTTCGCCGGGAAACCGTGAGAAAATAAGACTGGGATTTGGCGGACGAGAAATCGATTCACATCACTGCTGGTATCTTAGCAGATCAAAGATAATTTGCTAACAATAATCTGAGAAACAGAGGGAACCACTGCACACTGATAACATCAAAAACAGCTTCCAGAACCTAATCAACAAGCTGTGGGCCGAAACTCAAACTGACTTTCTTATACTATCTATTAATTGGATCATTTCAAAAGGTATTTATAACTTTTTAAGGTTAGGTGCACACCAGGCATACTAATCCTTTAAAATAAAACTGTTACAGTGCCATTGAAGACATTTGTGTAATTTTGCCTCTGTATGCCCCCACAGCTGATCTGAAATTAAGTCATTTAATTCATTTAACAAAATAATGCTTTAACTGTTCAGGAATTATAGCTATTTTATACATAGCCAATTATTCACCAGCAACCATAAAGTATTGGTATTTGCACAGATGTTGCAATGTACCAAATTACATCAATAAATGCTTTATAAGCTATATTTTAGCCATATTTGTGCATCATTTTAACTAGACTTGATCTTTTGTTCTTTATTTGTTTCTGTTGTTTCATTTCTAGCCTGTGTTTTGGTTTTCATCAAAGGGATGTTGCTGATTAAAATGTTTTTTTTAAAACATTCTGACATCATTAGATAAGCAAATATCCTTTAAGTATACACATATATACATATAACATGTAAAAGGAAAATTACTTATTTGTTGTCTAGCAACTTTCCAACATCACTATTTCCCAAGTTAGTAATTTAAGTCGGAGACACCCTTTCACCACCATGTGCTCACTTGTGATGCTGTTCTGCTAAATGTGCTGCAGAGATGGCTGCCCCTCCCCGAGCTTTGTTCTGCTGAAGGTTTCTTCCTGTCAAAAGGGCATTCTACCTTCCTACCCTCGCCAAGTGCTGCCCATAGGGGATTGCCTCATTGATTGGGGTCTCTCTCTAATACTGTGGGGTCTTTGAGGCATATTTTATATATATATATATATATATATATATATATATATATATATATATATATATATATATATATAAAAAAAGCTGAAAAGCTAAATCTGTATTAAGGTAAAACTGCCACTCGACAGCACTTTCACTCTTTTTCCGTTGCTTGTTCCTCTCTGTTTAATACCTCCTGCTCAGTCTCCTTCAGTCCAACACACAGATTTGCTGACAGTTCTAATCTGCCTCCCTCCTACATCTCAGAGCATAGCGTCCTCCTGATCTGTGTCCATGGAAATATCATTGCATGTAGTTTAGGCGCACTGACACAACCATGGCAACAGCTGCCAGCAGGGATGAGAGAAACTTCTGTCAAACCTCCAGAAGACACAGAGAGAGAAGACGAGTATATAGAAGTGAGGAAGTGAGAGGAGAACGAAGGGAAATGAAAGAGATTGCAAGGCAGACTCTTCATTCCTGCTCGTCCAAACAGATATGAGACTTCAATCCCATGATGCTGTTTTCAGAGTACAGTCAAACATCCACAGAGGCTCGGAAACCTCAGATGTGTCACCCAGCTGATATTGAAATATCATGCCTGACATTTTACTAAACACTGGCACTATGTTTTAGTTCACATATAACAAAAATATTTGGGCCTTCATTTGAAAACTAGCTGTACTAAAACTGGCACAATCAGCCAACTTGCCTTTTGATGCAATAAAATCCATAAAAATATAAGAAAACTAGAACAAGGGGACACACAATGGCAAAAAATAAATCTGTCATCATATATTTTTTTTATTAATACACTGCTACATTGCAAGTATAGCATACCGTATATATTAATTACAGTACACACTGCAAAAAAAATCCTAACAGCCTGGCACAATTGCTCACCAACAGTGTCCTGTGTTTATAATAAGATTTAAAAACAAATGTAGATTTTCAGAAGTGAAAAGCCACAAACAGAAAAAATTTGGTCAGTTTTGCTTGAAAAAAATCTTTTAAAGCAGACTTAAAATAATTAATAGTAATAAATGCCATCCATCCATCCATTTTATTATGCTTATCCATTCAGGGTGGCGGGAGAGCTGGAGTTATCCCAGTTGCCAAGGCAAGAGGCAGGACAGGACAGCCCTGGACAGGTCGCCACTCTGTCGCAGGGCTAATAAATGCATATAAATAAATGTTTCTCATCTACAGTGGTGCTTACATCAAAGCATTTGTTTGTTTTGTGAGAGGAAACGGGCCTTTCAGCTTCTAGATGGAGATAAAAAGTATTTTTTGATCAAACAAACTTTGAGGCTTATTTTGTCATCTAAATTAAAAATCTATTTTTTGTTTTGTTTTTCAGATTAAACTGAAGTAAAAGAAATTACTACACTTTATAACCCCCCCCCCCCAAAAAACTGCAGTAAGTTACATGCTCTGTTCCAGAAATACTTAACTAAAAAGTAATAACTAATTAATAAATATCTAAAATTGAGTCGCCTTTTACCTGACATATTTTACCTCATCAAATAAAAACAGGTGCAGCCAAACACGTGTCAAGTAATTATATAATTTTCCACAGTGTTTATCAATTCATCAGACAGCAGGATATCCACCCTTTTTTCTTTTACACTCATTTTCCTCTTAGCCTTTTTTTTTTTTTTGCCTTTATTAGATAGTGCACAGTTAAGAGAGATAGGAAAGTGGGGAGAGAGAGATATAGGGGAATAAATTTCACTTTGGAAACTTTTCCCATGCCGTGTGGGAATTCTGTTAAATGCCATGAACATACCCACATACCCTCACTATACACAACTGACAAAAGATTAATTCACACTCCAAATGACTATCTCAGTTATTCACAGAGAATAAACACTGCATCACTCATACTGTATGCTAAGTGGCTCGGCTGGCATTGTGTAACTTTTGTATAATGTGGTATCCTGTCTCTTGAACATCTTGCTGGCTGAACCCCATTTTAACAAATGAGGGTTTTCTGCTCTGCAACCCCGGCTTCGCTGAGCTATCTATGGCCCACTCTCATCTTTTACATCGTTGGCTCAGCTCCTGTCTTTCTGTTCCTCGCTGTGCTCTTTTCCTGCTCCACTCAACGCCACTCTGCCTCCACCTCGCCGCTGTTCATCTTCACCCATCTCCTCCATCATGCTCTGTGTGCCTGTCGAGCTTTGGTTGAGTCAGGATAAAGATAAGCTATGCTGGTTCTCTGTCACCTCGTTATGAACAGAGTGAAGGATAGAAGAAATGTGCATAAACTGTAACCTGTGACTGCAACTGTTCCCGGTCTCTTAAAGGCAGCGTGATGAAAGGAGACTGACAGTCACATCATGGAGTGCTGTTTTAGGACTTGTCCAAAAATAAATTAATTAATTAAAAAAAAATTTTGGTTGTACTTTCTTTAATTTGAGAACTGCTTTGCTCTCTTTTATGCCGTTTTATATTAAACATATTCTTGATTCAGACTGTCTAGGCAAAACAAGCAATTTGAGGACATTCCCTTGATTTCTTTTGAACCTGTTTTTTTAAACTAAAAATACAAAACATAAACAATAAATAACAGCATAGCTGATTAAAATAATCATGCATCACTGCCCTTCACATGTGACTAAAACCTTCAAACCCTTAAACCAACAACCAGAGATAAGAATATAAATGTAACTGCAAATTTGACACAATTACTGCTGAAGCTAATTATTAGGACTCTCCAAGGCAACTGAGCTAAAAAACTGTTGAAATAAAACTATTCCAAATAATTTGTGGCTAAAATCTATTTTTCTAAGCCATCAAAAATGTCAAATATTTCCTGGTTCAATAACTGAGGATCCAGCTTCTGCAGTGTCTCCTGCAAGTGGTCGGCCTCACCAGAGGGAGCTGAGGTGGTTTGGGCATCTGCCTCCTGGGTACCTTCTTGTGAGGCATTCCAGGCATGTCCTGCCAGGAGGAGACCTCTGCTTAGACTGCTGCACCTGCAACCGGGACAAGGATAAGCAGCAGAAGATGGATGCTTATAGTGGATTACGCTTTTCCCTTGAGCCACTTAAATGTAATGATATCACTGTAGTTTTGATTGAATTACAGTTGTGTTTCGCTTTTCTCGTTCTTCTATTAGTTTAATGTGTAATGCTTTTGGACTGGAACAGAATTCCTGAAGGATCCTTTCTGTGTGCAGTTATTGTGATGCACATTACTCATATTTTATATGGAGGGGGGAAATGTTAGTATAAATAACTAAATGCAAAAAATCATCAAAACATAAATTTAAAACAGTCCATTTTGGTAATTAAAAAAGTTTTTCTTTATTGATTACTTTTATTATTTCATCACTTTTTGGCTATTTGTTCATGTGTTGAGTGATCCTAACCTCTGTCTAAAGCAGAACTGGTCACCTAAGTCAACCAGATAGAAAGAAAACGATTCCTATTAAATGTACACAAGTTAGTTCCCAAATCTCTCTAAACTACATGCAACGGCTTTGACTGAGATTTAGAAAACAGACGCAGATTTAAAAAAAATAAAATAAATGAAATATGGAAATACAGTCTAGAAGATTATATCTGGATTTAAATGATATTATTTATATTATATGCGTTTATTTATTTTTGCATCAGACAAAAATGACTTGAATCTAGAGGAACTGTCATTGCGAATCAACTTCAATGAATCAAAAAAAATAACCAGCAGCATAAAAAAAAACAAAAAAAATCTAAAAAAATTAAAAATAACTTAGTTGCAGAATTTTAGTAATAAATATTACTTTGACTCCTTGACATCTGAATATAGTGTGTATAAATCATAATCCCACAAGCGTCCTGGGTTATGTTGATTTATGTTCGGCCCTGCCAGAGCACTGCTGCCCGATCAGATGACAAACAAACACGCACGCCCTCGATGATTGGACCACACCTTGTGTATACAGCCCTTTTCACTGACCAAAATCCACTGACTATATAAAGCTTCGGTCTGGCCTTAACCTTGGTTACTCTTCTTTGCTGGAGTAGAAACAGAAACAGGACAGACGTGTAAGGAGCTACAGTACCACTGTTCAGTCTCCACTAACACCTGCAGCAAAATTTAGACATTTTATATAACTGCAAGAAGAATATGTACATTCCTTGCCTTTCCTTCTGCCTCCATTTGCTATGAGTGTAATAGCCTGTGTTCAGTGCATGATCTACATCTCCTTTAAACTGACTGTCATGGCAGATCCTCACTTGATAAGAGAGGAGATAAAGCAAGGAAGCTCATAAAAAAAACCTAAGAGCAACTAAATTGTTATTACAATAACAAATCCCATCTGATATGTGTTTGGCAGTGGGAAAGGCAGAAGGGAACAGGATGGAAAAATCTAAAGGGAAGAGGAAAGAAACGAAGCATGGATGGGAGAAAATGAGATGCACAGATTGCAGAAAACGTGCAGGAAAGAACGTGAAACTCCAGTTTGCGATGTGTGAAGCTGATTGTCTTCCTGTGAGCTACAGCACCTCCAGCGTGCTCCCTGTCACGCCTTTTTAACCAAACCAATTAGCCCAACATGACATGGCGCTGAAACCCAACTACGCGTCAATAAATCACTGTCTGCGCTAATTGCAATTAAAATCCTGAGCAAACCAGGCGAGACAATAAAGAGGGCCGAAGCTATTTACTCTTAACTTTTAATGGTGATTGTGTGAGGCTGTGTTTATGTCAAAGTCATATCAGAAGAGCTCCAATCCACTCGAGGCTTCGTTCTTATTAGGCGTGTATCTCTTTTTTTTTTGGCATGCAGCTTGTTTGGAGGTAAGAGGCCAAAGCTCAAGCACTTCTCTGTAAAAGTCATCAATCAAATTCAGTATCTGATCGGAACCTATGCACCTTGGAAATAAGTGAAGCCATGCTAAAAAATGTATACTCTGCCAACACAGCAGCCTTGCAATAAATCTTCATCCATGAAGGTCATAATATCCAGCATTGTTTTATGCAGTTTCATTGTACTCCATTCCACTGGCAGGTATTTATCATTTTGTCCACACATATCACTGAAGGTAGGCTTAATGCAACATGATGAATTATGTCCTGCTACAGAGGTGAATCATTATCTCTATAGCAAAAGTGGGGAGAAAAAAAACAGCATGTCACACTACGATATTACCACGATAGTCGCCCATGGTAACAGTGGTGTCTAGGGTTCAACGTGATGTTAAAAATTTCCATCCTTGCATCAACTGCCCAACACCTGCAGACCGCCAAAACCGGCGAGCCAAGTGACCTAAGTGAAACAATCAGAAGGCAAACACCCTGCAGCCTCTAAATAAACAAACAAGTGGGGATAACATATGCTAACAAATGAACAGGGAGCTCAAGCTTTAAAGTGCGGCACTGTCAGACAAGCGCTTATAAAACACAGTAGCTACCGCAGATCATATGCGTTGGACACAGGAGCGGAGACCTCCACACTGGTGCAACTCTCAACTCTAGCTCAGTGAAATGGCAACCAGGCCCCAGCTTCTGGGTCCATTCGGCGCTCGTGCTGAATTAAGGCCCGGTCGTACAGGCTTAGAGTCCAGTCGTGACCATCTGGCAACCGCCGATCACAAGGGAAAGCTGGGTGGTGAATGGTTGCTCTGGGTTGGAGAAATCGGATGCAAAGAGGACCCTCAAAGTTAAAACTGTGGTTGTCATCTGTCCAACCAAAATGGTATAACACAATATCTGTTAACTTAAGAAGAAAAAATACTCAGCAAAATGGGGAAGGGGGAGTTTCAGTTGTGTATTTAGTCAGTGTTTTGTGGTGTCAGGGCTTGTGTTTTATCATTATTATTCAACATTAGTAATGTAACAAATGAATTTATTAGCTCTCTGATTTACCCCCCCCCCAAAGTCCACTGTTTTGAGTTTGTTCATTTTAATAAACTTAAGTAACTTCCATCCACTTTACCCTCATTCATTTGATAAAAACAGAAGAAAAAAAACAACAACAAACACACCAAATGTCATGACTTTTGTAGCTGTGATTCTGTTAAGTCAAACTGGCCAAGGAATTCACTGCACGTGTTAATAAGAATAAGAAATACATAATGTTGCTCTAAAGGTATTTTGTCTTCCTCATAATCTAACCCCCCCCCCCAAAATTAGTCACTTAAAATAAACAAGTAAATTATATATCAGGTTTATCATATATTTTAGTTGTTTTAATTGGCTGCCACTGTGCAACTCCAAATAAATTATGGGAAATTAAATAAAATAAACAGAAATCTGAGAAAGTAAGCACCACAAACTGATAGATCCCTTTGTTCAGTTGATAAGAAAGCAAAAGGTTCAGTTCTAAAATATTAAGATTTTTCTCACAGGCACACCATTACTGGTGTTTCTTCCGTCTTTATATAAAGACAGTCTGAGGGTCAGAGAAGATAAGAACAATGCACCCACTAGCAGCTAAATAAAGACCCGTGGACTGCCTTAAATAAAGACTAAACTGCCAGAAAGCACAAATGTTTCAATCCTTTGAAGGCTTGAGCGGATGAAATGTGACAGCCGCCGCAGTTCTCAAATCCAAACAAGATGTCCAGAACAGCCACACTAGTTGATCTATTCACTTCAGAAATCCCAAGTTCCTCCTTTCTTGTAGTAAAACTAATCAAAACTGTCTGTCTCTAACTGAATCATGACGCTGCTGCCTCGCTGACACAAAACACACACCACCACCTGCACTTAAATATGGTGAGTGGAGTCATTCATTGTGATGCACAAAGACACAATATGAAAGATTTCTGTTCACTGACAAAGCTGCTGCTGCAGTGAAAAGTGTTCTGGTGTATTTTAGATGTTACTAGATTTTTTTTTTTTTTTTAAGGTTGCAACAATGGTTTCTGTTATCAGTTGATGAGAGTTTATGGTGAAGTCTTAGAACTTTGAACTTAACTGAATACAGCTAGGTCCATAATTTACTGGACAAAGATGCAATTTTTTGTAATTTTGTCTCAATACGCCACCCCAATGGTGATAAAGCCAACAATGTGTGTTTAAAGCGCAGACTTTCAGGTTTTATTCAAGGGGGTTTGAATTAATTTTGCATGAATTATTACAGCCATTTTTTGATATAGTCCCGCTTTTTCAGAGGCTCAATTACTTGTACAATTGACTGACAAGCAGGTGAGGCCTGTTCCCTTGTTATTTTAGGACAAATGAAACATACACATTATCTATATTGTAGTTTGTTTGGTTTCTTTTTATTTTATAGCCTTTCACTGTAAATTTAAATATGAGGCCTGAAGAAATGCTACTGCAAATGAAGGGGGCTACCATTAGGCTGAAAAAGTAAAAGGCTTAGTAAAAACCCTTTCTATTGAATCAAGAGCCACTAGATAATTTATTTAGACCAACACTGAGATTTAAGAATTTTAAAGATCTTCTTTACTTTATTTATTTGTATGCTACATGTTTTTGGCACAATCCAGAGTAACTATCACAATATGTTGCCCAAAAATAACACAGGTATCACAATACAGCAATTCTCCATATTCACACACACACACACACACACACACACACACACACACTGCAAGACAGTTATCTACAACATCTCCTGAGATCTGCGTAAGAAGAAACGTGACTTCATCAAAGGGAAAAAGCAACAATTATGTTTTAAATCACTGCCATGTAGTGTCAGGGTTTATCATTATTATTCCATTTTAATTATGTATCAGTTCAGTTAATTAGCTCCCTGATTAGCGTTCCTCTGCCATCTGTCATTTTTACCATGTGAGATTCTTCTTTGTTACTACAAGCTGGTGAACTTTCACTCCTTTGTTAAGCGCTACCACGAGTATGAAACAGGAACTCTGATGAGTCAAATTTATGTGGGGATCCATTTAGAGCGCCCGAGGTTTGAATAAAAATATTGATGTGTGGGGTCAGAAAAAAAACAAATACAATATATTTCATATCAATATTTTTGCCCCACCCCATTCAATGGAGCGTCACTCTAGACTTAGTGTCAATAAGAAAGTCTCTAAATAATTAGGTCAGGGTTATGTTACCTTGCAGACTTGCACAGAAACAGCTCTGGGCACGTTGTTGCTCTTATTGTACTACTTCCTAGTTCACTTGCAAAATTCAGGCGGTATCTTTTTGCATAGGTCTTTGGCTACAGACATAGAGGGATCTAAACATATGCAGAAGCTATGGAAACTCACCTGCATGCAGTCATCCAGAAAGCAAACAATGCAGAGCCTGACACCAGTCATGCTGTCCATAGGTATGCTGTGCTGCTGAAAAACTGGCATTAACCAGAAGGGCAGCAACATAAAAGATACTGATGGGGAAAAAAAAGTGCGGATGAGCAGCACAGTCAGTGGCATACAGTTCTCACTTCACTTCATAAAAGTTTGTCTATTATGACTTCTGTCTTCTTCTTCACAGGAGCTAAGCTAAAAGACCAGCGTTAGCACAAACGCAGGCGAGAGTAGCCCACGTTGACAGAAAGAACCGTACGAGCCCGTAATGCTCTAGATAGCACCTAGTGACGCACAACCATGCTAGCATTTGAGTAGTGACAGCACATATTATTGCTGTTTAAAGACTCTGAAGTTTACCTGTGTCTGGCAGGCTCTTAAACACATGATTACGTTAGCCCAACTGGACTTTATTTTAGACTTAAACAGCCACACCTCTGTGAGTAATTCCATATTAAAATATTCAAGAACTTGAGCTTTATGATAATTTTGGCCTCAACCTTTTGATTCAAATGCCGCAATTGACGAAAGTGATCCTTGGCCAAAACTCAGGGCCTCTTGGATTACACGTGCAGAGTGATTTCATCATGGAACTCAAAAGCTTGAGAGGCCAGGTCTGCAGGGAGGCAACATCTTACAGGCAAACGGAAACCACAGTCACACATGCGGCACTGCTACACATCTCCCTAGACCATTATAAGAAGATATCCATTAAGAATTCAAAATCCACTCAGTGCTGCTGTGAAAAACTATTTCATATTGATTAACTAAAGCATGTCATGCATTAGTGTATTCATAGGTTATTGACATCTTCATCTAAACACCCACATAGCATAATAAGACCAAGCAGTCACAGAAGAATAAGGTCAGAGTCAAAGATTACAAAGACAAAGATTACATTCATATTCAAAAGGCTGCCTCTTAAGTAATTCAGAGAAATGAGAGCTATAGGTTTTGCTTAGGAGGCAACATTTCAAAAGCTGGTTTATAAAACGATTCATCACATAATTTTGATGTATAAAATATTCACACGGGGGGGGGGGATACTACATCTGAAGTAGCTGTAAGCCATTCACTTGCTACTTGAAGCAAGTGCCATCTTGGATTGCCATCAGTGCCAGTTTACAGAGAACTGGTTGCACACTGCTTGAATAAAAGCCAATTTGACTGATAACAAATGTAACGTTTGGTTGGCCACAGCTAATGAGTGGGCTTAGCTGACATTAAATGCTAAAACAATTCAGGAAGAGAAACAATAACAAGCGGACCCATTTGGAAGCCATGCAACTGGTGGAAGGCTTTATGTGCCAGATATTATCAGCACTGCTATTGTTATTTACAACAAGACAAGCAACACAGTGTGGGAGGCGTGAAGCACACAAAGCAATTATCTTTAATTGAAACAGAGAATCAGACCATTAAATGACTAATTAGGGTTTTTTTTTTCCCCCCTCTCTCTCTTTTTTTTTAACCACACTGGTTTTGAAATAACTGGCTCGGTTTGGGGAGCTAAAGGTTACTTTATAATATTATTCTGGCACAGGTGTATACATCATGTGAGGGCAAAATCTATAGTCAACCACTAAATCCATATTTCATATCTTCAAAGGCTGTGCACAGATAATAAGGTTAACCTTTATTTCGTCAATACTTTAACTTACAGAGTAAACAGGGAATTTTCCTCAGTGCTACAAGGATATGGGAAAGCCTCATACAATGCACTGCTGCCTTGAGCTTTTCTAAGCCTTACCCGACAAAGCTGCACATGAGGATTCAAAGCTCCAGGTCAGTCAGATCAGACATTAAACAATCATTGACCTGCCAGCTACATAGTACAAAGTCCATGTTGTGTCCACCTGAGTTACAAGTATGTCCAAAGAATTCACAGCGAGAGAACGGCCACTAAGATGACCTTCAAAGTCTTACATGTGAGAAACCTCAGACAATATCCCAATGTGATTCTTAAAGTCTGGAGTTCATGTGTGAAAATGGCTCTAATGATGTTGCAAACTTGGGACAGGATGGTTTTGCAGTCAGTGAGGCTGTGCCTTAATGTTGCTGGAGTTTTGCAACGAGCACCCGAGGGATCCTCTCCACTCCACTGGTTTAAGTTCTTGGGCTTTGTAACATGCAGGGTAAACATGAGCAGCAAAGGCTTCATTAAACTGATTTGCAGAATATCATTCAATTACCTTTGCATTTCTGCTTGTTACCTGCCAAGCCTTCCTACTACAGGAGGGCAGACTTGTTGCACTTCATGGACGACTGACTTAGTATAAATTACTGGCAACCCATGACTGGACACAAAGATACAATACATCCCTAGTAATGGTAGAATAGATCTAATCATTACATTGGCTGTTGTTGTGTGGGAAGACATTGAGCCCCAAGTTGCTCCAAATGGCAGGCAAGCACCTTTTGGCAGTTTCAGTGCCACTGATGCATGAACAAGTGTAAGAAGAGAGTGCTTTATAAAACTGTTAGAGTTAAAAGACACTATGTCAGCACTATACAAGTTATACAAGTCATTTCATCCTGAGGAAGGTTTCTCAAGCACACATTAAAAGAAACTAAAAGGACCATTGGCTATACTATTAAAAAGTTACTTTATTTCCCTTTTTTCTCCCTTTCTTTCTCTTAAAAAACAAACTGATATCAGTGATAAAGAAAGCATGTAATCGGGATATTACTGTAAAAAGTACAACTCATTACTTATGGCTATTGAATTGGGCTCCCATTAGTCACACCCACAGTAACCCTTGTTCACAGTAACGGTGGTAGTCAACAGCACCATGACATAATGCTGGTGTCATAGTGACCAATTGTCTAGCCTGTAATGTGTCCAATCAACAGATATTAGGCAATCACAGTGTACCTGTGTGCCTTATTACATGAAGACCCCGAGGAATGCATATACATGCATTTTCAGTCTCTAGGATAATCAATAGCAAAGCAGTGAATCAGTGGTCCACCAGAACATGCATGATATAGTCACATTAAAGGAAAAAAGCTTCAGTCCATTCTAGTCACACCGTTCAATCACAGATGAATCAGCTGATATCCTGTCAGCTGTTCAAGCAATATGAGTTCTGAAAAAGCTGGAAAAATGTGCAACAGGGACAAAAAGTCCTCTATCTTAAGAACAGGGTAGTTCAGCAATAACTGAGCTGATTCCTTTATATTTGTTATGACAACGATGTATTTTATGCATGAATGGGGATTTATTATGCACAAAATGATAGTATACTGCCTCAGGAGTAAAAACACAAGAGCTCCATTTTTACCACGACTTCGATAATCATTTTATTTATTATTCTATTAACTCTAGAGTTCATAATGTCCTTTTTTTTCAGTGGCTGTTCAATTAAGCAGCAGGCTTCCAACCAAGTTTTGGCACCAACTCTTCGCTGTGGATCTCATGCCAAAATTTTGATTTTAGTTTTAATTAGGTTTGAAATATATAATTTCTACATGCTCAACTAGGACCCATTTCATGCTTCTGAAAACAAATCCAGCAATGACTTACAAATATTTTTATGTCTGGGATGGAGAGAATTAAGGGATTTAGCTTGGATTACACTTGACACAAAAGAATAAGGGGAGTGTTCCCAGAAGGTAAACATGGACATAGGTTATTAACTGCTGATATCGTCACCGCAACACTAAACAGTTATATGTCATACCCGACCTCATAATATTTGTTTACATTGCCAACAGAAGCGGTCTCACACCATTTGTGATAAAAGCTACAATGAGAAGATCTGCAGCTGCATCACTTCATTATTAAGCTGCACATTTGGTGTATTAAAGCTGTTATAACAATTGCACTGTAATTTTTCGTCTCTCTAAGAGGTCAGAGTACAACTTCAGAGCCTGTGCACATACTGAAGATAAGGGGTAACTCCTTCAAAGTCTAAATCCAGCTTTAGCAGGCTTTGTAACTCTGACAGGGAAACAGAGCAAAAATAACATCCAGTGCCACAAACATCCTTGTTGTTCACCAGGATGTTGATTCATGCCGTTACAAGTGTGATGGATGCTGACAGCATGTTCACGACAATGTGTTTGTTTCATTATGTCAATAGCAGTCACTGAGGTTCTCCCCTTTTAAGTGGACCCTGCTTACTAATATGAAGAGCTGCTCGTGAATCAAAGCAGCAAACAGATGAGACGGATGGACCTTACGCTGATGTCAAGTTATATACTCTGAGTATTTCTGCATAGTTTTAACAACGCAAGACTAAAGGGTGGATGTATGCAAAAACAACCAGCCAAAAACACTGACCCAAAGCATGTTAAGAAATTGATAAAGGCCCATAATTCTGTCCTGCCGCCCATCTATAGTAGGGAAATATTTGCTATAATAATGTTCCTGATAATGATACATATATACACACAGTTCATTATGTCACATAAAGGAACAGCTTAATAAAGGATAAAGGATTACTAGTGGGAAGACTAGGAAGTTCATTTATTTTTTAACAGACTTAATTTTAGTAATATGTTTGATTTTGGTTGATGAGGCACACAATAAAATAAGAGAAATGTTATTGAGATCCACAGATGAGAAATATATTTGTTGAAATTTTCTGCTTCTGCATATACTAGCAGGGGTTCCTTACGACTGATTTTATTAACAGTCCTCAGTTTTAATCCATGACTCACTGTGCGTTTTTAGTGCAAAAGCTTAACAAGAACTCCACTGTGAGGACAGAGAGAGACCCTAAGCAAATCAATTTTCACCTTGAAATTCCATCTCCTTAGGAAGGAAAAAAAATGTTTGTGCTCCCTAATATTATAACTACAGGAAAAAGCTTACAAGGAACGCAAAGCAAACCGTGAAAGCTGTTTAAAAAAGTCTACAAATCGCTACTGAATACTTTAACAGTCTTTTGTGTTGCTTTCTGAAAGAGGTGCGTGGTCAGAAGGATTTCTGAACTACCAACAATCATCATGAAGTGTGGCGTGTAGCTGATTGAGGAGCGAGCTCTTCCCCTCTGATGAATGCATACATGTTTTCCATTGCAAAGGCAAACATTCAGCGTCTCCTGAACTGCTGCTGACACATGTGAGCGCTTCCTCTGGCTCCTCCCCTTGTGTTTTATCTTACTACTCCACCTCTTCCACCTCCTCACCTCCTCCTCCCTCCTCTTACATATTGCCTAGTGCTCTGATACACGATGAGGCTTCAACCTATGCGGGAATTTTTCCTAGTAGTTGCTCACGGCTGAATCTGCATGTAAGAGAGGATGACAGTGCAGCCTGCATCCAAGCAGCTTTTTCAGAAGTGGTGAGCAGGAGTCAGTCGGGAGGCAAAAAGTCTGTCTGTGCAGCCTTGAGCGCTGAAGAAGCTTTACTTACTTTCGTTGCCAGTGGAGTTGCTCTAACTTTGCAGAAAGTGTGAGGAACTGAGAAACTTCCTTTGATTTTTTTTTTTTTTTAAAGATTTTTGAGCTCACAAGTTCATCTTCAGTGAAAGAGAAAAATCTTTGAAGAGACCTTCAGTTAATCATCGCTGCTGATAACGAGGAGCTCTTTTCAGTCATTCCCGCTTCTGTGAAAAATGTCTGAACGGCAGCATCAAGGCACCTCAGCAGCTCTGTCACATGGACGCTGACGCTGAACAGCTGTTGCATTTACCATCTTTTCTCAGAACAAAGCTGGAATATTGAGGAGCAACCGCATACTGCACGATGATACTGACCAGTCTGTTTGCATCAAAGTGCTTCGTACTTAGCAACTGATGAGGATGCGAGACGGTGTGATCGCCTACCTGTATCTGACAAGTGTGTTTTTCACCTCGTTGGAGAGAAGAGCACAGAGGAAAACGAGGGAACAGGGGAGGGGAAGACAAAGCCAACAAGGGAAAGCGTGAGGCAAACAGTGCAAGGGAAGATCTGCAGAGCAAACTCTGCCAAACTGAAGACGAAGTGAAGAAGAAAAAAAAAACCTATCAAAGACTTGGCCACAGGCCCATTTGATACTGGAGCATTGTGTTCTTTTGGAGCAATACAGGGTGAGTATGTATTCTGTTTGGAGTGGCTATTAGGCAGAAAATTAAAGGGCTCACAGGAGCAGCTGTCAACTGACCCTACTTACTGTTTACTAAAGTCATATTAGGAATTCTGACATGATAAAATTTTGATTACTGAATAGCAAATGCAGCCCCAGTTGCTATATTAAGGAATCATGGAACATATTCTATGGCTCACAGTTGCAGAGCCCTGCAGCACATTTTGTACCGTGTGGAATTAAAACCATTGGTTTTTACAACATGAAAACATTATTTAATTGATCTTAAACACAAAAATTATTCAGGACGGGTTTAATGGGGTGTTGTGTGTTTGTTTAATGCAGAAGGTACAAGTGAAGTGATTCAGTTTAAGGTATCATTAAAAACCATTACATTACACTGTTTTAGACTGTTTAAGACTAAAACTGAACTAAAGCTGAATATTGAGCAACGAGTTGACGGTCAGAAAATTTATAAACTTTTTTAAAAAAAGCAGTTTTATGAGGAGAAAAATTGATGTTTTTATATATATATATATATATATATACATACATATATATATATATATATATATATATATATATACATATATAATCTTATATTCATTAATTTCCACATTATTTTCTTATCTATTTCTTTGCACATGTAAAAAAATAAATAAAAAAATAAAGCAGAGTGCAGATACAACAAATGTTTTTTTCTTGTTTGGCAAAAAAAAAAAAAAACATAAAAAAATATTTTATTAGCTGCCATATAAAGCCAGAAAAAGCTGAAAATTATGACATTTGAGAACCTAAAATTGTCAAAAGGTTTAGATTTCTTGGTTGGAAAAAAATCCTAAATAATTTCATTTTATCCTCTATGATTATTTAAATCACACAATGTTTTCTAGGATTTGTGTAACATTAGCAAGCCACATAAAAAAGCAATTTGGAGACTTTTCCTCTGTAGAAAACTGATGGGTATTATTATTATTATATTCTACATTTTAATGAAATGCAGCAAATTGCACTGTTTAATGGAGAAAATAATTGAGAAAAGAAAAAGAACAGTAGCTGGAGCCCCAATTTTTCTAATTAACCAACTACCTGATCATTTTACAAGCAGTTATGTCAAACATTCATTAGTAAAAACCCAGCTATAACTCTGGAAAACTCTAATTGAAAATTTATACTACTAACATTTCATAATCTCGTGAAAATAATCAAAAATGTTAATGTAATGGCACTCAAACGACTGCACAGGTATTTAAAGACAAAAGTGGGTGGGCTGATCAGTGGGATGATCTCAGTGAAGTGTCTATGATCCACCTGCAGCTTTATTTAACCTTACACCATAACTCCACTGGCGCCATCTTAATGGGCAGTTCCAGGGAAACAAACCAAGCACCTGTAATGCTTTGTTTCCTATTTATGCCAACCAGACAATACATAATTGGCCCCACTCCTCTGCTTTGACGCCAGTCTCTTCCAGCCAACATGGCTAATCTGGTATCTATAACAACACCGGAACATACATATTAATGGAATGATTGGGACTATTAATCTCAGTTAGGAAATCATCCTTGTGTGTGTCAATCTAGTTAGCCAAATCACTGAGGCTCTAATGTGATTTCCCTTTGTTTCATTATGATTGAGCTTTGATAGAGGCCCATTAGCAGCCTTGGTAAACTACGGCTGCGGGGGAGGAGACTTGATCCTTGTGTTAATGTGTACAGATAGATAACAGTGTGAGGATGTAAATAACTGGGCAGTAATTTCCCCAGTTGTACAGGCACAGGGACTCACATGGACAGAATAAGAGCACTGCATCATGTGTGCATTTATTCTAGCAGCAGGATAATCAATCCCCAACAATTCAAGGACTAAGACTAACTCTGACAAACAAAAAAAAAATTCAATTTAAAAAAAAAAAAGGAGAGAAACGAAACTGTCATTGATTTCTTGAAGATTGAAGGCAAGTCGGTCCATTAAAATTCAACCAATACATCTGTTGTTTACCTAAATTATTTTCTAATTCATGGCAACTGACGCTATCAAGGTCATGAAAACCCTTCTGCACAAAAGCAGCTTCGGAATGAACTGCTCATGAAATATCTCAAGTATCAAAGCACCAAGGTTTCATCCTCGAAAAGTTACCTCACTCCAGAAGTCACAGTCATGCAAAAGGTCTGTTGCTTCCTAACACATTGGAGGCACTAGATGTCATAGGAGGTGTAATCAGAGTCATTCAAAACACATGAATGCTAAAAGCACTTGGGATGTTTGGACAAGCAGAAGGGCTGCATAATAGCCATTTGGGTGGCCACAAACAACAGAAATCAACACGACCTTCAATTCAAATCAAACCGTCTGTTTACATAATTCCCCCGTTGAGCTCCATTTTTCACAATCACACCAAGTAGAGTAGAGGTTTTAATAGAGCTTTTGCAAACACAAAAGTCAGTCACTGTATCTCCCAACAACTCTATTATATATGTTTAAACAGACTGGCAAAGGAAATTCACTGAATGTCTACAGGTCTTTATCAGTGCCGTGTTAAATTTTCCAGTTGCATTTTGGGTGTGTGCTTGAATTTGTCCAGCATGCTTAAATCTATGCAGAGAGGTGAATCACTTCAGCAGCAAATGCATCTGGATACATGAAATGGAAGAAGTAGTCTAAATGAAATCTAAACAGCCTGAAGTGACACAAATGTAGACTATTATAAACGACAGCTTCTGCATGACAGGCAAACCAGAGTCTCTGAAAGTAAAGAAAAGGACGTAGGGACTGCGGCACTAACATTCAGGGATACCGAAACCTTACATGTGACCGGAAGTAACGTTTAAAATATTTCCTTAAGCTAACATTTTCCCTATTTGGGATATATGTCATCATTACAGAAAACAAAGCTGCTTTTTTTTTTTTTAATCTTAAACATTTCTTACTTTGGGTCTCATTTTAAAGTATAGTGAAATAATTATAGCTGCTCAACATTAGTTACAGTTGTGAAAAAGAAAGTACATCATCTTTCACTTCTAAGGTTTTAAATATCAGGACATAATTTTAAAAAAAAAAAAAAAAGGTCTTTACCAGGTAAATACAGCATCAGCTGAACAAAAACGCAACATATTACACCATATGTTATTCACTTAACAATAACTAATCCAAATCATAGAAGCAAGGTGTGAAACACTAAGTATACTCTATTGTTTCCATAAGAGGGTAAATAGTAGCCAGGTGCTGCTAATCACTTGTGTGTGTTAACACAATGCCAAGGAGGAAATCCTTGGCAGGAGGAAATGCTCATGAATCTGGGAAGGGTTATAAGCCAATTTCCAAATAATTTGAGGTCCATCAGTGAGAAAGTGACCAGTGATTATTCACAAGTGGAAAACATTCCAGACAGTTGCCGATCTTCCCAGGAGTGGAAGTCAGACTGTGAAATTGCAAAAAAAAAAAAAAACACTCCTGAGCTACATCTCAGACTCTACAGGCTTTAGCATGTTAAATGTCAAAGTTCATGAGAGTACAGTTAGAAAAAGACTGAACAAATATGGCTTGTCTGAAAGCTGTTGCCAGGAGTTCATCTCTCTAACACAAACATGGCCGCATGTTTTAGGTTTGCAAAGTTGCATCGGAACTAGGGTTGCAACGGTATGAGATTTTCACGGTGTGATATATCGCGGTATCACGGTTACTGCGGTATCACCGTATTTCACATATATTATTATAAGTTACTCTGACCCTTAAAGAAATGACAACAAAAGCTTTTTGTTTAACAAATTATTTTATTGTACTTGGAACCACTTTTAATGACAGTTTTGTGTAAAATGTCTCTTTAAAAAAAAAAAGAAGCTATACACCTCCTGATATAGATACACACACACACACACAGACATACACTTTATATGTACTCTTAGAATTAAACATTCTGCATTTAAAACGTTCAGTAAAATTATGTATCACCATGAAAACATATTTAATATCTGACAAACTGAGCCTGGGTCAGTGTCTGATCAGCTACTGTTGACTGCTTTATAACAGCGCTGTGCTGCTAAGTTCAGTGGGAAATAACCAGATGCT
Source organism: Pterophyllum scalare (assembly GCA_024447675.2). Taxonomy (NCBI): domain Eukaryota; kingdom Metazoa; phylum Chordata; class Actinopteri; order Cichliformes; family Cichlidae; genus Pterophyllum; species Pterophyllum scalare. Next base: position 339,308 of record JAMQGT020014887.1, on the reverse strand, counting down.
GCAGACAGAGGGGATTATTTCTGACATGATCCTCATAATACAGATTTCACTCTTACGGCTTTCATGCCGAGCCTGATTTTAAGGGATGAAAAATAGACACGCCAAAGTTTTACGTAAATATGCCGTCTTTCATATTAAGTCCGGAAAGGCCCTTAACACGGACACGCGCATCCAGCACAGCACGCGCTTCACGGCCACCGGTTACCGCTGCAACCCTGATCTGACCAAACAAAGACTTCTGTAATGATGTCCTTCGGACAGACAAGGCTGAGGTGGAGACGTCTGGCCATAATGCACAGCGTTTGGTAAAAAGCAGAGCACATGAGTACAAACGCCTCATACCAACTGTCAAGCACGGTGGTGGAAAGGTGATGATTTGGACTTGTGTGGATTTGCAGCCATAGGACCTGCAGTCACTGACACAACCAAGAGTTCCTCTGTATATCAAGTATTCTAGAATCACATGTGAGGCCATCTCGCCAACAGCTAAAGCTTGGCCCGGATTGGGTCACACAGCAGCCGATCTACAGTAGAAAGGTTGAGAAAAGAATCTAGGAAATGCAATGGTCTAGTCAAAGTCCAGACTGCAATCTGATGCCCCCAAAGGCAATGTTGTAAAGAAGAGTGGGCCAAAATCCCCCTGAAATTATGTCAGAGATTGATAAAGTAATAGAGAAAATAATTGCTTTGTCCTTACTGCTGCTAAAGATAGTTCTACAAGTTATTGGATCAGGTACTGGTGTACTCATTTTTTTTTTCACACACTGCTTCTGCTTATTATCCGACTTATTTTTGTTAAATATTAGGCTGCATTTAAATAATTTTAAAACCTTCTATCAGATTAATTGTATTATGTCCTGACAGATAAAACCTTGAAAGAGGGTGTACTTTCTTTTTGACATGACTTTATTATCCATGTAAAAAAAAAAAAACAAATAAATAAATTCTGAGCTCTTAAACTCCTCATAGAGGTTTTTTCAGAGAGCAAAATACTCTAATGTCTAAATATGCTGCAAGTTACTTCAATACGTTGGGCAAGAAAATTCTGATTTTAGATGAAAAACTGCTCCTCTTTAATCTTCAAGAACGACTACATTAAGACGTCCCTCGACTCTTTTGAAACATGCTATTCTGTAACACTGCAGGTTCTGACAGCAGTGCCTCAGTGAGAACTATATTTATAAAACTGGCCTCTAACCTGTCCAACTGTTGCGCCATTTTAAGAAGACGCTTACTGCATCTCTCCATCTGGTAACAGTGTCAAGAAACAGTAGCTGCCAACATTAAAAGGGTTTTATCTCGTCCAAGTCCCTTCTTTGTCACAGTAGTGGTGTTAAAGGTGCTGACAAAAGCATTTACACTGCTCAGGGCAGGAAGAGGCGCCGATGACAGTGATTTCGGTTTTTCCATGCAGCCTTCCTTCCGCCTACATTTATTTCTCTACCGTTTTACTTGACGGACAACACTCCCTTTCTTTGGTTCATTAAAGTGGTGATTTATTTTGTAATGTACAGCAGCCCAGCCTACAATTCTAAGTTATACGTCACACAGTGGCCCAATTTGTCAAAATTTCAGCTTTGCATGTCGACATGGACTGCAAATTCAGCTGAAGATACTCAAGAATCCTGGCTGAAGTCCAACAAGATGAACAAAAAAAATAGGTTTCCTCCTTGATGATATTTTGCCAGGCTCCATAGATCCAGCTGTCTTTACAGCTGGATCTATGGAGCTCTCTCTCTCCGTTTCAGTTTGGCTTCCTCTGTTAAATATACATTCAACTGGGTTGAGATCAGGTGACTGACCTGGCAGAATATTCTACTTCTTTACCCTCAAAATTATGGGTTGCTTTTACAGTATATTTTAGTTAACTGCTCATCTGTACTGTAAATTGCTATCCACTTGACTTTACAGGATTTGACCAAATCTGTCCAACGGCATAGGTCACTATACTTAAAAATTCATCTGACTCTTTCTTTTCATTCTTGACGCAGATGAATGATTTGCATGTTTTGGTGGACCCTCTGTATTTTCTCTTGCAAACTCTTCTCTTTTTGTAGACTTGTATAATGACATGTTCACCATGGGAAGGATCCTGTGATCATCTATCACTGTTGTCTTGTGTGGAGATTATGTTGCCCAGCTGACTAGAGTGGCCCCCTCTTTATTTTCCTTAGAGCATACCCAGCTCTTTCTTATCTGTCTGTTCTGCCATCTCTCTGACCGTTTTGATTTGTTTTTGGAGCCTGGGAATGGCTAGTTTCTTTCAAAAGTTACATAGCTTTCACATAAAAAAAAATAAAATAAAATTAAAAAAAACATGTTCAAAAATATACTCTTGGGAAAGAGGTGCAGAGACAAGTCTGAAACTAAAAGGCGTGGACAGAGTTATTTTTGCAGTGGGCCTTATTACATTATCTGTTTGTAGGCCTTCACCCAAAATGTTACAAGCCAAACCCCCACGTTTACTACACATATGCCTCATGAAAGTATTATGGACTGCAAAGTTTTGTTGTCTTTTTTTTTACTGTGAGCAGAACAATTTGTGCTTCAGGTGTTTAGTCACATTATTTCTACAACCAGATTGGTTCATAATGAAAATTTCAGAGCGCACAGAAGCTTCTGCATGTCTTTAGTCAACAGTACACACACACACACAAAAAGCTATTTTGCTACATATTTTGCTGTTACATAACATACTGAGATGTCTGTCAAAGTACTGCCATTAATATGACTCAGTCAGTCTGAAGCATATTAGAAAAATATCTGAATAATACAATATGGTGTATTTGCAGGAACTGTCTGTTGTCAGTTGGTGACTGACTCAGATTCTTTCTCTGACCTTAGCAAAATACCTGCAACCTCACGCGGCATGCAGGAAAAAAATGGTGAATAGTATTAGTAAGTTTATTAATACAGTATAATAATGTTTCATGTTCTTCTACACCTACAGGTCAGCTGTTATACACAGATTTACTACAGATAGATAGTCAATTTATTTGGAATAAAGAAGCCCTAATCCGGTTAAATCCTGCGGTCCACCTTTGCTGTCAGATTTGTCCAGAGAACATCTGCTGCAATCGCAAAGATCCCACATCCTCTCCATCCCTTTATGATGGAAGACGTCTCCCTGATATCAAAACGCATTCCTTCTCTTTCAGCCGCCTCTCCCTGACCTGAACTGCCATCCCGTTCCCGAAGAGAAACACATTAATAAAACTTTTTCTTACTTTGTATCATTTTTGTTATTAGATTACGTGCTCTCTCATCCATTCTGCCCACTTGTGACCGACTCGCGTCCACTGCGAAATTGTGCTGATCATAATTAACTGACTGCATCTGTTTGTGCTAGCAGATTCCACTTGTGCTTTTTGCGATCACTGCCTCACACCGACTCGCTCTGCTTCATTTCTTTTTTTTTGATCACGGACACTTTGGCACTTAGCATGGCTGGAATCCGAACCAGTAACCCTACACTTACTGGACGAGCTGCTCTACCTCCATAGTCATTAACCACCCCAAAAAAGCTTTACAAAAAGCTCACTGTTTTCTCCTATAAATGTCAGGAATGTCAGTCTGTAATAGCGTTCCCGTCTAACGCCTCCGCCACACTATAGATAAAGCTCTGCTCTCAACCTTTCTGCCCTGGGATTTTGATTCTCGCAAGAATTGCAAGGTACATTACAAAAGGTTGAGAAACACCGCTGCAGGCCATTTCACTCTTCAAATGCCTAGAAGTACTTCCGACCTGTACATTTTGTCAAACCTTGTCAATAAAGCAAACAGAATATCTTCAAATTGTGAATATAAAAATGAAGTCCACAAAAAGTATTCTGCGATAACTAAAGTCGAGCGGAAACAGGTGGTTTTTGTGGTGAATTCCTGTTTTCATGGCTACCTTAATTGGCCTGAAAAACTACTCTTAAAAGCACCACCGCCCACGTACAATTAAGTATCCTCTAAAGAGCGGCAGCCTCTTGCCGTATGCTGTGACTAATCTGGCAATGTGGGCAAAACACAGAGACGAGAGATCGGAGTCAAACAACTCACAAGAGCACCTTTGGCATTTTACACTACAAGAGAAGGCGAGAGAGTGACACGGCGCTGCAACACTCCAGCTTTCTAATGGCGTGAGAAAAAAAATAATAATAATAATCCCACAAAAACAGTTCACCGCTGAAAACACTCATCCTGAGTTAAAAACGGCCTCACGATTTTCCCCAAAAGCACGAGCCTGCACAGTTTGTCAGAGTGCATGCCTGAATGTTCAACTGAAAAATACAAGACATGGGACTTTGAATAACGTGCCACGCTCGCTAAGCTCATAATTAGGAGCATATGGGATGGAATTCAGCTGATTAGAGTTTGCATCCAAAAATAAATTAGCCTGACTGAGTTTCCGATTGTCGCTGAATATGTGATTATCAGGTCAGAAATTGTAATAACTAGGGTTCATCCCTAAATGTTACTATCCCCCGATCCTCTAAAATAGCATGTAAAGCTGAAAGATTACTGGCACTTGCAAAACACCTGCCAGTTTTTAAATCCAGTATGCACAGGAACAAATTTAACATTTATCTTAAGGCATGTCTCCGTCCACCTGATAAATTTAAGTCCAATATTTATGGTCCTCCTAGATATGCTCAAATAACTTTGTATGTTGAGAGCAATCCTGCTGAGAGCTGTAAGAAAGAGACAGGCCATAAAACTAAGACAGATACAAGAGACTTGATTCTTTGTCATTATGTGCTAACCCAGTCACATTAGAAATCATTTTAAAGCCTGTAGATATAATAAAATATATTGGTAAGTGCAGATATAAAACTATGTAAGACAATAAAGTAATTTACATGCCATAAAAAAGGATAAATGTAATCATCTGCATGACTGGTTGGCTTTTATTAGTTAAACCAAGTGCAATGTGTTGGTGTGACCCTACTCTGAATAATGGCATCTTAATGACCATATCACATCCTACTGCTTCAAAAATTTTAAAGGATCTAATGCTTGATGAATTTTTTTTTAGACTTCCACAGCAAAACAGCAATTTATCCAGTGAAGTACTCTGCCACCTGCAGCAGTGTGTTATGAAACGTACTCAGTCATGCTGACAAGAGACTAAGTGGAAGGAAAGCAAAGTGCGGGGAGATTTGTGCATCAGCATTCCTGCCAGAAAGGTCTAAGACGAAGGAAGCTAAGCAGAGTCAGCTTCAGAATAACCTTTATCATCCTTTATTGAGAACAAAAGAAGCAGTGGCAGGCCTAAAAACCTATCTAAAGAAGATCAACAGAATCTGAAAATCATTGTTCTTTAGAAACAGAAAAAAAAAACAAACTTCAGCATGACAATGATCCCAAACCTCAGGTCCTCAGACCTCAACAGAGAAGAGCTTCGAATGTCCTTCGAGAAGCCTGGAGAATTATTTCTGAATTATTACTTAAAACAATACAATACAGGAAAGCTTCCTAAGGGGATTCAGGCTGTGCTCAAGATAAAAAGATACTGACTTTCAAACTTGTTAGAATTGTACAAACTCGGGTTTTGCCTTTAAATACTGTATTTCCATCTATGTGTGCAGAAGTTTCAATAAATCGCTGCACATATTTCTTATTTTCACCACGTCCCAACAAAGAAGGAAAAGAAAACAATATCCTTGATTCTTCTGCACGTGAATGCCCACTGATTGTCAGACAGGCTTACAAGAATGCAAGGATAAATCAGTCACGTACTCTTTAAAAGCATATACCACAATCTAGCTGTATACTGGTCAGATAATATATCCTCCATGTATGGACGTGGTTAAAGACGTGAAAGGGTGCAGCGAAGTGGAAAAAAGGCACTGAGTCACATCTAGCCATAGAAGTGAACAGCGTAAAATGTTAAATTCATGGAGTAATCATGTTTCGGCTCCTACATAGAGAGCACATAGAAAGAGGTTTGCATCTGGAACATGAAATTGAGTTTTTGTTGCAGGCTTGAAACAGAGACAATCCCTGAAATATGCATTAGAACATACTTCCAGCAGTGTTGATGCATCATAGATCAACCAGCATTACTGAAAAGGGGACGATTACAGAGCGCCTCTTCAACTTGTTTCGTGTCGTTTTCAATATCGTCAGTCTCTAAAGCTGACAGGCATAAGTTGGAGAAAAAAGAACAACCCAAGCCAAGTTCTTTCTAGAGACAGCACACTAGAATGTAAGGAGGCGAATCAGCATCAATATCTGATGGAGACAGAATAAACATGGCCGTAACAGTAAAATGAATCTTTTTTTAAACTGCAAACTGCCCAACCACCAAGGAGGAACTTGTCACCTCAGAACGCCTAACACAAATAAAGCTCACGAAAAGGAGAAGATGTGCCACGAAAGCCAGAATGTTGGCAGAAGACGCCATCAGTCCGGGAACAGTCAGGATGTTTACGAGGCGAGACAAGCTGCTCACTGAAACTCAAGATTACCGAGCTGTGGTAACCTGCTTGCACCTCAAACTCACGATGGTGCCAAAGCTACACCAACCACAGTTAATTAAATACCAGAAAGTCATTAGCAATTCAAAACAAGCATGAGCTGCTTATGCTCACGAGATGGAAAAAATGAGAAACTGGCCCTAACACGACTGTAGGCCTTATTTATAGCTGTGGTCAGACATACATACACTCATCATGGGCATGAATGTCATGGTAATTTGGGGCTTTTAATGATTTCTTTGAACTGTTCTTTTTTTCTACAGTAGAATGATTGTACAGCATATATCTTTAATGACTAAAAAACAAGAAATTGGGCACGCAAATTTGAATTTATTTTAGAGTTTCTCTAATTCACGCAGGGTCAAAAGGTATACACAGAGGCTCAAACATATACATATACACCCACTAATAATTGGTTAAATGTCCCTAATCAAATGCAGCTTGACTAGATGCTTTTGGTAGCCATCAAAATCCTTTTGTCTGAATATTTTGAGTTGTTCATCTACCATGGACTGAGAGTTCATTTAAATTGGTTTTTCCTGAAACAGACCTCGCTTTTACGCAGAGCCCACAAATTTTCAGGGCTGAGGTCAGAGCTTTGGGAAAGTTAGCCTGCTTTATCCATTTCAAATCCAGTTTTTATGTATATTTTGGATCACTGTACTCCTGGAACACCCACCTGTGTCCAAGTTTCAATCATCTAGCTGTTGATTTGATGTGAAGCAGAAGAATCGGGAGGTAGCCCTTTTTCCTTATTCCATCCACTTTGTGCAAGATACCAGTAGCAAAACAGCTGCAGAGCATGGTGCTACCAGCACCATGCTCTGCAGCTTGAAAGCCTTAGCTTTACTCCTCCAAACACACCTCTTGTCATTGTGGCCAGAGAGCTCAGTCTTGTCTTGTGTGTCCATAAAACCTTTCTCCAGAAGGCACTTGGTTTGTCCGTGTCGACAGCTGCAAATTTCAGTTGAGCTCGAGGAGTCGATTTTGGAAAAGGGGCTTCTTTCTTGGTCGGCACCCTCTCAGTCTGTGGAGATGTAAAACTTGCATCACTGTGGACAGTGACACTGATGTTCCAGTAGTTTGCAGTTCATGGCAGACTTGAGCCTTGGTGGTTTCTGGGCTGTTCCTAAACATCCAGACTAATTTCCTTTCATTTGAGGGTGACAGAGTGATCCTTCTTCCAGACCTTGGCAAAGCGGTGACACAGCTGAATAACCAGTTTTGAACCTGCATTTGTTTAGAAATGGCTTCAAGAGACCTTCCGATTTTGTACGAATCAACAGTTCTCTGTCTTAGATCTTCACTGGGTTCCTTGGATTTTCCCATCGTCCTGAGTATGGGTCAATCCAGTGATCATGAATAAGAAGTTATTAGGCCTTGTCAAGTTAAAATATATTGTAGAACCTTCAGCACCACCCCTTAAATGATTTGAGTCAGTGTGTGTATGTACAGGGTTAGCCTGTATGTATACTTTTGACCCAGTATGGATCAGTGAAAATCCAAAAAAAATTCAAACCTGTGCTCCCAATTCTTGTTTTTTATTTTATTTTTATTTATTTTTTGAAGTCTTTAAAGATGGATGCTGTGCAATCACTCTACCCTGGAAAAAAATGTTCAAAGAAATCATTAAAAGTTGCCATGACATTAATGCCCATGATGAGTGTATGTAAACTTCTGACCACAACTGTAAACCAAGTTGAATACTGAGCTAAAAAGCAACAGCCCGACACTGGGGCTGAGAATCAGGCAAATATCTGATAAAAACTTGAGCTCTGCTCTTATTAGACAGCACTGAACTTCCTTAACTATGATTCTTTGGGGAAAGAAACAGCAACAGAATCAGAGACTGTAGAGAGCCCTGACACTGACCACTGAGGCTGAAATTAGCAAACAAACAAGGATCTTCTATGCAGCCATCTGACAGCAGTGTCCATGCAGAGCAATTAAAGTCCCTTAAGACCAGCAGCAGCCATTTCTAACTAATTAGGAAACAGAGGCAACTTTGGAAAAACTACAACTTGACTCAGCGGCGTATTTGGCACACTATATTTGCACTAAGGCTTAAACACACAAAAAGGTGAACACTCTTTAGAAAAACTGAGTCACCATTTAGTTATGCCAAGTGAGGCAAGATGGTGGAGCAGCAAAAACATAAGAAATGGAATGAACATTAAGCACTTAAGCTTCTAGAGCAAAGTCAAAGGTAAAACTCATCTCTCTTGTTGTGGGCTGTATGAGCATTACAGGTGTGGCTGGTAAAATCAAACATCCTCCTCCAACATTTTGCGGTCACATCTTACCTGCCGACTCCAACAAAACATGATAGTCTGTTCCTCTCTGAGTGGGCGTGTCATCATCCGGCTCCGGCCTCTCCGACTCCTCGTACCGGCTCCCAGTTTGACTCCAACTTCCTCCTGGAGAACACCTCTGTCTTGTCATCTTCCTCCTGGTAACTGTCCCTTTCATCTTGGCCCTGAAGCAGAACATAGTGGGGTACACAATGAGCAATATGACACTGAAGAAAATCAGGAAGCAGAAAACCAGCAAATCTTTGCCTGCGAGTAGCTAGATCTGGGATTTTTTTTTAAATCAATTAGCTACGTGACTAATCCAATTAATGTTGAGGAGCCTGTAATTCAAATTCTATTAAAAAAGCAGAATGACCACTTAGTTTGAAGCATACTGAGGCACTTCACTTAACCAATTTAAATGAAGTATCAGTGAGCTAAGCGCTGGGTTATAAAACTGATCAACTTTGGACAGAAATAAGCAAAAATCTTAAAATGTCTTGCATCCATCTTGCTACAAAGTTTTATTTTTTTTATATAGCAGCCGTTCTTAATGCAAATACAGTATCAAGATGACCTACTGAAGTTCAAACCGACCATCAGAATGGGGATGAAAGGTGATTTAAATGACTTTAAACATGGTGTGGTTGTCAGTATTTCAGAAACTGCTGAACTACTGGGATTTTCCCACACAACCATCTCTGTGGTTTAGACCATATCAGGTGCCACTCCTGCCTGCTAAGAACAGTAAGTCTCCATTTATGCAGCAACACTGAGATGGGTACACTATCAGAAGATTCATTTCTGGAACATGATAATGAGTTCACTGTACTCAAATAGCCTCCTCAGTCACCAAGTCCCAATACAGCATCTTTGGGATGCGGTGGACCAGGAAATTCCAATCATGGATGTGCAGCTGACAAATCTGCACCATGTCAGGGGCCAAAATCCCGGAGGAATGTTTCCAGCGCCTTGTTGAATCCATACCATTAAAAATTAAGCCAGTTCTGAAGGCTAAAGGAGGTCCGACCCAGTACCAGCAAGGTATACCTAATAAAATGGTTGTATATTGCAATGGGATATGGGGAAAGTTCTTTTGTAAAAAATTTAATTAAGAGATTAAAGCTTGTGAGCTGGAAAAATGTTTTGGCAACTACTTCTATAATTACCATTTCAATTAGTGTTTCAAGCACAAATGCCAAATTCTCTGGTTCCAGCTCTGGCACTGCGAGGACTTTCTGAGTTTCTGTTTCAAACCCAAATAATTTTAATATCTTTAATTTGAAGGCATCACTTTGTGCTTTGGGAAACGAAGGCAACTAATCTATTAATTTAGGAAGTAAGCAACAATTAATTAACACTGAAAGAAATCTTTTAGCAGCACCTTGCCAGACTTATCTGGAGGGCCACCTAAACACACAGATCCCAAATATTTTTGAAAAGTCCTGAAATAGCTGCATAAATATAAATAAATAGCTGCTCCAGAAGTATTTGCATTTTTCCCCCCTCCTGTGAAAAAGACTTTTTCATTTTACTGAATTTTAAAAGTCTAAACCGCGTGCCTTTGCTACTGTCACTATGATTTTCCTGTATCAACAATAACATTTCAATTTGTGCTCTACAGATTGAAAGGGAATGCTCATTAACACATAGCTCTTATTCATAATTGGTAGCTAAGCACAGGAAATAGGTTAAGGTAACTGGCATATCTCACTGTTTGAAAAAGAACAAACATCTCTGCCAAGACTGAACTCATTAAATTTGTCAGTCACACATTTATTCCTGCTTTCTGTCACAGCTGCAAAAATCTTTTCATAATGCTGCCGTGGAAATGCGCAAAGTGAGATGCGCCACACTGACAAAAGCCTGTGGTTTAGCTCGCTTTTTCCGAGCACCCTAGCATAAGTCAAACAAAACCATGCTCATTTCTTCTGAACAAAACTACATGGTAGCTATGGATGCACCAAAAGACATTTTTATGATTGCAATCAAGGAGCCCCTACAAACCAAGGGAGATTCTGATGATTGCAATCACAGGGCCCCTATTGTTTCTCTTCTAATGCTGTAGTTACCATGGCAGGGGCATTAACTGTCTGAACATCCCAGTGGAAAATAAACTGGAGCCTCTAGGGTCGTATCCACAGGCAGATTGTAAAGTCACAAAGTTAAGTTGCTGTGGGAGAAATTTCAATGTTGATACTCTTAAAATGGTTCATTGTTCAGTGTAGCTCTATAAATACTGCTAGGATCTTTTAGATGAAGATGGTGCGAACAACAAATAAGTATGGATTAATTTATGGGCGTTATCACACTTCTCCAGTTCAGCTAATGCATAGTGACTGGATGAAAACGTGTAGCGCATAAAACGTGCCAAGTTGGCATTCTGCTTATACGTGCAGCATAACTTTAATTCAATAAATAGCCATATTACAAAGTGTGTAGCAGCCGCTCGAGATGTTTTGCTCAAATTAACTTAAACGTGCGAGTTAGGCCGAATTGAAGCTGAAACCCCGTGTAGATGTGCAGGATCGTTGGAGAGTGTGTGTGTGTAACGAAATCTACAAAAATTTCAACAAAGTTTAGCAGAGTGACGTAAGGGACTCAGATACCTCTGCTCTCCCTCACCCTCTGATGGAATTCAGCAGCATGGGTGCCTCCTCCGCGTCCACGCCCACGGTGATGGTCCCGTCTACCCCGGCCGCGGTGGTGGCCTCCTCTCCCTCGGCGTTCACCGCCAAAACTGTCGCTGTCCTTTCCACCGCGGCCGCCTCTTCTTCCACTGCCTCTGCTTACCCTACCTTCCATTACTGTCAACAGTGGCCGGGCAGCTGAGCATGTGACGCCTCATAGTTGTTACATTCAATGGCGTCCCACGGCAAAATAATTTTTGATTTGATCGTTCCGGGTCTCATTTGGACCAAAAATGGAGCGATGGATGGAATGTGGAATATCTACGTGACATATAAAACTTTTCTCGTTTTGACGAAAATTCGGGTCGAATGGAAATCATGAATCAGTTAAATAAATTACAGGAATGGCATTTGCTCTAGTATATTAAAACGCAAGAAAAAAGTAAAAACAAATTATGTAACAAACACATAACAGTACTTAGCTATAAAATAAAAGACTGAACTTAAAACTATATGGCTGCTTAAAATAATAAGAAAAAAGCACTAGTACAGCTTTGAAGAGTTTGTTATAAAAACAGAATATAAATATAAGAAACTGCACATAGTTCAAAAGATTTGTTGTCATTTCAGTATTATGTACACTATGTAATAATATATGCATTATATTTATATATTGTGTGTTTAAGTGTGTAGATATGTATAATGTGTTCTCTAAAGACATATACACCATATATATCATTGCATATTTTATATTATATTGTATACACACACACACACACACAAATATAAGGCATGAAATGGCAAGATTACTGAACTATTATAATTCAATTCAGTTTTATTTATATAGCACCAAATCACAACAAACAGTCACCTCAAGGTGCTTTATATTGTAAGGTAAAGACCCTACAATAATTACAGAGAAAACCCAACAGTTAAAACGACTCCCTATTCATAAACTTTGTTTACAATTTATAAATGCAAGAAAGCTACTTATCAGTCTGATGAAAAGTGAATTGAGATAACTCATTAAAGAAACAACTTTGTGTGTAATTGTATCTCACTGCTGTTTTCGTTTCATTGTAGGTAACTGCTCCATCCACATGAGGCCACAGAGAGGCATTTTCCAGCTGTAACATAGGTCTATAACAAAGCACAATGGATCCGACAAACAGCACTTTTGGCAACACTTCATATGTCCATGCTGCTCCCCACAGCCTGTGGGAGGCTATAACTATTGCTACAGTGTCAGCCATTGTCAGCTTGATAACAATAGTTGGTAATGTGCTGGTGATGCTGTCCTTCAAAGTAAACAGCCAACTTAAAACTGTAAACAACTACTACCTACTGAGTTTGGCCTTTGCGGACCTCATCATAGGCGTTCTATCCATGAACTTATACACAACATATATACTAATGGGTTACTGGTCTTTGGGGAACCTGGCATGTGACCTCTGGCTCGCCGTGGACTATGTAGCCAGCAATGCTTCAGTTATGAACTTACTTGTTATTAGCTTTGACAGATACTTTTCCATTACAAGGCCATTGACTTACAGGGCAAAGAGGACTCCAAAGAGAGCAGCCATCATGATTGGCCTGGCATGGCTGGTATCATTTGTCCTTTGGGCACCACCCATTCTATGCTGGCAGTACTTTGTAGGAGAGAGAAACGTGCCTGTGGACCAGTGCCAAATCCAGTTTTTAACCGAGCCTGTCATCACATTTGGGACAGCCATTGCTGCATTCTACATCCCAGTCTCTGTTATGACCATCCTTTACTGCAGGATTTACAAAGAGACGCAAAAACGGACAAAAGATCTAGCAGAGCTGCAAGGGCTCACAACAGAACATGTTCCAGAAGGGGCTAAACCACAGAAAACTATCATTCGTTCTTGTTTCCATTTCACCAGGGAGACAAGAGACCAGAGTCAGGCCTCCTGGTCCTCATCTAATCAAAGTAATGCCACTAAAACTACAACAAGGTCAGATGAGGCATGGGCAAAAGCAGACCAGATTACCTCGTTTAACAGCTATACATCATCAGAAGAAGAGGAGCAACATGTTTCAATAGAAACTCCACAAGGATCCTTCAAAGAGCCAGGAAGTGGACAAACTAATAAGAATGGGCAGGTGACTGATTATACAGAAGATCAGTATTTTTCCACTCCTCAAAAGAAGAACAGCAAAAAGTGCATCTCATATAGGTTTAAACCTGGCTCAAAGGGTAAAAATGGCAATCCTACAAATGCAACATCATGCCCACCTGAAGGAGAGCTGCCCACCAAAAATGCTTCCCCCTCCTCATCCTCCACCGCCTCCAAACCCATGGACCCGGTCTTGAAGAACCAGATCACTAAGAGAAAGAGGATGGTGTTGGTGAAGGAGAAGAAAGCAGCCCAGACTCTCAGCGCCATCCTCCTGGCCTTCATCCTGACATGGACGCCATACAACATCATGGTGCTTATCTCCACTTTCTGTGCCGAGTGCATTCCTACATCCCTGTGGCACCTGGGTTATTGGCTGTGCTACGTCAACAGCACCATCAACCCCATGTGCTATGCTCTCTGCAACAAGACATTCCAGAAGACCTTCCGTATGCTTCTGCTGTGTCAGTGGAGGAAGAGGAGAAGAGGTGAGGACAAGCTGTACTGGGGTGGACAAAACCCAAATGTCAACAATAAAATGACTTAATGTGTCCCTTCAATATTACAGCAGACTTACTTTTGTCCCCATTGTTGGATTTTCCTGATATATACAAGAGTCAGTGGTCTTCTTCAGCATGAAGTGCCAGATGTGATTTTTGTGTTAAAATACGTGCTGGTTGAAAGTGAGTCCGATGGAGCACTCAAGCATCCGTTGTTACAGGAACGAAAGCTGTCACATAACGGCGTCTGCGCACTCTCACATAATTAAAGCTTATCGAATAGGTTCCGATGTTTTCAAGTCTGTCTTTAAAGGATATGCCATCAGTTCTGCACATCAAAGCCTGATTGCAGGTAAAAGCTGCATGGCTGCTGAGGGGGCCGTGCAAAGTAGAGGCGTCTGTGATGTTTAAAAATGAAATATCAGCAGTGTCAATAATGCACATATGATAACCATAAATAATTGTGTGATTGTTCTTTTTGTATGCTTTTGTATAGTTGTATGGTTATAGACTCTATTGCCACTTCCACGCACTTGTGAGATTAATTAATATAAAAGACGCAGAATAAACAAAAGGTAGAGATGATTTTGACTGAGAAGAATTGTTGCCATTTTATTTTCCAAATTTTCTCTAAATATCGTGATAATAGTATTATTGTGAATCTTTTTTGTTTCCACAATAATTGTTAAGCAAAAACGTGATATTGTGACAGACCTAGTGTGAAGTCTCATGAACTGCCTTATGCTACAGTGTCACTTGAGTCAGCGTCAGTTTTTGGATGTCTGAGGGGCGTGGAGTGTAGAAACAAATCATCTTACCTAACCTGTGTGACAGAGACACAAATCTATGACTGTGGTTTAGTTCCATGGTGGATAATGTAGGCACTATTTAAATTTATTTATTTTTTAACAAGGAATAGGAAAGTGTGGAATAAAACACATCTCTAATACAACTCCATCAATTTTTAATCCTGTTTTTGATAGTTAATCGTGAGTTACTGGACTCCACTAGTAAATATTGGTAATATACTTACATGCTCATATTCCTCCTCTCCATACCGGCAATACAACTATCCCTTTGCAACTGAGACGGAAATGTAAACAGCACTAAAAGACATGGTACATATCATATCAATATGTCTGCACAATCAACACTTTTATTGCAAGAAAAAAGTGACATTTACATGAGACAAAAAAAGCAGAACACAAAGTATAGAATTAAGTAAATCCAGTGAAAAGACAGCCGAGGCTTTAAATCAGGTGTCAGACGCTTCATCTTACATCGTCGCTTCTTTCTCACCCGTACATGTCTTTATGTGTGTTCATAAATCACTTTTTCCAGTTGAAATTCATTGAAGTGAATAAACTGCTTCTAACTTAACTTTCTGTGGTTATTAAAAAGAACTCAGCCACCTCACAATTGTTTGTAACCTTGACATTCTTAAAACCTGCTCTCATGACGCTGTACTGATGTCTTGTACACCATTTTTCCATTTGTGATTTTTCTCTGTTTTCAGCACCTTTGGGCTGTTGTTGGTGCACTGCTTAAATGTCAGTTGCAGCAAAGCTGTCCCCAAACGAACCAAACTTTATCCTTACTGTGTGTTTCTATATGAATGGGCAGAAATTTGTTTTTGTGCCTTTTTTCTGAAGATGTAAGAAGGAAAACAAAATAAAAAGCCATTATAATTACAGCCCCTATTGTAATATATCATCCTTTATTATCTGGTTACACAGCAGCTTACAGTACTGGAATTCTAATCCATTTGCATCTACATTGTTTATCAGGTGAACATAAAGTGCTTGGTTGTGCTAACCTTACCAGAGTTACAAACATTTTCAATATAGCTAATTTACAATGTGAAGGATAAATTATGTTTATAATTACAAATAAACTGTGACTTCTGCAAGGAGACACCTGCAAAAAAAAAAAATCCTCTCCCTCCCCTCCCTTTGTGTTGTGGGGCGATGGTAACCCTCCCAAAAATGAGTTATTTTGTGCTGAAAAGACCAACTTTGAAATGGCCAAAGATGAACTTCAGGAAAAGCGGACTTCCTTTCTTTTGTTAGAGCTTTTATTAAACAGTGAATTAGTTGTGGGCTACACCTTAAGCACCCCCCCCCGCCCCACCCTGTATTTGTTTGCATTTGGTCACATTTGCAGAAGTATGCTGAAACATCTGTCAGTGGTTGAAAAGCATCCAAGCATATATGGACAACTACAACTGGCTTACCACTTAAAAAAACCAAAGAAAAATAAAAAACCAAACATGATAATCAGATGATATTCGTTCCAAATCAGAGGCCCAAATAATAATCCCACCTCATATGACTGCCCTGTCACAGTCTGATTACAAAGGTAGTAACAAACATCCTTTAATCAACATATACCGGGTAAACACGAGTCGAAAACTCTGAATCTATCAACCTCATGTAATCCATAAAACTCCTTTATTCTCTTGCTCACTTGCACTGCAATTTAAAGGATATAGCACAGGGTTACATATTTCAAAACAAATCTATAGTAGGGATAACATATTTCACTGATCAAGTATTTTACACCTCACAAATAAATGTAAATTACTTACAATATATTATTGTTCAATGAATGTCTTTTTTTCTGTTTTGCACTTTGATATTTCATGTATTTAAGGGCTAATCTGTACATTTATGTGCATTTACAGTTGCATTAATTTAACAGTAGTAATATGAGATCTAAGATTGTTTATGGAACCCTCTACTCTTGTCTTCTTATTGCTGTAAAAAAAAGAAGTGATGCTGCTGTAAATTATCGCACCTTTCTGTCTTATGATGTACTGTTACATGTACCTTTCTGATCTGAGCTCTGTGCCTTGTGTTCTGCTCACAGTGTCAAAGTTGCTTTTTGAAGGACCCTGTGCTGTCTGTCTGCAGTTCTGTAAGTGTCTTTGTGTAATAATAATATACAAAGTAAAATACAAACTGAAAGGTAAAAATGTAATCACCAACAAACATGCTGAAAATTCTCTCACTTGTCAATAATTCTTCTTTGAGAGGCGAGGCAAATCATTACAATCGTCCGACGGTTGACTACCCGAATGTGCCATGTATCAAGATTGTGATTCTTTCTAAACAAATTCCAGACGTCACCGGAAGTTTTACTGGTCCCAAGACTCCAGGTCAGCACTGTTGCTCTGCACTGAAAGTCTCTTTGCTCTAATGCAACACCAAACGAAAAGAATAAAACCAGTAATTAACTCATCTAATTAACAAGAGTCAGCATTGTCACAGTCTAATAAAGCTTAGCTGACCTCCGGTGTTGCTGAAACATTAATAAAAACTGGATCACTGGAGAGATCGCTCTCATATTTATGGAAGCGTTTTTTTCTGCTACTGAAAAGAAAAAAAACAACCTTTTTGCACTCTAAAAGCCAAAATTGAGAAAATAACTGAGTTATTAATTCAAAACTTTGAGATTATAACCCAAAATTTCAAATTATGGATGGTAAAAAAAATTTTCCTCCCAGTGGCAGAAACAAGCTTTGTTACATACTACAGTGAGCACTCGGACTGCAGTTTGTTTCCCCATCAATCTCAAGCACACGATGCCATTGCTTAACACTAAAACACCAAAAAGCAGCTGAAAACAGTCGTCGCTTGGTGCAAACTAGCATTTAGCGTTTCAGCTCTAGTTGAGCGTGACGAGTGAAAATAGGCACTAAATGGCTTTGAGCTGAGAGCCACAGTCATGCTTGAGGCTTCGTAAAGAACTTATTTTGATCTTTTCACTCAATTTATTTACCGTAAGTAAACTACAGGATACCGCCATGCACAGTCTTCACACAACAGCTCATTCCTGGAAACGGCAATTTGACTAAACTACTCATTTTCATAGTTTTCCGTGTCATCTGGGGACGGCGCTTCCTGTTCACTCTGGCTTGAAAAGTAACTTTCAGATTAAAAGGTGTCCTGTGAAGCTTTCTTACAAAGTTATGTTTGTGTTCACTGCTTCTCACCAAAACACACTCTGTGCATCCCTAATATTGGATACAGCAACAGGATGCATTCCCTTCTCCATAAAAGCTCATTTCAAGCATTTTTGGAAACTTGTGGTTATTATCAAACAGTGGTTCTGCTATTTTCCAGTGCCCCCGGTGGGCCCGCATGCAGAACACTAAGACTCACAAGCTGAAGCAGTTAATTGGAACTCAGCCAGCAAACTTGTATTTTTTTTTTCTGTATTGACCCACATGCTTCTCCTACCTTGATGGGCCACAATGTTTTCCCCTGAAAAAAGGGAAGGCAAGATGATTCATCTTGTTGCGTTACCACTGCCAAGCATTGATCAGTGAAATAGCAGGAATATACAGTAAATATAATCTCACATACGTGCATGTGATGCAAACAAAACAAAAACCCACTCTTGCTCACTTCAGGGTAACTGAAGTCAAAATCAGAGCCATAGCAACGACCGAGCCTTCGTGCCAAAAGGATTGTCTCCTTAACAACTGTTCAAATAGATAAACGCTGATGATGAACATATATGACTGAAGGTTCAGGGAAAAGCTAGTGACTCAACCTTCAGTTAAGCTTATTTTGTCAATCTCTTTATTTAATAAAAGTACTCATTGTTCTTTCACATTAAAACCCATCCTGTCCGCAGCTGCTGCCACATTAGTGTGGACTCTGTTTATTTTATAATCAAAGTAAAACCAGTTACACTTTGTAGAGATTTTAAAAAGCAACCATACATTTCTCTCTTTGTACTTCCAGTGATTAACATTTTAATTTTTTTTTTTTTTACACCTCAGGCACATAATTGTACAGCATGTGAATTCTAACCACACAGTTCACCACAATGATTCATAAAATGAGAAAGTCATGTGCTCACTCAAACAAATGAATGGTGTGAAATAAAAACACAGCTGTCATATACCATCGCAATTTATTTATCTAGGCTTTTAAATAAGAATTTATCTGTCTTAAAATTGAAATTCTCTTCATTCACAGTCGTATTACTGAAGTTAATTACACAAGAAAATCTCTGAATATGTATATATGCTCTCTTTCAGGTAGTGGAAGTAGCAGCAGTGGAAAATACACAAAGGAGATTTTAGCACAGAAAAGATTGAGGAGTAGTAGGTGTTAAAAGTATAGCGCAAATGAAGAATAACAGCCTTTGCAAAAAATTTTTGTTTCTTTATCAGTGCAGTATGAGAAAAAAAAAAAAGAAACCCAAAAAAAACTAGCTTTGCTCATCTTCCAATAGCATATTAGAAATCCAGATGTGCTCAAAACATCTATTAATAACGAAATCTGTACAATAAACCCAGAGAGAAAAAAAACGACAATTTAAAACCTTGCTTCCATGGCATAATCAAGCTTTTTCTTTTTTTTTTTTTTTTTAGACAGATTTTTAGGAGGCATTTAGAGTACTACCTCCTCTTGGCAGCTGGCCTGGTGCCCTTGCTGCTGCTGCCTGCCTTGCTGGAGCCCTTGGAGCCAGAGAAGAGCTTGGTCATGAGCTCAGAGACATCAGGAAGCTCAGGGTTGGGGTTCAGCATGTTCATTGACTGCTCCATTTCCTGTAAATAAAGGGAGGCAGAGAATGAACAGCTGTTGATGGAGAGATAAAGGCTGGGTAAAGACTGAATGTCCTCTCTGAAGTTAAAAATGCATCACGATCAGCGACATCTGTCACAGTTATGCTAAGCACTTCGACAGGAGGCAAAGTTGGGGTTAGGATTTTATACAAGTAAACATCACAAACTCTGTTCTTTCAGGGAAACTGTGCTATCCTCACTAAAATGATCAGAACAGCTCCGCTGCAGCTCAGAGATACTGCACAATTAACTTCCATTGTACTTAATTACATACCTTTCTCATCTCTGGGTCATTGGTGTTGACCACCTTGGGCAGCAAAACAATGATCAGCAGGGGCAGAACCATCATCATAACCTGCAGGAGCAACAAAGACGTGACATTTAGGCAACAAATTCAGATACAAATAATTGAGCTTTCGCATTAGTGCCTATGCAGACTGTATGAATCTAAAATAGATGACAACTCATTTTTACAGCTGTTTTATCTGTATACCTGCATTTCAAACATTCTGCATTCACGGACCACCCAATCAGGAAAAAAAAAAAAAAAAGCTGACAGAGGATGACCTGCACTACCCAAGATAATTCAGGTTTATTTTGAAGCTGCACAAGTTGAGCAGAATAAGAAAGAATATAAAAAAAATAAAATAAAAAAAAAAGGCACTAGAAATGACCAAAACAGGTACACTTCAAACAATGGAAATATGACCTTATACTCATGAGAGTTCTCTTTATTACACGCCAGGTCAATACTTCAAACCAAAATCCATTCATCAAAATTAGCAGTTCTCAAAATGGGGCTACAGTCAATGGAATCCGACAGTAGAAGTGACAGAAAGCACCTGCTCAATCAGTGTGTTATGATTATGATGGGGTAAGAGGAAAAGTTTCTTCTCCATAAAGGGTTGCTCAGAGAAATTTGAGAACCCCTGTGCTAAATTGAGAGGTTGCTCCATTTCCTGTAAAGAAAATTGAGCAACCTCTCGCATTTCCAAGCCCTGATGACGCCACTAACCCTCTGTCCAAACTTTTTTCAAATGTGCATTTTTATAGCATACACATCTCTCTAACTCAACAACAAAGTGTATGCAGCTCACACATATTCATTGAGTTCAGTGCATTTTCTTACCATTGGATTCATAAGGAAGTCTGTCCAGCCCCACGTTTCTCGCTTCATAAAGTAGCTGTGAGGTCCACTACTCCTGATCTGAAGAGGGTACGGCTGGCGAAGTACCTCCGATGTTTTGATGTAGTTCACAAGACGTGCTCTGTAAAATCACACATTGCTTCAGTGGGTTAGAGTCGCCTTTAAACAGAACATTAACTAAAATTCAAAGTGTGCTCACGCAACGCATGGTTGGTATGGGCTTCTCACTATATTGACCTCACCTCATTTTACCCTTGGATGTAATATCGACACGGACAGGATCAAATCTATAGGTGGGGGTAACAACTTCAACAACATAAGACCCTGAAGGGACATCGTTCACAGCAAAACTCCCGTCGGTTCTGTAGAAAAAAAGGATGAAGCATTTTTGTCAAGACTGCATCTGCTTATAATTTAATAAGGTGCACCTATATTAGCTCAACATAAAGTGGGTCCAATACCACCAATAATAATAAATAAGGTGCAATTGTGGGAGAAATGTTAAAATCGCCTTCAATTAAATAATACAATTTCTGTTTCCCGTAACATACTAATATCAAACTGCTGTGCTGTATAAAGTAAAGAGTAAACTGTTACCAGGAAATATGCAGAAAATGTTCTCTGATAGAGAACGGTGTTATAATTTGAGGTACAAAGTTTATTTTAAAACTCTGTAAAGTGCAGACAAACAGTGAAAGCCTTTCGTGTTTTTATCTGTGGTGTCAAACTGTGGAACAGCAGTCAGAACTGCGGCAATGTTTAAACATTTTACAGTTCAAAGAATGATTTAAAGAGACAATCTTCAAAAAGTACATGGATGAGGAAGGACTCTGTTAGTTACCAAATGGTATATATGGTAAAAGACTTGATGTGAATGCTAACATATGAAGTTGTATAGATATGCATATATGTCTATATGTGAATATACATGTATGTGCGCGAGTATATACATAGACATTATAGTCTAAATATGATTATTTGCTAAACCTAGACTGAAGATTATGAAGTACGAACTGTAGGCAAGTGACTGTGTGTATGAGTGAATCTATGGGTATGAGTGAATCTATGGGTACATATACGTGGGTGAAGATGTAGATGAATGCATGCATTTAGGTACAATTGTATATGTTTGTAGGTATATGAATGTACATGTATGTGGACATGGGTTACTGGCAGGTTATTTGAAAGAAAGATGAATACCGAATAATTAGAAACAAAGGAGGGGAAGGATCATATAAGCTTATACTTCTTCCTGCACCCTTTGAGCATAAAATTTGAGTCGCTTAAAAACAATTGTGTATTATATTGGGTATCATATTTAGTTTTTGTTTGTTTTTACCAACTACAGACTGTACGTTTTTAATGTTTGAAATAAACGTATCTATTTATCTGTTTGAATTTGGTCCATTTCTATATTCTGGTACTTTAAAAAAAATGAAAATATAGATACCGTATGAAATATATACTTATAACACTATAAATAAATATTTTTTTGATTTTGTACTTTTGCATAGTTATAATTGAATATTTCTCCACCTCTTATGTGCATTATATATATACATATATAATAAACAAAATGTATCTTAATCAAAATCATTCTTTTGGTCACGATCTATGTTCATAATCTGATATACTAACAGCCCCAGTAGGGATGCAAATATCAGTCAACAACAGCAACAACGCATTCACAGAAACTGAACTCGAGAAACGTTCTCTGCCCAGTACTCTTGAATTAACATTTACACGTATCTTAGACAAATTTATGTTGTAATTGTTACTAAAGCTTAAAGAAAAAAAACAGCAGGTGGGGATGCAGTAATAGTATCTCGTTTAGGTATACTACTAGGTGCGCTGCCTCAGTGTTTACTTCAATAACAGGTGAGTCTCTTGTGGCCCTTGTGTGTTGTGGATACTGCTACAATTGGACCAAAAAGGCCTCATATGGAAATTAAAAGCTGGTTCAGCGGCATTTAGACAAGAGTTACAAGTGAAACTGTTCAGCTATAAAATACCCTCAGCATTTAGGACCTGCCATCTGCCTGAAGCCGCTGCTGTCGTTACCGGTGTTTTTGGCACAGCTTCATGCTTGACCCTAACCACTAGCTAGCAATGCTAATGCTACCTACTTAGCTAAGAAGCTAGCAGGTTAGCGGGTATAACTGCAGGTGTTTCTTACCTCAAAAATCCCACGTATTCTTCACCTTCTATCAGCACTCTGGCGGCGGAGACCCAGTCTTGCGTTCTGACCCCCGGCACTATCGCTCTTCCCTCGATTTTAAACCGATCTCCGTTCGTCTGCGTCGACACAGCTGCGCCAGGCCCTGCTTCCATGTCAGGAACACACAACGCTACGACTAGCGTAGCCTGCACGAAAGCCAGTAGCTGCGGTATTCTTTCCATGTGCCACATGCTGCCCCGTCTTTAATAAACTAAAATTGTTCTTAACCGTTTCTTCATCAACATGTATTCAAGTGCAGTTTCAGTAAGCAGAGGACGCCTCCTGCATCAGCTGTCTCTGCGAAAAATGACGTCACTTCCACAAAAAAAACAACTTTATTGTGTAAACCAGAAACAACAGTCGCCTGTGTTTCGTGCACAATTTAAAGCTTGAAAAAAAGGATTTTAACGACTAACGATTTTACTTTAATATTTACATCTTTAACAGTTCACAATTTCATTTTAAAAACTGTATAAAAAAGAAATCTGTTTAGCAATGCAGTTTTAAAAACCAGTGTTTAAAAGTTAATGGAAGGGGGGGGAACCCAAGAGATCACACTAGCACTGCAGAAGGATGTTTAAAAACCTGTTTAGTTACTTTACAAAACTTACTGAGCAAGATCGCTTTGATGTTATGTTTACTTTGGCATTCATTATTCCCTAAATGGTGTATTAAAAAAAAAAATCATGTATGCAGAGCCAAATATTTAAAAACCTGTGGGCTTATTTTAACCAGTCATCCTCACTGTACCTTGTCTGTGATCTGGAGACTGAAAATAAACCAAACAATAATATTGCATTATTACCAAATTTATTTAAAAGATGATTAAAAGAATCACTTGTTTTTACATTTTACATTATACAGCCAAATGTCAAAGAAAGAGGCAAAACGAAAAACAAGAAAAAAAAAATCTCTAATAACTTAAAGACTGTTGGAGATTCAAGTTCCTTCTTCAGGAGAACTCAGACGCAAAACATCAAAAACATCCACAAGTGCATTTTCCATGGAAGAGAGTGGTGTAGTGAGAGACAAAGACCTTGGCACTTCATAGAGCGAAATTACACCCAGTCTCATGGAGGTCCACTAAACATGCCCCTCAAAAAGACGGTCCACTTCAATGTGAAGCAGTCATTGGCTGTCCAGGAAGGCTCTCTAGGCCTTCCTTCAGAGAGTCTCCAGCTCAAACTTGAGGGAGGTGTTTGAATTGTCAAGTTCAGTCCCGGTTAAGAGGTTTGAGTTTGAAGTAGCAAAAGCAACTGGTCCATTTCTCTTGCATCATTATCAGTTCAAAACACAGCCATGCTTGACGGTAGTGGTCACATCCTCAGAGTGCTAAATTGACAACTGTCAGGGCAGCTGCAACAGATAAGCCTCGATGGCCTGCAACACAAAGCAGAGATAGCACGAGATGTCGTCAGAGCTAGTAAATGCACATAAAATGGATCAGTCAACACTATAAAAGGGATGCTGATTTGGTATTTGTCAGCTACTACAAACATATTTAAAATAATAGAGAATGTATGTCCATTTAAAACATTTAATAAAATGGATCTTTTGTGGTCTGTTGTTAAATTGTTTCCTCCACCACAAAACAGGATGTGAAGACTGAAAACGGATCAACCACAAAAGCTTATGGTGGATCTGGGTCTTTTCTTTTTAACATGGGAGTGGCTGGCTGTGTCCACCCGAGATCAACAGAGGGTGCAAAGAACAACAGGAGCACCTGTGGAGCCTGATAACAGCTCTGCGACAGAAATACACTGCTCAAAAAAATAAAGGGAACACTCAAATAACACATCCTAGATCTGAATGAATGAAATATTCTCATTGAATACTTTGTTCTGTACAAAGTTGAATGTGCTGACAACAAAATCACACAAAAATCATCAATGGAAATCAAATTTATTAACCAATGGAGGCCTGGATTTGGAGTCACACACAAAATTAAAGTGGAAAAACACACTACAGGCTGATCCAACTTTGATGTAATGTCCTTAAAACAAGTCAAAATGAGGCTCAGTATTGTGTGTGGCCTCCACGTGCCTGTATGACCTCCCTACAATGCCTGGGCATGCTCCTGATGAGGTGGCGGATGGTCTCCTGAGGGATCTCCTCCCAGACCTGGACTAAAGCATCCGCCAACTCCTGGACAGTCTGTGGTGCAACGTGACGTTGGTGGATGGAGCGAGACATGATGTCCCAGATGTGCTCAATCGGATTCAGGTCTGGGGAACGGGCGGGCCAGTCCATAGCTTCAATGCCTTCATCTTGCAGGAACTGCTGACACACTCCAGCCACATGAGGTCTAGCATTGTCCTGCATTAGGAGGAACCCAGGGCCAACTGCACCAGCATATGGTCTCACAAGGGGTCTGAGGATCTCATCTCGGTACCTAATGGCAGTCATGCTACCTCTGACGAGCACATGGAGGGCCGTGCGGCCCTCCAAAGAAATGCCACCCCACACCATTACTGACCCACTGCCAAACCGGTCATGCTGAAGGATGTTGCAGGCAGCAGATCGCTCTCCACGGCATCTCCAGACTCTGTCACGTCTGTCACATGTGCTCAGTGTGAACCTGCTTTCATCTGTGAAGAGCACAGGGCGCCAGTGGTGAATTTGCCAATCCTGGTGTTCTCTGGCAAATGCCAAGCGTCCTGCACAGTGTTGGGCTGTGAGCACAACCCCCATCTGTGGACGTCGGGCCCTCATACCATCCTCATGGAGTCGGTTTCTAACCGTTTGTGCAGACACATGCACATTTGTGGCCTGCTGGAGGTCATTTTGCAGGGCTCTGGCAGTGCTCCTCCTGTTCCTCCTTGCACAAAGGCGGAGGTAGCGGTCCTGCTGCTGGGTTGTTGCCCTCCTACGGCCTCCTCCACGTCTCCTGGTGTACTGGCCTGTCTCCTGGTAGCGCCTCCAGCCTCTGGACACTACGCTGACAGACACAGCAAACCTTCTTGCCACAGCTCGCATTGATGTGCCATCCTGGATGAGCTGCACTACCTGAGCCACTTGTGTGGGTTGTAGAGTCTGTCTCATGCTACCACGAGTGTGAAAGCACCACCAACATTCAAAAGTGACCAAAACATCAGCCAGAAAGCATAGGTACTGAGAAGTGGTCTGTGGTCCCCACCTGCAGAACCACTCCTTTATTGAGTGTCTTGCTAATTGCCAATAATTTCCACCTGTTGTCTATTCCATTTGCACAACAGCATGTGAAATTGATTGTCAATCAGTGTTGCTTCCTAAGTGGACAGTTTGATTTCACAGAAGTTTGATTTACTTGGAGTTATATTGTGTTGTTTAAGTGTTCCCTTTATTTTTTTGAGCAGTGTATGTGTGACAAAACGCTCATTTATAAAACTTTATCATGGACATTTGAATGCATTTTTCATTTGCTTTAGTATAAATAAGCTGCATTTTGACAGACTGCAGCTGTTGTAGTCCTATGACCTATATTAGGGCTGGGCGATATGGACAAGATATAGAGCAAAATAGCAAAAGGCTGACTTATTCTTTAAAAGCGAGTCTGGTGAAGTCTACTTCACTGGAAAGCGCTTCCTCCTGTGTGTACTCCTGTACATCTAGCACTCTGTACAAATAACAAAACATGTAAACAGACTGAACAAACTTCCATCCTTCAGTCAGCAGGGTTCTAGACAGTAAATCCACAGACATATGCGCTGACGTATCACAGCAACGGGCCCACCCGCTCAATGCGGCGTCTTCAAGCACACAAAAAAGACCCACTTCCGCTATTAAGGTCACGTGACTTACGGTATAAACCAACTTCTGCTATCTGAGTTGTGGTATGGACTCTTGGGGGTCTAGGCGATGCCAAAGTGTAGAAACGGACGCAAACGTATGAAGGCTGCATGTATACAAAACACGGTGACAGCGGAGGATTTCAGGTTTCCAAAATTCTCCAAAAGTCACTGACGTCACCGGGAAAAGTTGCTACATTTGTCGCAAGTTGCTTTTTCGGGGAAAAAAAAAAAGTCGCCAGCGGGGTCTGAAAAGCCGCTAAAGCTAGCGACAAAGTTACCAAGTTGGCAACACTGCCATGCTGTCGCTTCCTGCATGATTTACGGGTGAAACGGTGGAGGAGAGAGGCAGGTCAGTGTGAAGTTGTGCAGAGACAAGTGTGAGTGTAACACGACTATATTGATATAAATGATATTGTCTCATATCGCATATGAAAATATATTGATATTTCTTAAAAACTCGATATATCACCCAGCCCTAACCTATATCATTGTGGAAAAAAAAAATCCCTCAAGAATAATGAAACAGGCATCACCTTTGCCAGGTCTCCTGTAGATCCTGGAACCAAACATAACCGAGTTCCTTCTTTCCACAACTCCTTTAGCCGCTGCCTCATGACTTCCATGTTCCTGCAATAAACGCACAAACATTACTGATACATGGAGAGTGCAAAAGACATGCACACTCTTGGTGGAAATGATTAGGTATAAACAAGTGCAAGTTGAGGCAAGTGCATTCCAAAAAGGCCTATGATCTATTCATTAATTTTAGTGATTTAATTTTGCATGTAACATTACAGTGCATTTCCTTTCCGTTGTAACAGCACGTATCATTTATACAATAAAAAAAAAAAAAAAATTAATCAGAGCTAACATACTGAGGTGTTTCCAATCATGTGTCTTTCCCACTGACTTATGATGCAGTGCACCATAAATCAGCCTCAGTAATAAATGTATTACACATGATCACTAAATAAATACAAAAATAAAATAATGTACTGATCTTAAATATGGCTGGATTATAACCCTGGATTCAGATAACCTATTGCTATGGTAAGATGGCCACTGTGACACATTTAGGGGATTATAGAAGCATAAACTCTTGCTCTGACTTTGGAGGCAAACATGGGTGGGAACCTGTCACCAATTATGGTTTTCTGTCATTCACAGGGACTGTGATCTCATCTTGACGGAAAAGGAAGACAAAAACTTCCAGAGACACGACATAAAAAGTGTTTCAGTCAGTGTGCATGGTACTGTTATATAGAAAATCCTTAAAAAACTGGATATCTTTTAACCCATTTTATGGTTTGCTACAGTGGTGTGAAAAAGTGTTTGCCCCCTTCCTCATTTCCTGTTTTTTTGCATGTTTGTCACACTTAAGTGTTCCGGAACATCAAACCAATTTAAACAATAGTCAAGGACAACACAAGTAAACACAAAATGCAATTTGTAAATGAAGGTGTTTATTATTAAAGGTGAAAAAAAATCCAAACCATCACGGCCCTGTGTGAAAAAGTGATTGCCCCCTAAACCTAATAACTGGTTGGGCCACCCTTAGCAGCAACAACTGCAACCAAGCGTTTGCGATAACTTGCAATGAGGCTTTTACAGCGTTCTGGAGGAATTTTGGCCCACTCATCTTTGCAGAATTGTCCTAATTCAGTTACATTAGAGGGTTTTCGAGCATGAACGGCCTTTTTAAGGTCATACCACAACATCTCAATAGGATTCAGGTCAGGACTTTGGCTAGGCCACTCCAAAGTCTTCATTTTGTTTTTCTTCAGCCATTCAGTGGTGGACTTGCTGGTGTGTTTAGGATCATTGTCCTGCTGCAGAACCCAAGTTCGTTTCAGCTTGAGTACACGAACAGATGGTCGGACATTCTCCTTCAGGATCTCTTGGTAGACAGCAGAATTCATAGTTCCATTTATCACAGCAAGTCTTCCAGGTCCTGACGCAGCAAAACAGCCCCAGACCATCACACTACCACCACCATATTTTACTGTTGGTATAATGTTCTTTTTCTGAAATGCAGTGTTCCTTTTACGCCAGATGTAATGGGACACACACCTTCCAAAGAGTTCCACTTTTGTCTCATCGGTCCACAGAATGTTTTCCCAAAAGTCTTGGGGATCATCAAGATGTGTTTTGGAAAAATTGAGACGAGCTTTAATGTTCTTTTTTCTCAGCAGTGGTTTTCTCCTTGGAACTCTGCCATGCAGGCCATTTTTGCCCAGTCTTTTTCTGATGGTGGAGGCATGAACGCTGACCTTAACTGAGGCAAGTGAGGCCTGCAGTTCTTTGGACGTTGTTGTGGGGTCTTTTGTGACCTCTTGGATGAGTCGTCGCTGCGCTCTTGGGGTAATTTTGGGCGGCCGGCCACTCCTGGGAAGGTTCACCACTGTTCCATGTCTTCACCATTTGTGGATAATGGCTCTCACTGTGGTTCGCTGGATTCCCAAAGCTTTGGAAATGGCTTTATAACCCTTTCCAGACTGATATATCTCAATTACTTTCTTTCTCAATTGTTCCTGAATTTCTTTGGATCTCGGCATGATGTGTAGCTTTTAAGGATCTTCTGGTGGACCTTACTGTGTCAGGCAGCTCCTATTTAAGTGATGTCTTGATTGAGAACAGGTGTGGCAATAATCAGGCCTGGGTGTGGCTAGAGAAATTGAACTCAGGTGTGAAAAAACCACAGTTATAGTATGTTTTAACAAGGGGGGCAATCACTTTTTCACACAGGGCCATGATGGTTTGGATTTTTTTTCACCTTTAATAATAAACACCTTCATTTACAAATTGCATTTTGTGTTTACTTGTGTTGTCCTTGACTATTGTTTAAATTGGTTTGATGTTCCGAAACACTTAAGTGTGACAAACATGCAAAAAAACAGGAAATGAGGAAGGGGGCAAACACTTTTTCACACCACTGTATGTTTACAGTCCTGCTTGTCAGCATCAGGGGTCGATGTTGTCGAAGTTATCACATGGGGTAAAATAGTTTTGTTTGTTTTTTTTAATGGATATTGCGAGGTGTCTGAAATGCAGTTGTTGTCCGTTATGGTAAACTTCGGTCAATTGTTTCTTTCTTGTAACAATGCCGACTGGCACTAAATCTTATACCATTAGAAAGCCTGTTTATTTCTCCTTAAATGATGTCAAATTTGTAAGGAAAATGTATTTGTGGGTTGAGCAGCAGAATTGAGTATGTGGGTTGTGCCCATGTAAAACTTGCCAGACCTTAACTGCCAATGACAAACAGCCTATTCTGCTACTGACTCGTGTTTTGAGCTTCTGGTACCCCAGATGTTGACAATCAGACTTGTAGGCAATCTCAATGCAGAGAGATATCAAGATGAGGTTCTGTAACCAGTGGCAACCCCATATCTCCACAGTCTGGGACCGAACTCTATCTTCCAAGATGACAACCCTCGCCCCCACAGAGTGGGGTTTATCAGAGACTACCTCCAGAGAGGCTGCTCAATCAGTTACCAGGTTTATATCAGATATGTGAATCCCGCATTACATTTTGCATGTGCACTTAAAGGGTGGTCACTGAGTGCTTTCACATTAAAAATGTAAGCGACAAATTTAACGATGCCAACTTTTACTACCCTCGTATTTTGACACAAGATATGATGAGCCAGGGGCGAATCTGCATGCTCATTGGCTAACAGCTTGTGATGGACAAGCTGTGAGCCAATGAGCATAACCTAGATAACCCTCCTTTCTGACTCTTAGAATGACCACACGATGAACGACCATTTACTAAATGGACCAGTGTGACCTGAAACAAGTGACTGAGTCCATGAATTCTTCAGGAAAGTGTTTACTGAGGTCACATGACAAGGAGCCAAGCACAGTTTTCCCATAACTATCTATGGTTACTTAAGGACCTCCAGTAATATAGAAGTCATCCTCTGCTAGTTATTAAAAAGAATGCTGGTTTAAAGCACGTCCACATCGGCTTTTCTTGTCAAACCAGGAATATCTATTTTACTGTTGGTGATCCAACATGAGCGTATGCCTGCATGGATCACATAAATGTTTAGAAAATGAAAACAAGCGACAGGATGTTTTATGTGCCAACACTACCAGTGAGCATGCTCTAGTTAAGTATAACACAAAAGTGAATAACTAAAATTATTTACTGGATTTCAAATTTGCCTCTTAAACCATTCATTTGTAGGTCTCAGACATTTTAATGCCATTCATTTCTAATCTTTTAATTGAGCCAACTGTCCAAGATTTATTTAGAGTTACATACCAAATAGTGAAATTAGAAAAACAACATGATTCAAATTATGTGCACTTACTGGGTTCTATTAGGTTTATTAAACCATGCAGTGCTCACCTGTCATCCGAACAACTGTCCTGCAGTCTTTTTTCAGTTCTAGAAAGTTCTGGCCACCACTTCCTGATGACGGATTGAACCCAGTGTAAACCCACCACTATTTGTCTGTTGGGGGGGGGGGACAAAAAAAAGTTTTTCTTCCCCAACAGTGATCCAGCAAATATATTTGCAAGTGAAATTAATTTCATGACTTATCCAAGAGAGTTCAGCAGCTCTCTCCTCTGTTCATTAGTTATTTATCAGACAAGCTTAAACTTCTTGGAGAAGCGTGCGATGATCTTTAGGTTTATAAATAGCAAATCCCACTGCTTTAAACTCAGCACGCCTCCATATAATGACCCAGAAACAAAAAAAAAAGATCACCAGAATTACTAATGACTTTCTGATTTGCTACTTACTCCTCATATTTACTGGTAAGAATCACTTTGACTTGGGGCATGAGGTCAACGCAGCAGCCAAGTGACAAACACGGGGCTTCTGTTTGAAGGCTGATGAGAGAGGAGACAACAAGGTCAAATGAGAAGATCGTCAACAGTCGTGCACGAAAAGACAAAAGGCCACCAAAGAACAGCAGAGAAACCCAACGAGCTGTCAGAGCTGCAGTGACATTTGCTCTGGTTTGGTTCATATCTCAGTGATTCTTTACTATAGACCTGATAATAACAAAAAAAAACTACAATATTTTTTATGCATTTCCAGTTCACTTATTATCTGAACAATTTTCAAACAATACAGCTTTCACCTGACTAGAATACTTTAACCAGACAGTAATACCTCCATATGGGCATTATTGTATGAAACCATGGACACTGTGATTTCAGTCTTGGTCTCGGAATTGTTACATCCCTAATAATTCCTGCTTTATTGTTTATTACTGTGTTACAAATGGTACAAATGGCATATCTACAGCTAATTGGACAAATGTGCAGTCCAGCCATTGGAGGTCAAACTGAAACATTCAATGGCTTAAAATGTATAAACAGTCACTTACTTTTTTGTTAAGACAGGTAAGCAGTCAAGCAGCACACCTGTGTCTTGAATTCTGGAAAACCACAAACACGAGTGAAGATGATGAATGGTGCAGAATCACAGAATAAACGCAAACGTCAAGCAGCAGCATTTGCCACGACTGTTTTACCTTATTAGGTAGGCCACTAATTCACTGGCATTTTTTCGCCATAGTGTTAGGGCTACTTTAAGTCTAAGATTTCTTCCAAAAAGAACATGCGTCATAGCTTCATGGTCCTTTGATAGCTGTGTGTAGACAAAAACAATGAACAAAAGGAACTCAGTGTCTCCAGCGTTGCAGTTTTCAATCAACAAGCCTTGAATTCATACAAAACAGAAACAACGAGGAGCTTCGACTTTGTTTCTCACCTCTGTAAAATCACTGTATTTGGAACTGGCCCCCGCCATCTTGGAGGCCTCTGCAGAGTTCACCGGAAACCCACAGCCCCGGACATCATCGGAGCAGGTCAGCTCATTTTCCTTGTTGGCCATGCCGGGGTCACATGAACGGCCTACATCTGATGCTCTGCGGTGCAGCTTGACGCCCACCTCCGCCAATGCACAACTCTTTCTTTTGCAAGATGTCAACCGCTTCACTTTGCCTGGACTGTGTAATCTGTAATGCACCTGAAATCTGCCAAGAGGGAAGTTAAGATTGACCAGAGGCAAAGTGGTCACAGTTTAAAAAGCTAAAAATAAATAAAATAATTAAAGCCACAGACACTGTGATCATGGTTAATGGTTATGGAAAAGTGCCTTAATGGTCCAGTGACTGGTTGTACATCCACACTAATACGTTTTTTTTATAAAATGTGCAACTTTTAAAACCTCCTAAAACTAAGACTTTGGGAAATGATGCTGACTGGACGAGCAGAAATGCACACCTATGTTTGCTTCTTTGTGGGGATCTCATCAGTTGTAACTATCCAGCCAAAAATTTTGCAGTTCACATACCTTTTATGATTTCAGGCTTTTCATGTGTATCTTGTCCATTCCCCTATGCCATGTATTGATGACTCCCAGTATCTCGCTAATACGCTGCTGTATTTGCTGTGCAACCAATCCAAGTAAACAAACAAACAAATAAAATCACTAGTCTTACTCTTTGCCTTTGTTTGTTTGTTTCTTCTGTGTATTTTAAACTAACCTACCACTTCCTGATTACTCCAGCACACCAGCCCAGTGTGGGTGACTGATTAAGGTTAATGTGTTTACAGATGTTTTAGTGTCAAATAGATTTTTTCATTTTAAATTAGTTTAAAGATAAAAAACATATTAGTGTGGACTCAAGGATGATCTGTGGGACACAGACAGTGAGTGATCATAATTTGATGAACCCCTCAGATGTGAATCAAAGACTCACCTGTCTTTATCTAATTCGTCCTTATTAATAATATCCACCTAAAACAAAAGGATAGGGGATGAGGCCACTGCTGCTACAATGCCACTGAACTGTACTTCACAGTCACCAGGATTAAAGACAAGCGGACAGCTGTTTACACAATTAGTCATAGTATTTGCCATCATATCCTTATACCTGCTTCATATTCTTCTCAGCAGAAATACGCACGCTGGGTCGCAGAAAGCCATTGGAGTTATTCTGGTTGACCTTCAGGACTTCCCGTTGCCAAACATGCTTACCAGCTGCCATAATAAGCGACACTGCTGGAGAAACAATTTGGAAAATAGTTGGAGACATAATTCGAGACTAAGGACCCAAAAATCAGGAGTGAGTTTTCGTGATCTAACTATGAACAAGAAGTCTCATTGTCAACAGCATGCGCTCCGAGATGACTCAAAAAGCTTAAACTCGCTCGCTGGAACGACATAAACAAAACGATAATGCTCGATTTTAGTTACAAAGGCGTTAGCTCCCATTAGCTCGTATGACTGGAAGACGCAAATAACACTGTTGACGAAAGGTAGGGCTGTATGTTTTCTACCTTGTTATAAGTGAAATGCCCGACGTTTGTAAGAGTGCAAAGGTGCACATGGTGACGCCTGTCACCCAAAAAGTTAGTCCATATTCTCACAATAACGTCAACTTTAACTGTTAGCATGTAGCTCAACTCACAAGAAAACACGGGAGACGTAGAGAGCAACAAGCTGGGCCGCTAGTGCGAGCTAGCTAGCCAGTTAGCCTTTTAACTTGGTGAACATATGTCTTCATTCAAGGTAAAGTTATCACTTTCACAACGTACACGCCGGAGTTAAATACCAACCGATTCATTTTGTGCGGTGTAATGATCGCTCCTCAGGTGTGTAAACTCCAAAATATGTAAAACGGGTTAAACCCTGAAGCAACTCCCCTCTGTGCAGGATCGCAAGCGTTTCACAGTTTTACCATTCAAATGGATACACCGCCGGTGCGTGAGGATTGTGGGATTGATTTTGGCAAGGAAAAGCTGCAGTTTTAGCGACGACTGCTGGACATTACAACACAAATTTGTGCTGTGGCGCTACCTGGTGGTCATATAGTGTGTAATGCAGGAAGGCAGTCCAGTAGAATACTGAAATCAAGAAAAAGACGACTCCACACACCACTAACTTTTAGTACTTTCAGTAGCACTTCTTGTTAAATCATTCTCCTCACTTAATACGGATACATTTAGAAAATTAGTCTACTGCTGTTAGATTTACATTGCAATTTACCCATCACAGTCGAAAGGCACAAAACCCTGACAATCGTGGCATTTTTCTAACTATATTGAAACTTGTTAAGATCTAAAAATACTTTGATGAGGAAAGGTGGATAGTAAAAGTTCAACTACATGTTTGTCACAGTTCTATCTTGTGAACCAAAGCCTAACTTTATTTATACAGAACAAACGATTTTTAAAAATGTTATTTACACCTGTGTTGGGGTCTGCGTGCCACCCCATGTTTGCCATTCTCTACCTTTTTGACAAGCTGATGTTAGCACACCAGCTTTTTACACTGTTATCTGTTAAGGCACAGGTCATTGCTCGTAGAACCTGTGTCATGACACATTATAAAAAACACACATGACATAATAATCTATGTAAGATAAACAAACAAACAAACAAAGCCTCAAATCTCTTCCGCTTTATTTAACTACACATATAAGGCTCAGTTTTTTTCCTAGCAAATGTTTGTGTCCCACTGTAAAAACAGGAACTTTTCTGTTATTTTTTTGAATACTAACAAATTGAATCCTAACAAAAAAAAAAAATCTTAATTTTTGTCCTTTACATTTTATTTATTACTTACTTTGTTGTAGTATGACAGGCTATCGGTGATGTGTTTTCAGTTAAAAAGCCTGTAAAATTAAAAACAAAACAGTCTTTAATTTTTATAAATGCAGACTAAACTGGTTGGCTGACAAACTTTATATCTTAAATAGAGATTTAATTACTGTTTAAATGGATGGATGTAAGAAAGAATGATTGGAACCAGAAATGAAGAATGATTCATGAATATATTTGTGTAAAGATATCTGACATCATCAAATGTAATTGTGATTTTTTTTGTTGTATTTTATGAATTTAAAAAAGTAAGTTAAAAAAGTTCAAATCCAAACTTTTTGCCCTCCTTCTTTGCAGTTTTCACAGTAAAAAAGGGCCAAAAGAAGTGCCAAGCCTTTTAAACTACTGAAATTGTTAAAAGGGGGAATTAAGTTATTACATTTGCATATTACAGTATCTGAGGCATATTATGAATTTTGATATGCAGTTTCTTTTTAGTTTAGTTTTATGTTGGCACAAACTTATGCCTCCCTTTACTAACACACACCTGCATGCAGCTGTTTTATTGACACATATTTTCTACACAGATGGTGCACATTTTTTGTCACAATTGAATGACATGGTCCTGGTCGCAGCACAACATCCAGAGGAATGTTATGTAAAAAAAAAAAAAATAACAGAAAGTTACACAACAGATTTTTTTTAAGCTGTATTTTTCTGGTTCAGCTTCCCACCTACAGTGTGGTCTGATTTTAAAGTGTTTTCCTTGTTTTAACTGCAAACTACAAGACATAAAGACACTGAATATACAGAATACAGTGTGTGCTGGAGTGGCAATTCATTTGTAAATCAGGCTGTTATGATCTTAAAAAAGGAGATATATATAGTATTACATGTTGGATAGGTTGTATTAAAACATATGCAAATAGGAGAGTGTCATTCATCAATTGCTTGATATAGGCTAGTGCAAATCTGAGGAATAGGCTTGTTGGAATCATGCTACCTGGACTCTGTATCAGAGTGCTAGCTAGCTCAAACATGTCCCTTACTGAAACGATGGCATTTCTTTTAATTTTTCTTTGCTGGGTTCTTGTTTTCACTTTTAGTCGATTTCTGGTTAGTTTTTGGCGCGGAAAGCAAAAACTAGCAAGAACTCAGTTAAGTTTCGGAAAAGTTAGAAATCTGGGTTAAAATGGATCATTTTGCAATGTTAACGTGTTTTTAAATCCACATCTGCACAACTGGAAAAGGCTTTCCGTTAAAAAAAAAAATCACTACCCTATTATTGCTAGTTTTCTTAGACACATGCTTATTCTTTCAGGTAATACAGTTAAAATATAATCACTTTCCCCCCTTTTTTGCCAAGATTAACATGGAGAATGTTAATTTCACATCTATAAGTCGACTTAAATAAGAAGCCGGAGGCAAAAGCCGGTTACTGTAAGAAACTGGTTTGTCGAGGTGTGTGTCAACATGTTGTATTTTGTTTGTTTGGACAAATCTGAAGTCTTGAGGCTGGGAGCTGTAATCAGGCAACAGGTTCAGACTCTAATAGTGTACAGATGGTACATACGTAAACTCTTCTAAATGATATTTTTTTGTTTCCACCCATTATATTTATGTAAGTTAAAGATTTTTGTGCACTGGTAGGTAGATGTTTAGATAAACAACCATTCACACTTGCACTCACAGCTGTGGTCAATTTAGAATCACTAGCTAGCCTAAGATGCATATCTTTGGACTGTGGGAAGAAGCCAGAGTAGCTGGAGAGTACCTACACAGCCACAGGGGAAACAGAAATTGTTTGTTTATTAACAATGCAGCCACATTCCCTAAAAGCTGGAACATTGACCATAGTGTCTTTCTCTCAGATACTTTTTATAATACATTTTCTACGAGGTAAATGTTGTTTACCACACACAGGTGCAGCACACAGCCTATTCTTTTTTCTTTTTTTTTTTCCCTCTGATGATTCCTCTCACAGCATCTTTCGTTTTACAAGGCTGAGTGAAAACCTAGTTGTTCTGTTATTTTATTAACTTTAAACAGAGGACATTTTTTCCTGGCTCATCCAGCTAGATTGAAACCCAAAGAAAATGCCAAAAAATACAAAACAATTGTGAGTGATTGCCATCATCCCCTTGAAGAATTTATATCCTGACGGGAGAGGTAATTTTCTTGGAATTGTACTGTCTCTGTAGGCCACAAATAGTCGCTGAAAGGGTGGATGAAAATCAAAACAATACAAATAACTCACTGTGGCTGCTGCTGTCAACCACTCAGCCACCACTCAACTCATCTTGCAGTGGCAATGGAAACAACATGCTCCACGATTACAAGCGAAATATGCAATAAGCAGGATTTTCTCTAGAAGGTATAAAATAGGTTTGTGAAACATGCAGAATGCATGCCAGGGCACTTTGAAAAACCCGCACTGGTCCAAGACTCAGCTAAAAAACACTTAATGGTGTTTCCTTAGTTTTTGCATTTACCTGCAGTACCTGCATTAGTTCAGAATGGCACCCACGTCTTTGCCCAGACGGCCACAAAATTTAAAATGCCTGGTGGCTGTAACGGTCGACCACGTCCAGGAATCAAAGTGCAGCTGCACGTACCAACTCAAACATCCCAGATCTTGGAAATGTTTTGGTTTGTTTTCATTTTTGGAGAGAAACTGGAATGAATGTTCTGTTATTGCACACGAACAACCTCCAAATAAAATGTTCCCGTTGTCTGACAAAAGCTTAAGTAAATTTTGGCAAACCTCTGATAAATTTCTTATACAGCTGTAGCCTAAGGAATTTAAATCCTATTAAAGGCGCCATCAAAAGCTGTCAATATTCAAAACAATAGTGCTTTTATAGGCATGAAAAAAAAAAGACCCAGAAATGAAAAAATGTGTTGTTTGGACAGTTTTTAGACAGATTGCTTGCTTGAAGTGTTGGCTGAATATCATATTGGTGCTTCTTTATATCTTTATATCTATGCTTGTTTTCTTTTAAATAACCCTGTAAACCTTTGTGGCCCCACATGACTTCTGACTTTTGCCAACAGCAAAAGTAAACTGCACAGAAACCAGCCTGAGCTTTAAAAGGGAAGGATTTGCATTTGGTGGATTTGCATAAACTCTCTTAAAAACTCTCTTAAGCAATGGCACGTTGTCTCTTACATTTTATTTTAATCAGCAACAATTACGAACACAGGCGGAGGCTGAGGATAATTATCTGCTTTGCAGTGAATGCATGGCTGTTTGTTTTATTGCATCCACCCCATGTAAAATACACAGTAGTGGTGCTGTAACATAAGGGCAGGGCAGTCTTGTAAGCAGATGTTAACCATTAAAGAGAACATTGTCTCAGTATGAAACAAATTATCATGCAGATGTTTTAGCTTAAAGATGAGGCAGATTTGATTATTGTAACTGAGCATCACCAGTAATGCAATTTAAGCCTTAACAAGTTAGGAAGGCAATCTTTCTTTGATTATTTCAGTGAATAAGATGTTATGTACAAGCACAAAGGATAAAAGTCGCAGACTTCAATCCTAATGTTCAAATTCAGAACATTAGTCATACTCCAGGGTCTATTTTTTTTATGCATCAATCCGCGTTTTAAAAAAAATTATTCACAGCAGATTCACTCCCCCGAATCTGTTCTTTTAAATCAGCATTTGAAACCTGTGACGTTTTATGGATCATATAGTGGATGTTTCGGTCCACAGAGAGAAACTGAGAAGCCACAAACGGTGTTCGCTTCAGTCCTGCGGGGCTTACTGTAAACATCGTTTGGAAAAACGAGTTAGAGATAAACATGTGGCACTAAATCAGATTTCCTCAAACAAAAGGAACCACCCACAAAGGCAGTAAGAGTATTATGAGATTTACATTAGCAAGGAGAGATTTATGACAAGGTCTTCTCTAGCTAAATCAGACTGCTTGTTAGAGTCTGTGGGTGTTAGAAATTTAAGCTGGAATTTGTCTGAGGTGCAGAAAAATACCCTTCAT
The DNA here is from genome assembly GCA_024447675.2 of Pterophyllum scalare. Classification (NCBI taxonomy): domain Eukaryota; kingdom Metazoa; phylum Chordata; class Actinopteri; order Cichliformes; family Cichlidae; genus Pterophyllum; species Pterophyllum scalare. Next base: position 299,989 of record JAMQGT020014887.1, on the reverse strand, counting down.
ATTTGTGAAAGGCTAAATCTCTCTTAGCAGGATGTGCTTATTGCTAAGAAGCAGGCTTGCAATTGCTGAAAACTTGTTTGCAGTGAGACATGAATGGAACTGCGTGGGGGTGAGTCTGGGTCAAATGTTTTCACAGGCATTGATCAATGCACTTCTCTCAAAGCTGCTGGGTTTGGCTTTTATGCAAACCCAGCAGCCTGGGCAGCAGAGTGCGGCGCACCAGGTTATGGCATTAGTTAGATGGGTTTACTCCTTATTTTTCACAGAGGGGTAAATGTTACCCTACACCCCACCGCTTATCCTACACCTAACCAAATTTTAAAAGCCAAACTTAAGCAGCAAATTGAACCAAAAGTAAGATCTGAGTAAAAATTGAACAAATCAGCAAGTGAAAAATGCTACTAAAGAAAAAGTGCTAAACTGGATGTAAATCTCAGTCAAAACTAATATGTTTTGGCAGCCAAGGCTGACTCTGGCTTTAGTGTGGCTCTAATGATGGCAGTGTTCACCAGTCTGATCGTGAATCACTTTGACCAAGGCTGACATAAAAATAAATTGATTTCCATGAACTTTGGTTCAGGTATCTATGCTGCCAAGAGGAAGAATGATAATAGATTAACAACTGTTTATCTCCTAACTTGTCCTCTGGTCTCGTCAGGAAGTTAACATATCTGGCTTTTGAATGAAACATCTGTCTAGTGATGAGATAGACATTTCGGACATTTATGTGCCCAACCTTCTCACATTAGCACCTACCTACCTCCACAGGTAGCTTCACAGAGTCATTAGGGAGCACAGTGGGTTCAAACCAAGGTGGGGTTGGACCTTGCATGTTCTCTCTGTGCTTAGCTAGGTTTTATCTGGCGCTTTGGTTTCACCTGTGATACTCAGGACACTCTTGTAAAAGAGGTTCTTATTTTCAAAAATTTACTATTATTAAAGACAGCTATCAAAAAGTAATTTGTTCAGTTAGGGACGATTCACAAATATCGACATTTTCCAGCGCGTACAAAGCTTACTCTTTTTCAGACAGGACGTTGAAAGGATCGGCGAGCGATCGCCAGCAAAAGTCGCCTTTAATTTATAATTCAGCGGTTACTGTTGGCCGTAACCACGCCAAAACTGTAAAGACATGAAGGAATGAACCTGACTGACTGTCTCGCTCTCAAGCCATCACCGCTTCACTCGGTCACCACAAACACACACAGCGCTGCCCCGCCCCCTTCTCCTCTCAGCCACTCGGCTCATAGACAACCACAGTGATGGAGGACACATACCTATTCATCTATATCATATATATTCATGAAATAAAAGCTCAAGCTGTGTGTGTACATCTCTCTCTTTTTCCCCTGTTTTTTTTTCCTCCCATGTCCCTTGCGGGGTTCTGTAGAAACACATCCTGGTTTTGAAAAATTCTGTATTTCTTGGTATCAAATATACTCTTTCCTATCTATTAAAACATTGTATTGTTACACTAATAAAAATCCATCCATCCATTCTCTTCCACTTATCCTTTTCAGGATCGCGGGAGGGCTGGAGCCTATCCCAGCTGTCATAGGGTGAGATGCAGGGTACATCCTGTAATTAACAGATATACCTATATATTAGAATTTATAGGGTGCAATAAACTGATTTGAATTTTAATATAATATTATTCTTTATTAATGAGGGTAAAAACAAGTCATTTCTTCAAGTCATCAGATTACGCGCAAATGTACGGACCAGCATAGACAAAAATAGGCCAGGAACATGTAGAATAAAATCCATCATCGCTTTCTGCGGTTTACTGCGTACGGTTTCCATGTTTGGAGCAATGCTTCCACTTCTTGTTGAATTTATCTCCGTCGGCTTTGGCTGCTTTCCACACCTGCTGCGCCGCCCTCACAGCTTGTTCCTGTCTAATATCGTCAGTAGTCATTTTGTGAATCGATGATGGCCTATTTTAGAGAATTCAATGAGGCCTTTGAATTGATCCACCAGACCTGAGGCCATATCGCTGCAGACCACAGAGTGGTGCAGTAGTGTTGATGCCGCGGTCAGACGGCAGCGCTCAAATTACACAGACAGACCGACATTTTCTAACTAATTGAAAAGCGTACATTGGGTGTTACTCCCCTCCCCCTGTAGTACACTTTGTACGCTCTGGAAAATGTTGATATTTGTGAAGCGTCCCTTAATATTGTTGTCTGCTTTAATGTGCAGTAAGAATCACGACATTACTCATTAAGGCCTCACTCACACAGGTCCAGAGACCATGACAATCTGGCAACCACCAGTCGTGAGGGAAAAATGTGTATTCCCCAACTGGTTGCTGGAGGTTGATGGCAGTAGCTGAGAAATTGATTGCTAAAGTCACATTCATGCAGGCATGCAGACCAGTCAGTGACCCCCTGGTAATGAGTGGTCTCTGTGAAAAATTGTGTATTATCTGAATGGTAGGTGAGGGGTTGCTGAAGTTTGCTGGCAGTCACTAGAGGAAACTGGTTGCAAAGAGGTACACGGTGCTGTATTGGAAACCTCCTTTGGTCACTTGGTGAGCCACAGTTAGCATGGAAGATGCACGGAAGATGCTGACCTGTCTGTGAACTCTCGCAAACTAGCCTCCAAAACAACCAGCAGCCACTCACCAAATTGGTCAGGAAATACAAAATTTTTATTTAGTTACCCAAGGTTGCCAGGGGGTTGCTGACCAGAATCTAGGCCTGTGTGATTGAGGTCTAAGACGCAACTCTACATTTTCCATACTGTAAGGGGAGGGTTAGGCTGGAACAAAAATTTTGCATAAAATGCAATATCGAACCACATTTAGCTGTTTGACGTTCAAGTATGGGGTTAAAATATCACATCTCTCTCTATTGTTTAAACAGGGAGCTATAGTGCATTATTTTAGACAGTTTCACTTGAGGCACTTTTATAATGGTCCACTGGTTTGTTTGCTTTTTTGCATGAAAAGGTTTGATCTTCTTGCTGTCACATATGTCATGCATACCTCTTCATTAACAAGTGCCAATAAATAAGGACAGAAACAGTACGGATAGACAGAAGAATGCAAAGTGTCTGTTAGATTATTAGTTTCAGAAATGGTCATATAGCCATTGTGAAAAAAATTTCACCCTCATATCCACATCTGTGACCAAGCAAAGTCACTTTAAAGTATGTCAAAAAGTAACAGTGGAAGCCATTAAGAAGTTGAAGTGCAGAAGTCTTCCCTTGGGGTCCACAACAAACAAGCAAACTAATCTGTTGTTATTTTATTTTGTCGAGTGAGGAAGAGGACACGCTACTGAATACACTAAGGCTAATCATCTTTGGCCCATAATCTGCCCTTTCCTTCCATCACTCCTTCACAAAAGCCCTCAGATCAGAGAATGAAGAGCCTGGCCTGCTGCCCTCGAATTTACTCTTGGCCACCAGAGCTTAATGTTTGGTAATTGCGTTGATGTTATGTAAGCCATTTTGTGAGCGGTGCTTCACACGCAGCATCTCTGTTATTACAGCAGATCTTTGCCCTGGTGAAGGGTTCAGGGCCCTCGTCCGCAAACCCCAAACCAAATCAAAAGGATGGCAGAGATGTCAGGAATGGAGCGATGTCAGTAATTTCTACATTCCTGTCATATGAGTCAGGGACAGATGCTCAGGATGGAGTTGGTTAATTTCTCAAACGAGCACTCAGCGTTCTGACTCAACAGCAAAGGGGTAAAGTTCCCTGGGGAATCATCTAATAACCTTACAAACCAATAAAATTTCACCTCAAATGCCCTTCCTTATTAGTCTATACTTGTGTCATTCTCTAAGGAGTGTGATCTACATCTTCTCATGCTGCAGTGCATGAGCATCTGCAGAGAGATAGCAGGAAATTTGTTGATTTGATTTTTATTAAAGTAATGATACCTAATTTAGTGTGGGAATGTTTCATCCTCATTCAAGGACTTCAGGGAGTAGCATAAGGTTTCTCAGATTCAGATTTAATTTCTTAAATTTGAAAGAGCAATACTTTTTTTTTTTTAAAGTTTGAAATTTCTTAAATTTCACCACCTCAATCACTGGTGTTCTGGAGGATTCTACCAAAACACATTCATCAAGTGTCTCAGTTTCTAAACATACATAGGAGGCCAAAAAAAGCACAGGTTGCATGTTTATTTTATGGTACAAGAGTAAGTCGTCATCCAGCCTGTCTGGATTTGTTTTCTGCCAACTTTGTTTGCAATTTTAGGCTTTAGTGCTGATTTATTTGAGCCTTTAGTCTGCAGGGGAGGTACGTTTGGATGAGTGGCTGAGTAGGGACATAGGTTACAGATCTCCATGTAGGTGGCCCTTTACAGCAAACAGATGCCCAGGGTATTAACTCTGTCATGCTTTGAGAGCTCATTTCCAGCACTAGATGGCAGTGTGTGTCTTTAGCTGCCTGACATCTGGCTGGGTCTCTTGACAGAAAAGGTTTGCCGCCAGCTGCTGTGAGATCAGATCGTTCAGTCCTCTTCAAATGGTCTCACAAAGATTTTCGCTCAGTCACAGGACTATCAAAGTCTCTTCCACAGAAGCCACAAAGCTTATGCAAAGAAAGTCACAGAGTGCACAGAATGAAAGAAGAAACTCACATCACAAGACATGCTAGGGAAAAGGTGGCCTGATGTTCTGTCTCACATGATTTATTAGGTTTTAAGATGCCTTTTCTGGGGTTTCCAAACTAACAGGTAGTGTTTTTAAAAATAGGAACGCTTTTGCATGACACTTTCTCATTCAACCGCAAGTTGGTTTCTTGGGGGGGGGATACAGATAGAAAGTCAGTCAAATTTCAGCCATCTGAGCTACCTGGGTGGGAAAACCTACAGTAAAGTGTTTGTTCATTCATCTGACTCCATATTTTCAAATATTACATATACATATTCTACAGTACTCATTACTCACTCTTATGTACACACTGTGCACTGTAACTATGTTGCTGAATATCAAGCACTTTTAAAGTTTACACCCTCATGGGTATTATTTGGGGCCAAGATTAGTGTCAGGATGACATTTGAGGGAGCTATGCAAAGAATTTAACGATGTTAACAAACACTAAGCACTTATAAGAATAGCTGTGCGCCATGTGGCTCATGCACAGATAAAGGAAAAGTCGGAAAATCTAGATAAATTGAGTGCAGGTGGCTGTTAAAGCTGTCTCTGAAAGCAAGTAACTTCCCATGCACTCCCATGTTAAAATGCCCACCTTTAGAGCAGAAATACACATGTATGTCGAGCCTTAGCCACCCCAAGTGACAGGTGAGTAGTAACACAGCTGGTAGACCTCACCTCAGCTAATTCAAATCACTTAACTAGACTTCAGCGGTTCTTTTGCTGTTAGTTCATTTTCAACCATTTTAATGCCGTAAAACAAAAATAATGTGGCTTATTAAGTGGTTAATTGTACCAACATGCCACCAAAGAAGTCAGTGCTAGCATTTTCCTTCTCTCTTTTTGTTTTGGTGAGTGAAATTATGGTATTTTTTTATTCATATTTTAGCATTAATCACTAATTATTACCTGATACAGTCTGTAGGCACAACTTGTTAACCAAACTAGCTAGCTTTAACTGATAATTTAATGCTCCACCCTCTCATCCAAATAAGGTTACTTGTGGCTCACTTTCTGACCAAACTGGTAAACTTAAGGCTTCAAAACAACAGACCTAGTGGTTATTGTTATCATGGTTATGACCATCTTTTATATACAGTCTGCTGAGTAAACTATATCTCCTTCAGCAAAACTCTAATTAGCATTTCAAATTAACAGAGGATAAAAATCAGTACATATAATGTGTCACTTTCACAATGACTTGAAGGTAATCATCACTACTCTCTGGAGTGTTTTAGTGTCTTTTAGGTGACGTTTTAATTTTGAAGCCTGAATTGATCTCCAGTATTGGCTACCCTCCAACACCAGACAGACACCGGTTGTTATCAGATTGTTAATTTTGTTTGGCCAGCTTTACATAGCTTTATAAGCACATTTTGGCTTCATTTCATTTTACATGTTGGCAATGCTTAATTCATGTGACACAATTAGTGTGAGCGCTTTCTGGTGCTAAACTGAAAAAGGAAATGAGTAAGAGGAGATATTGTGTGCACTGGTGTGGAAAATATTATATTATATTATATATATATATGTGTGTGTGTGAGTGTGTGTGCGTGCGTGTGTGTGTTTTTAAATTATTTTTTTTTTGGAAGAGTGAAAAGCCATTCATCAGGCATGTGTGAGATTTCCTTAAGGTGTGGATGTCTTCCATTATAATTTACAATAAGGTCAAAGGGCAGGGTTTTCAGTAACATTACAGCACAACATTACATAAGTGATAACTCAGAGCACTTCCTCAGACCATCCTGTCCCAGACATGCTAAATTTTAGGTATCCTTGACAATGGGCTATCAGTCAAGTCCTATTTACTTAAACACATTCCTTACTTTCAATGTATCCATTTCTATGGTACTTATTAATCTAGTAGCTGCTGAGTGCTGTTGCATGGAATAACACAGTCAAATGCCTTAATTAGGCACAATAACCCTTAGATTCAGCATGTGAAACTCAGACCTGGCCAGTAAAAATACATTTGTGTATCTTCATGCCATGTGCACAGACCAAATGATGATAAAGTGCCCCCACACTTGAAGGCTAAAAACACATTCCTTAGGATGGATGGACCATATGGTTGCACTGAGGTTCTCTTTATGTTTGTTCAGCCAAAAATGTATAGGTTGATTTTGCGGGATGTATGTTTTGGCCTGAGGTTTTGTTCTCTGCTTTGGTTATTCAAAGCACAGAGCATGAAATTTAGAGGAATTACATGAACTGTATGTGCTGCAACTGATGGAAATGATGGAAGATGGAAGTGAATCCTGATGTAAATGAGAGGCTATGGTATATTTTGTGTGGGATAGATGCAACCTTTAATATGAAATCAAGTTGTTAATAGATCACCATTTTATTGCAACTTAGTGATCTTTATTCAACAGAGCACCAAACCTGTGTGTCAGCCTCCGATGACAATTTAGTACCAAAAAACAGGGAGCTACTTCAGCAACCGCCATAAATACACAAGAAAATTGTTCCCCCTAAAGGTGGATACACAAAACTTATTTCACCACTTGAGGCAAAACACATCATCGAGTACAATCAGGCTATGAAGGCACAAGAGGAAGAGATGCAAACAGCTGGTGCTATGGAAGTCAAAAGTAAACAAATGTCTCAACTGAGCATTATTGCAGCATTAGCTGCACTCCATGACAGGAAGAGCAAACGGTGGATGGAAACTACTGATGCATTTATGTGGTGGTAAAGGACTGCTTTAAACAACCGGTTTAAAACTTGACCCAATATACAACATCCAGTTAGAAAATATTTTTAAATTTCAGTTTCACTGTGGGACAATATTGTGCAGGCTCCTGAAAAGTTACAAAGCGAAGTTTACTTATTTTATAATTTTACTTAAAATTTCAAGGGATAACACTACCCAAGCTACTTTTGTGCTTACGGTTGACTTATGCTGTGCCACTCTTATTGCACTATAGTGTTGCTGCTGCTAGCATGTTGTGGCAATAAATTCACACTTTTGTAGTAGTGTGTCATCAATAACAGTAGCAGTAAATGCCATTCATTTTCTTTTCACTAATAAGTGCAACTGCCTGCAAGGTGCAGTTACTGATAATGTTAGTTTTTTCCCCTTATAACACCATAAATATCATTATCTCAAATTTCCTTGAAATCTTGTGATATAATTTTTAGGTTATACTGCCCACCTCTATGCTGAATCCTATCCCAGCCGTTAGGACGGACGGCAGAGTTCACTCTGGACAGGTCGTCAGTCTATCGCAGGGTTAAACAGTGAAATTATTATGTGACCCATGTAAAACACAGAGCTACCAAAACCCTTCATGTCATTTAGAGCCTTTCACAGAATTCTCACATGGAAACACTGTGAGGCTGTTTTATGTGTTAGACAACCTTATGTCTTGTGTACAGGAAGTGCTGTCCATCTCTTCCTGGTGAGATGGCTCCCGTGATGGTGGCCAAATGTGGGGGAGAGCAAAACAAATACATCCTGGCATGCTAATCAGAGCTCTTAAGTTTTTTAATAGCATCTGAAGTCTTTGTCTTTCCCTGATGAGTGGGACAGTTGTTAGCACTGTCAACCCTGTAGCACTGTGGAGTTTGCATATTTTCCCCGTGCCTGTGTGGGCTTTATCAAGGTGCTCTGGTTTCCTCTGAAAAACTAAAGACAGCCATGTAAGAAATTGTTTTTTTTCTAAACTGGTCACAGGAGCGAATGTGGGTCCGAATGGTTATTTGTCTGTGTTAGCCCTGTGATGGCCTGACAACTTCTCCACAGGGTGTACCCCACCTGTCGCCCAGTGTCAGCTCAGATAGTCCCCAGCCCCACCGTGACCCCTGCTGGATAAGCAATTAAGAAAATTGATGAAGGGTCTCAGATATGCCTTATTAGTCCACAAGGCATGCAACACTTTTAATGGAGTAAAAAACTTAAATAATCACCACTTTTCAGAAGAGCATTATACATGCACTTAATATGCCTTGTTAGAACTTAAAGCGTGACACAAGTACTTCAAAATTAAATATGGCTCCCAACCACTAGACTCAGAAGTCACAGCGGAGATAGTCTTCAGTTTCAATTCATTAAATGTTCTTAATACTCTTAACTATATACCTTAACACACATACAGATGCTGTTTGAATTAGCAATCCATCTCAGTTCAAACAACTATCTACTGTGGATAAATCAGCAGCCTTATGCTCTAAAATGACCAGAAGTGGTCTAATTTCCATCTGAACCCCTGCCGTTATGACTCCCACTTAATTTCCTGTTTTTGTAACCCCAAACACCCTAACCTACAGGCCAATGGAAAGCATGAAAAGGTGGAGGTTAGCTGTCTAATTCCCAGCATTCAGGAGTGAAGTCGGTATTCCACAGCTACATACGGCTGACTGTGTGTACGGATGAATAGAAATGACTACAGTCCCTTGAACGAGTGATTTGCTCCACTGACTACACTAAACAGTCTGTAATTTTAAATATAGGGCAGCAAGAGGGTGTTGGACTGTGTGAAGCTGACGCTCTGTGTTACTTTGGCGGTCAGGATTTTGCTCTCTGAAGGTGGGTTGTGAGTTTTGCATATCACGGGGAAAATACAGAATACAGAATTACAAAAACAGTACTTAGACTTAAGGTCAGAAGAAAACAAACCAAGGGAAACATTTCACACTGTACCTAAACAGCATTCCACAGTACATAGTAATAATAGTTGCTTTTCAAATGACTTAAAAAGAAATTTTAAGTTTATTGAGTAACTGATTAATAAAGTTTTATTCCTGTGAAACGCAGACAAAAAAAACGGCCACACACAAAGAACTCAGTTTCTAACATTGGACCCTTAACAAAAATAAATACATTAATAAAATAAAGTAAAATGTGACAGTAAAATTAAACAAACAATTAGTGTTTATTCTTTTCCGTGTGTCTCACCACAAAAACCCATGAGATACTATATAATTTTCTTGCATATAACAGTCTTTATTTTTTGAGTGGGGAGGTTTGCAAAAGCAATAAAGAAGTAGCTTTAAAGTCTGAATGGCTTTAGAGGTTTTTTGCACAGACTGGTACTGTCAGAGGTCTCACCTCCATGAAGCACAACACTCTCTGCTTGTGGTCTGAGTGTGTGCATGTGTGCATGCATGTAGGTATGTGTGTGCTTGCCTCACAAAACACATAAGCTAGTTAAAAGAAGTTTCCACTTGGCTATTTTCTAGATTCCGCCCACTGGTGGGACGTGCCTTGCCTGACAGCTTCACTGGGTCTCTGGAGGAAGCTACCATCTGCACGTTCATGTACTAATCTCTTTGGCTTGGTTAATTTCAAATTGGACGAGTGTTTAAAAGACTGACGTCCAAAACTGATATCCTGTGTAAGTCAGCAACCAATCCCTCAACTCTTCAGCCTGATGGAAAATCACTTCACAACACAACCCATGTGTATATCTTAGCCAGTTCAACCATTTCTAATCAGTTTACTTTACTGCTAGGGAGCAAGATGTTGTTTGGAAATTACACTCAGGAATGTCTGAATACAGTAATTTTATACTGCAACCTCGTTTAGCTTCCCAGTTTCTGATTAACAGTGGATTTGTTTAACAACATCAACAGTGTTAGAGTGGAAGACAAAAGCGAGGTCATCACGCCTGACACTGGTGTCCACTTAATCGCTATTGTTCTCATTTTTGTATGTGTGTTGAATGCTTGGGAAAAACTGGAAAACTAACAGTAGCTTGGAGTTAATGTCACTGAAACACCATTGCTAATGACATATTTTGCAACATCATCAAAGCATTTTGTCAAACAGGATTTAGGCACAGTGTTCAGTAAGGCTGTGAGGTCAACCTTAGCTGCAATTCCTGCAGATCAGGTGATCGTAATGCCAGCCCACATCAGCTGATGGCTCAGCTGAGACCCTTGTATGCATCCAGTTGACAAATCTACTACTAAGGTTTTGCAGACATGTGACCACTAACCATGTGAGATTAACTTGTCTGCCATTTCGTGACAGTCATGGTGACAATGTAGGCTCAAGTGAATAAGGCACCACTCACACAGGGCAAGAGACTGGTCTGCGAACATTTGGCAGTCTTTGGTTGTGAGGGAAAAATTGGCATTCCCTGACCAGTTGCTAGCTGTTGCTGGCAGTTGCTGGGAAAATGATTGGTAAAGCCCCAATCATACAGGCTGACAGACTTGTCAGTGCCCCTCTGGCAACGACCTATCGCTAGGGAAAAATGTGTGTTCACGCTGGCAAAAACTTCCTTGTGATTGCTTTGGTTGCTATCATATCATTGCGATTGTAGTTTGAATGGAAGGGACAGACTTGACTACAAACACTAGCAAACTATTCTCTGAGCTGAAGTGAAACTATGAAAAGCGCAATATAAAATGGAAATGGAGACCTTTGCCTTCAAAGTAAAAGTTACAGCCTTTGCTACATTTATTTTGGTTGGCAACTTTTACTTTGAAGGTGAACCATATCCTTTTCCGGTTTTCAGTGCACTTTATCAAGTTGTACTACCACTCTGCTAGTAGTTAGTGAGTATTTGCAGACAAACATGAAGTGTAGTAGTAACATTATCGTCTTTGGAACAATAAGTCAGGGGTTTGAATCCCAGCCAGGGCATGCATCCAGTAAGGGTCCCCAGGCTCATCCGGATTACCAAGGTCCACATTGGGTGTTGAGGAACCAGGGCATACTGATGATAAGCGGGCTACTGCAACAAGGATACAGCATAAATGGACACGAGATGAGCCTCAGGAACAGTTGGAATTCTGCTACACGTGCAATACCAGTGAAATCCCAGGACCTATGGACTCTTTGACACCCAACATCAAGACTGGCATCGATACAACTAGTAGCTCAGTGTTCAAACATCTGCAAGAAGCAATTGCTATCACAACTAGAGATTGACGAGGTACAACATAAATCTTATGGCAAGAGGGAGCCTGGATGACAGAAGATATCATCATTACCACACTCTGAGATTAAGCCCCAAGAACAACTGGTATATTGAATGCCGACCTGAAAGATCATTGCTAGGCTGGAAACCTGGAACCTGAACTACTTCCCGAGAAAGAACAGGAACCATCATGGAAGGCATAATGCCCCTGCATGGCATGTACCACCAGCAGATAGAAGAAGTGGCTGATAAAGAAAAATGCTACCAATGGCTAGACAAAGCTGGGCTGGAGGATAGCACAGAGGCACTAATCATGGCAGCACAGAAACAAGCTCTAAGCACAAGATTGACAGAGGCTGGGGTCTAACACACATGGCAAGACCCCAGGTGCATGCTGTCTAGAGATGCCCCTGAGACAGTCCAGCACATAACAGCAGGGTACCTGATGCTAGCATACAGGGCATGCATGGAACGCCATAACCAAGTGGCTGTCATAGTATACAGGAACATCTGTCTTTCTTCCTCATTCTAATGCTTGGCTTAAACTTCATCAGGTCATCTTGACCGTGTCTGATGGTCAAGATGACCAAGATAAATCAACACGTCGCTGCCATGTGATTGGCTAACTAGATATGTACGTTAATGAGCCGTTGAACAGGTGTGCCTAATGAAGACACTGCCCTCTACCTTTAACATTAACTGCACTGTTATTAGTGTCACCATTAAACAGAAAGACCACTGACCTTTAAAATAATTAACTCTATACCATAATACTGTCTGAAATCAAAGCAATTTGTTTTTTGGCCAAGATTTAACCATCTATTTCCCCCCACACTGCTACATAAAAGTGAAAAGTTTAGTTATTTATTTTTTTAACAGTGTTTCAACCTTGTGTTTTTGTGGCATATTTCCTCCTACAGGAGAGGAACTGAACTGCAGGTAACCTACTACATAATACCATTTGTCATTAAAGACTCCAAAATCAGTTTGATGGATGGCAGCCCTCAAACATTCCTCCTCGCTGGTACCAAGCTCTCACCAGTGTAACAATGCAACAAGATTTCCACTGCTCTCTCACTCAACCTTCAGTTCTCAATGAGGAGTAATTGGACACACCTGGGAAAAGCATGACACATGGTTCACTTCACCAGAAAAATATCTGACTACACTTTGAATCAAAAGGGAGAGATAAAGGGAGTAAACAGCTGAGGGGAGAGGGGGCACACTCAGCGAATACAACTATCAGAGCACGGTGCAACTTCCCATGCAGAACTAAACAGCTCTGTCAATGAGCCACAAGAAAATATCAGGAACAGACTGTGACTTCTGCTGAGTGGCGTGTCAAGCCACGAGAGCGTCTGGATGCAAAGTCTTTTAAAATGTGTGGGCCGACACTTTGTCCTCCGGAGCTGACCAGGTCGCCGGCACATTGCTCCGGTCTAGCTCTGTGTGCTGTCACCACCGGCTACCGGTCAGATGATGGTCCAGCCTACTACTTGGAACTGAAAACACAGCAACATGCTGGACAGATGCGAGAAATCTGCCTGCGGCTCTCTGTGGTGCTGGAATAACACTCTGCACATCAACACATGGCCATGTGAAGAAGAAGAAGAAGAAGAAAAAAAAAGCACTCACTGAAAAAACACTCACCGATCACGTTCTCCGCAGCATGCCTGTTGTCCCCACAGGGTGGAAAGGTCAGCTGAGAGAAAGTCCTGAAGTGGTGAATGCTTCTTGCTGCTCCTTCAAACCATCTGCTGGACTGTCCTGAACTACTGATGAGGACACAGACACCACAGTTATAATACCTTTTATAGACTGATACCTGCAGTGCACTAGATTGAGTGACAGTAGATTCTATTCACACCGTGCACACTGTTGACTCATACTATAAGTGATAAACACTTTCATATGTACAAGGTTAAAATGACACCAGCCCCTATTCCACTAAACCTAAATTATGGTTTGTGGCAAACACTGGCAGTCTGCTGCAGCATCGGTGCGAGCTATGCTTTTTTTGGAGTTTTATACTGATCCAAGCACGTGTTTCAAAGCAGCAGCCACTAAAAGAAAAAACAGTTTTGACTAAGGTGGAAAAGAAAGAAGAGTGAAACAAAACTGTTATAAAGGATCCTAGGCATCTCTTTTCCACTGTAAGCTGGTGGTATCCAGTCTCAGGGTCAGGAGATGAATCGAAGAGGACGCAAACATAACAAAATAAATATTTGTTACATTAACGTATCCTCAGGTAGATACATTTTACAATCGAAGCTGCAACAAAACACACAGAAGTGCCACAATTTGTAATGTACTCATGTTTATATTGGACTATGAATCACTTTATTTACCTCCTGCCCATCTATGGAAGCTTGTTTATGCCATTGGGAAGAAATTTTTTTTTGCCATCCATAAGTCAAAATTTAAATTATCTCAAAAAATTTCAGCTAGGTATTTCAACATTTACGTTAAGTCAGACCTCTGAGAAAATTACTCAAAATTGAGAATACAACTTTAAAAAATATAGTTATTAAGTTAAACTTTTGTGATAATAACTTGAAAGTTTGAATTAGCGATGCCTGGCAAAAAAAATGTCTACTATTTATTGTTTATTGGCAGAAACAAGCTTCCATATCAGTGGCCATTTTAGAATCACTAAATAACCGGCTGCAGCATGTCTTTGGACTGTAAGAGGAAGCCGGAGTATCTGGAGGAAACCCACACACGCACAAGGAAAGTCAGGGTTTGAACCCGGCCCTTCCTTAATCTAAGGCAGAGATTCTTAAAGCGTGTGCTGCTGAAAGATGACAAGTGCAGCGCAAAAAGTCATGTGGAACTAATGTCTAACATCGGAATCCTGTGTGAAGGGGGTTCCCGCACACTACTGCACCGCGACCGCTCGCTAGCGAGTCTGAGACGCCCCATCATGGCTGTGTTATAATCAATGAAGTACTTTTTTGGCACCTTCAAATATCTTTATAGAACTGTGACATCACATTTGTTGCCATTTCTGCTGCCCTCTTAGCCAGATTTGGTTTTAAGGAAGACATTTTTAAGGTCAGTGACACTTTTTACCCTGATAAATAAAGAATATATAAACGTCACTTTGCCAAAAACCAACTGCAGCTTCTACTTCGTGACTGGAATGTTGTTTCTCACTCAGAATGACTTTATTATTAATGAGAGATGTGGTTGATGTATATTTCACAGAATCTAGGCCAAAAAGGCATTTACAACAGTTTTAATACAACGAGTCATTTTGGCACAACACCTGCCGATCGGTGAGAGCAGGCAAGCCAGAGAGGAGGATGCAGCGGGCTAGTGACAGATGTCACAAATATTGTCATTTGTCATTGTTTTGTTGAGGTGGGGCATGAAAATATTTCCTCTTGCAAAGTGGGGAATGATGGAAAAGGTTTGAGAACCGCTGCTCTAAGGTAACAGTGTTAACCACTTCACTCTATGCTACACAACGGTAACCAAACAAACAATAAATAAATAAAAAACAAATAAATAAACACGTACTTAGAGCGCTTTTCTCTAGGAAAATGATTGTATTGAGTGATAAGAAAACCTCTATTGCTGCAAAAAAAAAAAAAGCTGATTACCCAGTGGAAAAAAAAATCCTTCCAGTTAAAGCCTCATGTTTCAGTTACTGGGACATGTTTTCACACTGCTGGTGTCTGAGTATAAAATAACAAACATCCACCTCTTTGAACTGTAAGTTACGCTCACTCAGCTCCAGAAACACGAGGAGGATGAAAAGGACCGCCAGTGTGCGCATTTGTGAGTCAGGATTATCTTTAGCGGTGAGTGAGACCGTAAACATGCCCGTTTAGAAACACAAACCCTGCCAGGATGCAGCTTGCTTTCACTGGTTAGACTGGGAATTGATAGAACCCTTGATAAGATAATAAAACTTGTTGAGTCACTCAGACAGAATGTGATTAAACCTGTGGGTTAACCTGCCAGGCTCTACATAAATTGTACATCAAA
This sequence comes from Pterophyllum scalare, assembly GCA_024447675.2. Taxonomy (NCBI): domain Eukaryota; kingdom Metazoa; phylum Chordata; class Actinopteri; order Cichliformes; family Cichlidae; genus Pterophyllum; species Pterophyllum scalare. The sequence goes on along the minus strand of JAMQGT020014887.1, from coordinate 284,510 downwards.
TACAGCAAACTAGTCATTTCAGCAGCTTTCAGTAATACAACATGGACAAAACTTCAATACTTTGCTTTTTCTTTAATAATAAATAAATTCAGAAAGTTGAACATCATAAGGTTGTGTGTAATTTTCACTCAAAATTCACCATAACCAAGTCGTCTGGTAAGAAGGAGGCTAAAAGAATGCCCATGGACTTTAACATTTTAATATTATCATCACTATTATTATTTTTGGACCATCTCATCACAAACAGCTCCAGCCTGCTGACACACATATAAACATATCTGCCCTTAATATCACCGTTTCTAAGCATAACTGGTGGATTCTGCAGGCTAATTTAGCAGTAAACTGAGGTATTTTAAGTTTTCCAACTTATATTCAAAGTTGAAGAGCTCCTGGTCATGGAAGGCCTATCAACAATAACAACAGCTATTGCAGTGGAACTGACTGTACACATTTGCACCTATATAAATATGTTTATAACAAATATCTAAAATTTAACCAAATTATTGTACAGAACATTATACATTGTTGACTGTGTATTGCTAGTCTATGAACTCTTTCATCTGCAACTGCTGAACTGGCTTCAACAGTTACGAATAAACATAAATCAATAAAGGTCTGATAGTCTAGGGCTGTCTACAATCAGATATATTTTTTAATTAAATTTACATTTTTCCTAAATTTAGTCAAGTAGTGTTTTTTTTTTTTTTTTGCCAAAACTGATCAAAGTTGTGATTAAAAGAGAAAACGACAACAACAATGCAATGAAACACTGTAAGCCCACTATTACTTTTGAATTTCCCTGGGACATGAACCCCAGTCTCTCGCATAAAAGTTTTACGCCTCGGGTGATGTTGATGTGTTGGTCACTGTCTGCACAAACTGTGACATCACATAGCCCGTTAACTGTTTACGCTGGCAATTGTGTTGCAATCCAGGAAAACAAAACAAAACAAAACAAAAAACACAACAGAGATTCAGTGGTGAAATGGGAAAAGAAAAAGTCAAAATATGGAACTAAATTATGTTTTTGTGCAATGTCTTAACTTTTCCAGGAAAGGCCACATGTGCGATGTCCCATTGATATATCGGTGTGCTGGCTGCCATGTTTGACCTCCAACAAAACATTTTCCCTATACAGACTGTCATTTTTTCATAGTAGCTTGTTTTTTACCCCCCAGAAACACAGGTATCTTTAAGCAGCCCACACATGGAAAGGTTTACCTTCAAAACTTTTTACCAGAAGCCTCTCCAGGATGCTTTAAAGCCAGTGTTTGCCTAAATGTAACCAAGCTGTGTTGTTCCATAAGCCTCACCAAGGGAAATGTAAGAAAAGTAGTAGAACAGAAAGTTTTATGGCAGAAAGCTCAGAAGGCAAACTTCGCCCATTACCAGGAACCAGCCCACTCATGATGCCTCCCAATGGCCATTCTGATGATACCATGAAGATAGATATTCCATATTCGCATGGCCTCAGTCTCGCCTTGTCTTCGGACTTTAGCCATTCTTCATTTCTGCTGGCCCTTATTAGTCACTAAGCCTTTCACTTATTGCAAGACTATCTCAGGTCATGAGGCTTAAACCCTTGCAAATTCCTGCCCTCTGGACTCCCCATGCTTCTTGTTAGGTTGTGTCCATTGATGCTGTGAATTACTGAGCAATCCCAAGCATGAAAAGAATGGAAGTCCAGACTTAGGCTGGTTCAAAGGTTATGTTTCCTGCTCTGTTGTTTACAGGCTGTCATGAAATTTCATGTCCTGTAGGTTACAACTTTATGTAACCTGGTGGAAATTTTGTGAAGTCCATATTTACTTGATTACCAGAGTTATTTGTGGTTCAGCTGAATGTTGACAGCCTTCCTAAAACTTCCAGTGAGGAAATATTTTTTGGAATTTACTAACACATGAAAGAGGGTTTCTTCTTACTGTCAGTCAACAACCCCATGCATTTCCATTTTATTAGAAGAAAAATGCTGAACTTGGACCAAACAGAATTTTTCCAGGAGTGTTACACCTGTTTTAGAGTTTGTTGTATGTCTTTAGTTAAGTAAATGAGTTCAAGAGTTTGTTTACAGGCCTCAAATTCCTCCACATATAATCATGCCTACTTGCAAGTGATTCCTTTAATTGCAATAATTCGAACTTTTCTTTAACTGACTTAATATTGTCTGACAGTGTAATTGTGCCACGAACAGTTCCTTATTGTTTCCTTCTTGCACACGTGAACAGAAAACACATGGTCTTGTGCATACAAGTCCACAGTTGTAACTTAAGTGCTTAAGTGTACCAAGTCAGACAAGCAACACAAACAATTAAGATGAGTGTTGCACTGATAAGCCCCAGGGAGTTATTGCAGCACTGATCAGAGAGGCTGATCTCATGTTTCTCTCACCCCATGGATCTTTGGGTTTTGAAAACACACATGACTTAATCAGTGACATTCATGAAGCTGGGATCTTTGGAGTCAGAGGATCACATTTCCCAGGTAAGGCCCAAAGGAATGTGGGCTGTACATGTTATCAACTCATGACCAGAAGCCGATGAAAGGCTGACCTTTTTTATGATTAAAACATGATGTAACTGACAACGCTGGCACACTGGAGGCCATGTGATCCTCGGAATAGGAAGGTGGTGGACAGAGCCACCTGGCTGCTGAAGCCAGGATTTGTCAAGCTGCTGAAGTCTGCACGCTGTCAGGAAGCTGGTGTTCCTCCTCCAGGCTACTCGCATTAGTGATTTAGATAAGTCTGAAGTGACCGGTCAGATCTTAGCTGGTAGAAACTGAAACTGTTGCTTTGTTTTACATAACTAGCTTGCTACCAAGCGGCATTCAAATAGGAACTGAAATACGGTGACAAACATGCATGAGATCATTACAGATGCTGCTGCACGTTGATTTTATGAGCAGCCAACCCTTGGGTCAGCACATTTCTTTGATCAGTATGAAAGACAGCGCACCCGTAAACAGCCACAGCCGCTTCCGTTTTGACAGATGAGTACACGAGACGCTACTGGTTAGAGGAAAACAAAACAAAACAACCCCAAATCTCAACAACAAATCAGCTAACATTAACACAATGTCAGGCTGACTGAAGGAAACATACACAGATCAGTCACAACATTAAAACCACCTGCCTATTATATAGTGTATGTGCTGTTAAAACAGCTCTAACCAGTGGAGGTTTCTTGTGGTGTCTGGCAGTAAATAGCTTGGCTCCTGCGGGTTGCACAGTGAGGCCGCTGCAGATGCTTGATCGGATTTGGATAAAGGGAGCTTGGAGGCTAGGTCAATGATGTTGTGTTAATAAAGGTTAAGACACTATGTGTTGTTTAGACAACCGCAACATATATTTGCACAATTTGTGTATCTTGTTGAACTTTGCCATCAGTCAATTGCATCCTAGGCTTTGAAAGATATCATGAGGATGCTAAAAATGTTAATTAGGACTGTTTTTAGTTGAGGTCCCCTCACAGTGCTATGTTCTGTACCAAAACCCACCAACACAACAGTCTGTCTAATTTTGTTTAAAAGTAGTATGCACCAAATGTTGACTGATCCGCATATGGAGCACATGAAGGAGGCTGGGCCACCGAAGAGGTTTTTAAAAAAAAAAAAAAAAATAGAGCAACAAATTCTTTTTCCAGGCTAAATCAAGATCTTCTAAATTACAGACATGCCATTTCCTCTCCATCTTATGGGTTATCTGCTTTAAGGTGAGCCTAAATTATACCACGGAGTCAAGCACTTCTGATTTTTCACAGTGTCCAGAGTTGTACGCAGTGAAACTATTACAGAGATGATTGACCTCTGTGGGAGCAGAGTTTAGGTAACTGCTCTGCAATGTGGCGGCACGTGGCATTGAAGATCGATTTAATGGATGAATTATATCCTTAAATTTAGTTACAGCACTTTCAGAAAGACTTCTTCTGTAGTAAAACTTATTCCCCACTGCTGTGTAATGCATTATTGTAAATTTAAATGTTATTAAGAAATAATCAGACAAAATAAGGTTTTCAGGGAAGACTGCTAAGTGCTCAGTTTCTATGCCAAATGTCAGAACAAGATCCAGAGTGTCATTAAAGTGGTGGATGGGTTTATTTACTCTTTGACAAAAGTCAGTTTAATCTAATCAAATGCAGTCAATTTCAGCATCTACATGGATGTTACAAATCACCTACTGTAATTATTTTATCTGAACTGAGCACTAAATCAGATCAAAAGCCCGAGAAATCAGACAGAAACTCTGAGTAAGGACCAGGTGGATGATGGATAATAAATAAAACTGGTTTATGAGTTTTCCAATTAGGGTGTATGAGGCTCAGAGTCAGAGTTTCAAATGATTTAAAACTCTGTATATAAAGCCCACATCAGCACTCAGACAGACAGCAATTTATGTCACTCCTGGTGTGATTGGGGAGGGACTCAGAGAAAACTACAGCGTGCGACATTGTTTTGGGAAAGTTACACGCCGATGGTAGCGTCATCATTTGGCATAAACAACATGAAAGCATCCTTCCATTTATCCTACCTCGAACCAAAGGTTCATGCTGCTGCTGCTGCTGGTGTAATGCTGTGGGGGATATTTTCTTGGCACACTCGTTGCCACCTTGTGTGACCACTTGTTTCATAACCCTCCGGCTAAACTGAATGAATTAAATGGGCCAAGTGTGGTTATAAATTGAGAGAGAAAAAAAGCTGGACTCTTCTTTGAATGTCCATTTATGTTAAATCAGTCCACGCCATTCATATGCTGCATTTGATAATTTTTTTTTTTAACTTAAATATTAGTTTATGCCAATTGCAAAGGATTAGAGAGACTGCTGGGAACGCCTTAGCATTCCTCCTCACCAGATTTCACAGTTTGTTTTAGTTCAGCAGCTTGCCACTCTGAAACAGCACGAGGACACGCCAGAGTAAACTATAAAGAAGATTGTGGAAAATCTGATATAGTTTTTCCTCTTTTACATCAGCGTTTTCAAAAAATTTGAGAAAATGTGAGTACTGACTGTTTGGGCTCAAGTTTCAACTCGATAGAAACATCCCAGAAGAGCAAATGTAGATCAATAGTTCTGTTTAACCCTTTTTAAATGGTTTGATGTTTAATACTTTTTTTTTTCCTTTCTTTTTTTTTAAATTTCAGATGATCAGCTGAAAGTGTTTTTGGATTCCTGAGGGAATGTCTGCATATTCAGTGCAGTAGTTATTGTGCATACTTTGAACACCAAACTGAAGTCAGATATCTCGACCTAATGTGTCTACAAAAATTCCGGCCTTGAAGATCAAATGTGGTTCAAATCTTTTTGCTGGCAAACTAGGCACCCATGAAGCCAAATAGAAGCAATGTGTGTATTAAAATGTGTGTGAGAAAAACAACAAAACAACAAAAACATAAATACATGGTGATTTGTTGGAACGAGGCTTAAAAGGCCATTCGTTGTTCCTGATAATGATAAACAACTTGTCTCTCCATCAGAATCTTCTCACAATTGGCAGGTTGGAAAATATTCATCATTAGCGTTGGCATGAAAGACAAAAAACAAAATCTGTGCAGATGTCTCTGGTTATATTGAAGCTATTTACTTATTTACGTTTTTTTTTTTTATACTCAGACCTCCAGAAGCAACTGTTTTGTGGAAGAAGGACATGAATAGTAAAGTTCATGTGATGCTTTCAGCACTGATCAAATTGAACAGCTAATACCAGGAAAGCTAAGCTCATGGCTCAGAGGTTTGCAGTGAGGTTTTGAATCCTCTTTCATTCCCTCAGCATCACGAGCTGATCCACAGATCGCCAGGCAACGTGATGTAATTCTTTCGGGGCCAGCCAGACAGTTTTGTCGCTGGCTTCTGGTCACCGCCTTGCATCATCTGGCAGCGGAGCATCTGTATATAAAATCTGCAGGCAGGACTCTGTGTCCAAACTCAAGCGTTGTAAAGGGCTGTATAAATTCACAATATTGAATTTCCAAGGATCAAAGATTAACTGTCCAAATTCAAGTGATGGCTCCCCGATGGAAACGAGCAAACAGGCAAAGTGCTTGGATTTCTCACGCTGGCTGAAGAATCTGTCTGAACTGCGGATCACTCACTCACCGGTCAGGTGTTCCAAAACAGGAAAGTAAATCTTTCCAAAACCAATTAAAGTGATCTGCTATAGTTAAATCACAGTGTTACCTCAGTCAGGTCAGCGGTGTGGGGAAGTAGCTGTTTATTTAAACACGGGCAAAAGCTGAGTTAAGTGATACACCTGCAGTGAAGCAGAGAAAGTAAAGGGTAAAGTTAAAAACAGGGTCCTGGAAGGTTTGTCAAAGAAATGAAGGGGGAAGAAAATAATAAAAATTAAGAATGAATAAGGTCTTATTTCCAAATTTATTTAATACTTAATCAATGTTTTCTTGGTTGATAAAGAGAAGCCAGATGGTGAGGTACAGGATAAGGGTGAGCAGGAGGTGTCAGATGGTCTGGGTTTGTGAGTCTACTCAGAGAACATCATACAATGCCCCTCTCTGTACTGCTCAGCCAACTATGGTCCGATACTCGCTCACATACCCCCTTTACCACCAGATATGCTCAGGGGCTAAAGAAACAGGGGGCCTCAGGGCCTCTGCAAATTTCATTTTTCAAGCTGAACTCTGTCTCCTCAGAGAAAAGGGCCGGTCGGTAACCTTGTGGTCAAATCAACTTTTTCTACTCTGTCAAACCCAGCAATATCTGTCCAAGACTGAACATTATCCACCTGCACAGTACATTCTGCAGGGAACTACGTACAATGCACACCTTGACACAGTGACCATGTGTCACAACTTTCAGCAAAGTTCTTCACAAATTAATTCAGCTCCATTTAATTCAGTTTTATGTATTTTTATGTATATACTGCCAAATAACCTCAGGATGCTTTACACTTTTTAAGGTAAAGACCCTACAGTGTTAGAGAGGAAAAACCCTGACAATCAGATGATCCCGTATGAGTAGCACTTGGCAACAGTTGGAAGAAAAAAAACTCCCTTTTAATAGGAAAAACACCTCTGGCAGAACCAGGCTCAGGGAGGGGCAGCCATCTGCCTCAACTGGTTGAAGGGTGAGAGGAAAGGGGAGAGGAAAAAGGAGAGCACAGGGAGACATGAACAAAACACAAACTATGGGAGACAGAAGACAAAAGTTGATGACATACAGTAGTGATGTATAAACACATGGGGAGTGAAAAGGTGAGTGGAGAAGAAGGGCTCAGCGCATCATGGGAAGCAACCTGAGCTTAAGTAACATAATGGCCTTAACCATAAGCTTTATCAAAAAGGAAAGTTTTTAGAAGTAGAGAGGGTGTCTGTCCAAACTGATAGCTGCAACATACCCACACTCCTTGAATTGCATCAGTTGTGGCGCATGCTGGTCTACTGGAAATCGTGCTGAGTCAGTGAAATCAGAGCTTCTCAATAAACTGTGCAATGACAGAATTTTTATAATTACCCAAAGCAAAAAATCCTTTAGGAAGACATTTTTATATCTGCACATACAGGGAAAGGTCTGGGGCATGTATGAATCTGTCCAACTAATATAATTGGTGGGCTGTATTTTACAGTTGTTTCACTACAGACTGTATATAAAGATGAATGCAGCCTCTGTGACATCACCAGTTGTTTTTCGAAGTCCCATTTTCTTAAACCCTGAGCTAAATTTATTGGGAATCACCGCCTTAGCTTTTTCAAACCAAATGTCACTGCATGATTCTCAAGGGAGGTCCGCCCTGAAGCATACTCCTGCTTTATTGTCTTTCCAGATACTAATGGAGAACTTAATTTACAACATAAACATTTTATTTCAAAAAGACTTGAAGCTCTTGATTGAGGCCCTCAGATTAATCAGTGAATTAAAAATGCTGCATAGTGCAAAGTAATGCAAGCAGCGTCTCTGAACTATCTTTGTTTTATGTCTGCGTGTTTGTTAACATATTGGGGCTTCAGGTGTGCAAACCTGAAACTGTGTTAACTTCCCCCTCCCATTTTACTTAGAACCTTTAGGGGTTTTTTTTTACCTGGAAACAGAAACTCAATCTGCAGCTGCTGCTCCGTGCTTGCACTTCAACTGCTCAGTATCAGGTATCATTTGGCCTGTGTTGTTTTTTCAAGTATAAACTACCGATACTACCGATATTTGAAGTAGCAGAGTACATGCACCGGGTTTGGGTAAAGTCTCCCCATGTGCTTGATCCTTATAGGAACATGTGATCCACGTGATCCAGGGACATCCATCAGTGCCTATTAGAGAGCTCAGTCAAAGGACCATCACACTGAGCATCTGTTGAACTGTTATGTAACGTTTAATGAGGCTGCGGTTTTTAGGGTTTGGCTTCTTACAGTGGCAGTGTTGTACTGAGAATGAAGGAGGAGTGCTGCCCTGTCACACCTGCCTCTGTGAATTTGTGCAGTTCTCCTTGACAGATGAGCACAAATATGCAAACATAAACACACACACACACGCACTGGCACAAGCAAAACTCCAACACATGCAATTTCCATATATCCCCAAATAGCCTTGTGAAACATTACCACAGACCCAATGAAATCTGGGCACAGCTGCATATTCACTTTTTTTTCCTCCATTCTGTATATTGTAGATGTATACTGTAGACATCACCACTTTTAAATAACAAATGTAAACCAAATATATTATAGATTCTTCTGACTACGTGTGTTTTGCTTTGATTTGACTCAAAATAATTGGTGGGTTGTGTTAGCCATGCTAGTTAACTACTGTCTTGAATTATAAATAAATTACCAACTATGCTACCAACAAAGTACTCCTTCACTATTCCTTATCCCCACCTTCCTTCTCTCTATGTGACAAAGACATGTCAGCTGGAAATCTCAAATTTGGATCACACATTTCCTGGTATTAATGCCTATTTCTTGTGTCTAGTGTTCAAAGCAGCACTTTTGTTATTACTGGTCTCCCTCAGTGCTGATTTCTTTGCAATTCAACCACGAAGGTCGGATTCAGTCTAATCCCAGCTGTTGATGTTGAATTGGGTCTCCTACAGTAGTTGAACCCTGGGATGTATTCACACGGGCTCTGATCTGAAGTTAAATAACCGTCGGCGTAACCGTATTTTTTCTTAACATAGTTAAAAAAAAATGAATCCAAAATGAACGTTGTGCCAACATCAGTAAGTTCACCGTCGGATGACTAAAATGTCACCAGAAAGAAAGTATTGTGTTCAAAAGTGAAAGTTTGTATCCTTTTATGGATTAAAACAAAAATAAAACAAAGCATTATAAATGGATAGAAGAGTATGAATATCAGAAAACAAAAAACAAGCCATGTGAACATCTCATATGATCAGCCTCCCATTCTCTGGTGACTTTACAGGCATTGTTTATAGAGAAGATGTGTGGAGTCCAGAGCCCAATCAATTTACTTGCATGCTGACATCATCGGCCACTGTTAGCTATTTGCCAATCTGCTGGTTTTCGGAATATGTAACGGCTGATAAAGGGTTGTGCTTTTATTTATTTATTTTTCTATTTTCAGCTTAGCACGCTACCAAAGACATCAGACTATGAAAAAAAAAAAAAGTTTGAAAACCAGTATGAAATAAGTCTTAACTCATCTCTATGCTTCTTGTTCCCTGTAACTGCAGTAAGGCAGAGCCTCAAAATAGTGCTTCATTTGAATTTAGACAAACAGCATGGAGAGTTTTCTTCGAGGTGATCGTTTAAATATGTGATCACAGTCCTCACTGCCATGGAAAATAATGTAAAATGCAACTGTGGAGATAACAGCAATGTCATTCAGCACAGTGGTGCGCGCATGGGCTTAGTTAATAGACTGTGTGCTGTGTATTCAACATTATAGTTTATATTCCTGATAAAAGACAGAGTGGACCCCAGGGCACAGTAAAGTGCTGAATAAGCTTAAATAACAAAGAGAAAATCCAGCTGGTCTTATGTAGACAGACCAACAACCACTCACTTTACTCATCTTTACTTTCTAAATTTACACCTCCAAACACACAGACCTCCAGTGTGTGTTAGTGTGCACATGTCATTTGTTCACTCAACCCTGGGGCATTGAAAACAGACACTGGAGTTTGGTCAGATTAGAGGATGTCTGAGAGAACAGAAAAACATGCGGGACAGATGTAGGCACCAACATACTGTATATTCACTGTGATAATCTATGGGATACAGACAGAATTAAAAGGGTAAAAAGTTTATTTACAGACAAGGTTAAATGTGGTATTGACAGCTGAAGGAAATCCAGTTAGGGGAAGAGAGTTCCAAACAGGGATTATCCAAAGGTGAATCTCTCCAAAGGGAAAAAAAACCCTCTCGCTCAGAAACTCACTCAGAACATCCAGGGTTCTGTTTCCAGTTTAACGATCAGGCACTGAGTGAAGGTCTTCCCTCTTCTGAAATAATGCTCAGCAAATCAGCCAACAGGTGAGTATCTGAAGGGCGGGAGCAGAGGTAGGGCCCACCCCTGACATACAAGGTGTGTGTGTGTGTGTGTGTGTGTGTGTGTGTGTGTGTGTGTGTGTGTGTGTGAGAGAGAGAGAGAGAGGGAGAGGGAGAGAACTAAAATGCTGAATGTGAGCAGGTGATGATGCTTATCCTGGTTTTGATAGCTCACAGAGAAATCACTACATTAATAATCAAAAATACTAATTAGAAACAAAAACTCACAACTTAAGCTAATCTGAGCTTCCTATAACCTTTGACATTAAAGAAATTTCACTGTGTCTACCTGATGGACCTGTTCCGCTCTATCTGTGGGAAACATACTACCATTTTGATGCTTCCTCCCTCCATAACCACCAGGTGTACTTTAGTTTGACCATCTAATGGATGAAATTTATCAAGACATTTTCACAGCTGTATGACACATGGCTGTGTGTGATATTTTTTTTAACTTCCTCTTATGGCCCTCAACTTTTCTGTTTTTCTCTTTTAAAAGAAAAAAAAAAAAGCTTTAATGAAATGACTGCGATCTACATGCCCAGTGTCACTCTGTAGGCAAGGTTTGGAGACAAAGAGCCAGATGTTTCAATCTAGATGCCAAATAAGAACTAAAGGAGACTAAATGCAGCTCTTATAGCAATATTCCAAACATTGCTCCATGCAAGCTGGATGTATAGGTTAGTAACTGTTTACTAACATGTTCACCACATCAACTCTGTAAGGTGCTAATATGTTAAAGTCATCCACCTTGTTACACTGAGTGGATGCCAGTCAATCACGGGTGACTCATTTATGAAGAAAATCTGCTGCTAAAGTAGCAGCATATCATTTGGAAAGTCTAGGAAGCACTTTTTCCTGATAAATTCCTTCTCTTTCTTTTTTATAAACTGTCTCTCAGTGGCACTCTAGTGAGAGAGAGGGTTCGAGGAACAGAGGCCGGCCTTCAGCCTGCCTCACTGTGGCCTTTGGCTGGGTTGTGCCGTACTCTCAGGAGGCCTTCTGGCCCGCTGCTCTCTTTCCTCCCTTCCAGATGAAGTGGGTAAAGTCAACATGTTTGGAGAGAGGAGATCTGTGAGGCAGGCCTGTGGCTGTCAGCAGTCAGAGGGCTGTTTGCCAAACAGTGGCAGGGTGTGGGTGTGCAAATGAAGGAATCACAGACGGTGTCTTTATAGACTAATGTGTGTGTGTGTGTGTGTGTGTGTGTGTGTCTGTGTGTGTTGGGGGGGGGGTGCATTCACTACACACAGACACAGCAATTATTCCTTCCACTACTTCATCTACTGTGATAAACAAACATCTGATTTCTGGCAGAAAACACATTACAGTGCATTTGGTGGAAGCTTTGACCCAATGAACTGTAACATACTATACAATATTACATATGAGGCATCAGAATTTGTTTAAAGAAAGATTAATTAACATCAGTATCAACATCAGTATCACAGAAAAAAAATGGGCTCTTAACCTGAGTGGTGTTAGCACGTTGCTCTACATTTGAGGCTACAGCACCAGATTTACAGATATGGTGATCCAGGCCTCACACAGGCCTGAGCGGAGGAAGAAGGGCAGTTTTACGGATGAATGTTTTAGTTTGTGCACTGGCCCTGTACCAGTCAGCAAATACAGCAGAGAGGTATGCGCCGCAGTCACGGTGCCGCTGACCCAAAATCTGAAACAGAAATCCTCACAGCTACAGCATCTAATTCATATTCTGTTCACACCAGCTGTGGAAAGTGGATGTGGAGGACAGGGTTGGAACTACACCACAAGGCTGGGATCGTCTGCCCTCAGTCCCTTCAATTTGGTTAAAGAGGCGAAACACATTTAATTATATGTAAATAATACATTTACTTTGACCAAGAAGCTTATTATGCTTGACTAAAGGCATTTTGCTGAAATACAGGACTGCTTCTGATCACAAAGTGTTTGTGTGTTCTTCCTTTCAAATTGATGTAGGCCAATGAAAAAGGATGAAAAAGAAATTACATCTTTATTGCACTTTAAAAAAAATTTTGATTGATGAATAATCATATTTGCGTTTCGACTGCTTCTGAATGGCCCACTGAAGGCGACCTGTCCACAATCTTACTTACAGAATATACACTAAACTTAAGCGTATGCCCCAGATTGCTCTAAATGCTCAGTTTCAGACATTTTTTTTCTACTTCTGGATCCCTATGATGTCAGATAGAGCTGATAGCTCCAATATGTTCATCTAAGGCACTGTAGCTCTGGACGTGAGCACAGAAGTCCCACATGTTGACAGTTCAAACCTTCTGTTTGTGAAGGGCAGCCAATCACACAAAAGTTAGTTTCAAGGAAGAGGCCAGGGACTTACAGCATCTAATTTTAGACAGTAGCTGAACTGAGGGGCTACATTTAGTTGCCACACAGGACACACACACACACACACACACACAGGGTTTGTTGCAGCACTTTAATGGCAGCCAAAGACACGGAGAGTAAAACTCAAAAAAAGACACCCCAGACATTAACAGCATATTTACCAAATACTTTACAAAGCAGTTTTGCATCACCATCCTCCATCATCTCCAGCTTGGTGAAAACGAAACCCCAACATCTTCAAGGGGTATCCACTGTTCTAGTGGTGCTGCCACCTTGTGACAAAGGTTTTTAGCATTAGGTGAACCTCTGCCAGTGCATTTGCAATGGACCTTACAACCACAAACGAACAACAACATCACATTCAAAGAAACTGACAACATAAAACAGGTCACTGTCTTCAGTTTGGTGGAGCTACTGACAATAATGTGAGCTCTGTTAACACCAACTTAAATGCACCTAACAGTTAATCCACACTGGATGAAATCATGTGAAAGTTAACTCACTGTATCTGGTGGCACTGCAACAGAGGGGCGAGGAAGCAAAGCTCTTTAACTTCAGGTTTATTTTAGTTGCGCTAAAGCAACTCTGTGGCCAGGACTGGAGGTCTGCAACATGTCAGACCTCACTGGCTCTCTACACACTTATCAAACACATGACTCTCCACCTCCTCCCTATATTGTCTGACTCTCTTTTTTTTAATTGGCTTCAGCTGATGCTGGCGCGTTGTGCTGCAAGCAGCTGTTGCTGTTTGACAATTGCTCAGCTTGTTCACAGACAGCAGTGAGGTCCCAGACTTCCACACATCACACCATAAGGCACTGATATACTCTGGAGCACCTACCTGTGTGCACTGACGTATAGGCTGCTATAAATCAAATCAAAACTCAAAAGGGCAATTCTGCTGCATGCACCCCTACAAAGCTGCTGTTGATTCATGAGAGCCAGACGTCACTGCCAAAGACGGATGTTTGGACAGAGGAGAAAGCAGAGCTCTGTCCTCTTCTACACAGACTGATTTCTAGGTTAAATCTTACCGTAAAGGCTTCAGATGTTGGAGTTAATTGATGTATTTAGCTTTTGCAACCATCCACTAAGACATCCTGCAGTTTTATGTATTCATATTCTAAAATCCAATCACATTTCACCTACATTAGTGTGGAAAATGTAGTTTCTGGCAATCCATGAATACTTTGCAATTGCCTTGCTGGATACTCTCTTAACTGTAAGAGCTCTCAGTGGGATACTAGAGTTGATACTGTCATGGGCCGTGAAGGTGATAATCAAAGGTGGACTCAAATGCAAGTCCCCAAAACAGACTGTTTCTCAGTTCAGGAGATGTTATTTTGCACACATAAGGACTGGGACGAGGGAAGCTCTGGGAGACAGATCTGATCACTGGGAGCAGCTTCTCTGGGAGAGAGGAAAGAGTGATTAATCCAAGTAGGTCCTTAATAGAGATTCCACTATGTAAAGGAGGATATGAAGAGGGTAGCTTACTTTGAGACACAGAGAGGAACTTTCTGGGGGAGCCACTTGTTTGCTTTGTTGCCGGAACCAAGGCCATTGGAGGGTGGAGAGGCAGGAGAGGTAGGAGAGGCTGCGAGGCGAGAACTCCAGAGGAAGGATCTAAGGGTAGCAGACCAGCTTGACAGGAACAGGTAAGCTGTACTGGTAAAAGATCCACTCTTTGGCCACGCAGGAAAGCACTGGAATCAGGGAGACATTAGCGCCAAGGGCCTACAGGAACACAGGATAGTCATGAGAGAGGCAGACAATCTGCCGGACAATGGGTGCTGAAGCTGGTCCTTAAGTACAGATTGTTGATGAGGCTAATGAGAAAAAAGGGAGTCTGGCCAAAGAGTGGGAACCCAGGAATCCACCCAGGGGCGGGGTCACACCTGACCAACTTTAAAACAGCAAAACACAAGGCAAACCAGTGCAGGACTATGACAGACACTGCTGTGGTACAAACTGTTTCATTGTATAAATGGGTTCATTTACCAGCGATGCAGCTACGGTGATTTTTAAGATTTATCAGTTTCAAACCTTGATTATTCAGTATTCAGTCATAGCTCTACAGACATTAACGAACATTGTTAAGTTAGTAATTATTATGAGCAAGTAGGCCTAAAACTTCAGAATACCAAAAAAAAAAGATGGAAAATGCATGTTTTACTAAGTTAAGTTTGTCTGTTCACCTCAATAAAACTTGGTTAACAGTGTCCACAGCTTTTGCTTTCATGCTGGCATGTAATTACATAGCCTATAAGTTTTTAGCCGTCACACCATCAAAAACACAAGCACAGAAGTGTGGCACAAAGTAAGCTGTAAATGATTATCATTATCACCGAGCAGTTAGTTACGATGCAAAAACTTACTATAGTCTTGTTAACTGTTATTTTGCTTACATGTTACATGTTATATAAAATATTCCCATAATTATGTGATGTTATATCTGTTTTTTTGGTTTTGTTTTTAAATCAGTAGACTGAGTTAAGTTCCTGCTGCCTTCCTACTTCTCTGACCTTCGCCATCAATGAGGCATTTTCACGTAAAGAACTGCTGCTCACGAGATATTTTCTCCCCATTTTGATGCTCAGTTTCAACTTCAGCAGGTCGTCTTGATCATGTCTACATGCCTACTAAGTTGCTGCCATGTGATCTGTTGATTAGATAATTATGTTATGTTATGGTATGTATGCCCTATGATAGCTGCTATAGGCTCCCCCCGTGACCCTGAACAGGATAAGCGGAAGAGAATGGATGGATGCTATGTTAAGCAGTTGAACAGGTACACCAGGTAGGTACACCACCTTATAAAATGGCGTGTGTGTGTGTGTGTGTGTGTGTGTATTACAACCTCTTGCTGCACAATCCAATGTTGCATCATTGCCATAATTACTGGCATTTACAAGGTGTCAAATTTTTAATACTTTTTGATGACAATGTTTGATAAATAATAACTGAAGTTCTTTGCAATATGCAGCAGCCATTTATTTTAGTTCATCGTTAGATTTATTATTTGAATATGTCAGACATGCTGCTGCTCAGCTGAGGCCTGAATTGCATTTGTTATTACTTTTTCCTGTTGATCTGGCTATTTAGACAAATAGAGAAAATGTTTTTAGTTCTGGTATAAAATCCAAGGTGAAATTAATTTGTGTTTAGACATCGCATACCACACTGTTTGACTAAGCATGAATGTCTGTTTTGGGTTAGAGTGAAGGTTTTTTTTTGTTTGTTTTTTTTTTTTTTTTTAGAAATATCAAAAGCATCTGTAGTCAGTGCTTTCAAAAAATAAAAAGTTAAAAAAAACAACCAGAAAAACAAAATAAAAGAAAACAAAGAAACAAAAACAATACTGCTTCCTGGACTTTGATTGAACCAAAAGGCTCTCCCATGCAAGTAAGCTGATCTTTACCCACAAAGAACAAAAAGAATGACTTTATATGTACGGGTATTTTGGGCTTATTGCTAGGCAAAGAAAATAAACCACCTCAGAAGGGTTTTCACCAAGTCTTATGTATAGTATTACAGGCTTTCTATCAGCTGGAGCCAAATAATATACCTTCTAAAAACATATTTACTGGCTAACAAAAGACTCAAAGTTTGTGACATGGCAAAAATTCTTGGGCTTCATCTCATTAACCCAAAGAAAGGCAACTCTCTGGAAAACTAGATTCATGTCTCTTTATTGGAAAGGTCCACATTAAGAATCATCTGAATTTTGGCAATAGCAAAGCATGTCTGCATGCTGAAGTTTTTCAGGGACTTCTAAAAACTCAAACCTCATTCAGTATGCCGAGTTTGATTTGAAATGCAGCAGTGTCTGGATGCAAGATTCAGTATGCTGTTTCAACACTTTTTATTGAATCAATTTAAGATGTTTTATGGTTCGATTGATGCTTTGAATATCATTCTCAATAGCTTTTTTGTATTCTTTTCTAGGGCAACACAACTGAGATCTTAAAAGTTTGACAATTTCTGCTAAAACAATTATTGAATAAGTCATTTTGACAGTTTAAGTAACTTCTGAGTGACTGTTTAAAGCATAAGGCAATGTCTTTTAAGATAATCTTTCTCCTTTACATAATTTAAAATGTAACATTTCGAGGATTTTTGAACACTTGGTCAGATGGCCATTCTCCATGTTCATTAGAGATTAGAGAGGTTAGAGATTCATAAACCTAATCACAAGCCCAATGAGAAATTCATGACAGCTAAAATGAAGCCAACACGGAGATTGAACCACAACATTGGTGTAAATAATCATGATCTCTTTTGACACTTGTGACTTTTTTTATAAATCGGTAAATGTGCTAGACAAAGGAAAAGAGAGTGATTGTGCCTGAGCTCCCATGCAGAGGGTAATTTGTGGAGTGGATGCCATTGTGTTTGACACTAATATTTGCTTTCTTTTCTCCCACAGTAATTAAAGATTTGCATGCCCGTCATCTCCCTGGGGACTGTAACTGCTGGGGTTGATGAGTACATTTAGTGCAAGCACTAAAGTCTATCTGTGTTTTCTCTCAATTTTTATTTTCTCCTCTTTTTGTCCCCTTTCCATCCATTTTTGCTGTTTTCTGGTGCAAAGAGGAAATAGAAAAATTTTCACGCGAGGCAGTGCTGCATCTCCAGTACAGCACAGTATCAGTCTGTTCTGTTCATTTAGCCAGCTATCACAAAGATACCACTATGCAGTCTGTAAGCTCTTAGACTCATGGGAGACCG
The DNA here is from genome assembly GCA_024447675.2 of Pterophyllum scalare. Classification (NCBI taxonomy): domain Eukaryota; kingdom Metazoa; phylum Chordata; class Actinopteri; order Cichliformes; family Cichlidae; genus Pterophyllum; species Pterophyllum scalare. The sequence continues at coordinate 266,983 of JAMQGT020014887.1, read as the reverse complement.
AGAGGCCAGACAGCCAGACATGGCATGAACCCACTGATCCAGACAGAGGATGGATCCAGGCACTGTGCAGACAACTGAGAGTTTACCAGTAACATGAAGGTCAGCGAATAAGTTTAGGTTCTTCTTTTATGGAGAAATGTATTCCATCTAATCACTAACATAATATTTGTAAACCCAAATGAGGGGAAACTGACAAACTGTGAAATCTGAGGCAGCTGTTAATGACACCTCCTGTCATTTTCATTGAAATGTTATCCATTATTGCTTATTACATAATAGTAATCAGCCCATTAAATCTTATACACTTTTCCTTTAAACTTCTAGTGTCTGGTGGTTAGATTGCCTGGCACATGAAAGGTGTACATATGAGCAGAGCTTGGGACCCAGTGTGAAGATGCAGTGGTGTTATTCTCATGAATTTGTTTAATTTTAAAATTCTTTTAATTTCCCCTGTCACCGGAGTTGGCCTTCTCTAAAGAGTATCGGTGTCAAATTTTTATTAATATTAGACTATTTAGCAACTGTTAGGATATGTGGAAGAGAAGATTATTTGCACTCACCTCATCAAAACAGTGAGAAAAACAATACAGTGCATAATAAATTTATTAAACCTCTCAGTAGCTTAGTAAATAACTGTAATTCGGCCTCTTAATTGTTTCCTGCTTTTTGTAAAACTGTAAATTTGAAAATTTATGAATAACAACAATAATGATATTTTAGCATTAATAATATCAGTTTGATGCATGTGCGTACTGGCAGATTAACCATTAAAGAAATATAAACAAGGATTTTATGAATTACCAATACTGTTAATTTAAGGCAGCTGTGACATCAACCTTACATTTCATCTAATGTATACACACTCCACACACTAATTTGCAAGACTACTCCAGAGCCCAACCAATATATTTGGGAGGGGTATGGGAGGAGTTTGGTGAGGCCATGGAAAAAGGCATTCAGATGGCCTCGAACCGATTCTGGCAAACCATCAGGTGACTCAGGAGTGGAAAGCGATGCTCTACTCACACGGTTTATAGTGCTGGTGGAGCCCTGCTGACTTCAACTGAGGCTATAGTTGGATGGTGTTTTGTGGACTTGGAGAAGGCATTCGACCACCTCCCTCTGGGTATTCTGTGGGGCGTGCTGCGGGAGTATGGGGTGTTTGGCCCGTTGTTGTGAGACGTTCAGTCCCTGTACAACCGCAGTGAGAGCTAGGTCCATATTGCCGGCAGTAAGTCAGACTCGTTTCCTGTGGGCAATGGACTTCACCGGGGCTGCCCTTTGTAAATGATTCTGTTCATAATTCTTATGGACAGAATTTCTAGGTGTAGCTAGTTGTGGCACCCAGGACATATTGAATGATTAAAAAGTATACCCCCCCTATAATTTTTCATTTTATTGAGATTGAAGTCCTGTTCACGTTTCTATTTAATTTTCATATGGGTTGTGACACTTAAAAATAGAAAATAATTCACCTGCTTAACTCGGGTGCAGTACACATGACACGCCCCGCCAGAATCTCGCCACCCTTCAACGTCATTGTTGGCGTCCACCAAGGTTTGGCCTCTCGCCCCTGTTGTTCATCCTCTGCATGGACACAGTGACGGTCGACCTGCATTCCCCACATCCCTGGACGCTCCTCTTCGCTAACGATGTCTCCCTCGCCAAAGCCGACTCCCAACCCTGCCCTCCAATGCCAAACAAGCATGGAAAACCCGATTGGATGAAAATGACATGCGGCTAAACCTGAAAAAGACCGAATACCTCGAATGTGGTCCCCAAACCAACAGCACCATCCAAATCGACCGACAGGAGCTCCCGAAGGTCACCCAGTTCAAATACCTTGGCACGGTGGTCTCTGCAGAGGGCGACATGGTCCCTGATGCACAGGCCAGGGTGAACGTGGCGTGGCTCAAGTGGAGACAAGTGACCGGCGTCCTATGCGACAGGAGAATGCCCCAACACCTCAAGGCAAAAATCTACAAGACCGTCGTGCGGCCGGTAGCACTTTATGGAGCGGAATGCTGGCCTGCGCCCAAGAAACACAAGCAAATCCTCCATGCAATGGAGATGAAGCTGGACGCTCGGACTCACCCTGTTCGACCACGTTCCCAACGAAGACGTCAGGAAATGGATGAAAATAGCACCGATCACAGACAAGATGAGGGAGGCCAGACTATGATGGTACGGTCACGCCATGCGCAGCGATGAGGGATCCATCGCAAGAACAGCGATGCGCTTGGATGTTGATGGCCGGCGTCCACGAGGACAACCAAAGAAGCGATGGATGGATGCGATTGTTGAGGACATGAGAAGATCAAACCTCGCCCCCGAAGATGTACAAAATCGATCCCTCTGGAGAGCGCGGAGCAAAGCAGACCCTGCGACAGCGCAGGAAACCCTCTGGAAAAGAAGAAGTACACATGCCACGCCACCAACTATGGCGCTAAGAGGTCAAGTAAGCTTTGTCGTGCAGTTAGTCAGTAGATGAAGAGTGCTAACTCTGTACTGTGCTGTATTGTGTTAAACAGAATAAAGCAGCCTTGAGCACGCCATTCAGTGCCCCCTTGTGATGTGTGTAACACAAGTGGTGGAAAGCTTCCACCTTGGTGGCCTCAGAATCACATCTCTGCTTTTTGTGGACGATGCGGTCCTGTTGACTTCATCATGTAGTGGCCTCCAGCTCACAGTGGAACGGTTCGCAGCCATGTGTGAAGAGGTTGGCATGAGAAAATCTGAGGCCATGGTCCTCAGCCGGAAAAAGGGTAGAGTGCCCACTCTGGCTCAGGGAAGGGGTACTGCCCCAGGTTGAGGTCATGAGCTTTGGGTAGTGACAGAAATAAATAAATTGAGAATTCAAGCGGCAGAAATGAGCTTCCTCCGAAGGGTGGCTGACTTTTTCCTTAGAGATGGGGTGAGGGGTGCAGCCATTCAGGAGAGGCTCAAATCTGACTAGGATGCCTCCTGGGCGCCTCTTGGGTGAGGTGTTCCGGACATGTCCCACCGGGAGGAGATCCTGGGGCAGAACCAGGACATGCTGGAGAGATTATATCTCTTGGCTGACCTGAGAATGCTTTGGGGTCCACCTGGATGAGCTGGAGGAGGTGGCTGGGCAGAGGGAGGTCTGGGTTTCTCTGCTTAGACTGCTGCCTGCAACCCTGGCCCGGATAAGTGGAAGACAATGGATGGATGGATTTGTGTTGCTGAAAAATATATTTCCTACTGAAATACATTACTACATTCATGTTCACGGAAAAAGACATAACAATTCATGTCTGTGAAGCTGGAAAAAGTAAATTCATTTTTTCGTGACTATTTAACTGCTGCGAGACTGGGCTGAAATGCTGATACTGATGTATCAACAAAAAGCCAACACTGGTCAACATATTGGTCAGGCTCTACACTACTCATAACATTACAGTTGCTGTAAGGTAATATGCATTACATTACATTAATGACAGCTAGTACATTTTACTCCAGCATACAGTACTGTTACACTTGCACAACTTCTCTGCTGCAGTGTCACACTCAGCTGAGGATGAGATCCACTACAGTCCTCATATTGAATTTTTTTTAACTTTCCAGCAGCAACAACAATGCATGGTTTTGAATAAACATAGAGGTAGCAAGCACAATGAGGGATCTGCAAGAATGAGCACTGATAATAGCCATGGATGCCCAAATGAAGAATGCTCACTCAAACCACAACAAGAGAAAATCCAAAACAATAGGCTTCATTGTTTTGTTTGAGTGTGCAGTGATTGGGAATGAATCAGAGCATGTTCCCCAAATTTCCAGTGCTGAAATGAATACAAAAAGCATCCTGAACTTTAATAATACTCACAATACAAAACAATTAATCTCTCACAATATTACTGTAGCTCAAGCAGTTCCTGTTTCTCTGGAGCGGAGAACTAACTATATTAAAGGCCAGCGCAGCTTTTGTAGGTTTAGCCTGATCATTTAATGAATCAGTCAAATCCTAGCATTCCAGTGGGTGCTATTTCCCCAGTACTCTGTACTTGGGCACTGAAGGAGGGGGCCTGCCACTAAGGAATGTCCTAGGACATGTTATCTGATGGGCTCTGGGTCTGTGGTACTGCTGCTGCATGGCAAACTGACCCAAAGGCCATTTCAGACATTAGATACACAACACTAATGACTTCATCAATCTGTTAAAGAGATGGTATTCTGTCATACAAACATGGGTCATTTATACATCAGTGTTCCACACAGCTTCATTCAGACACACCCTCACATCAATAGAGAGCGCCATGGTATGCTCAATATTTGCCAAATGCGCAAAAGACTTGCACAAGTTGTACTTGTGGCCATACGCAATGTGAGCATCGACTCTAATGAAGTATTACCACACTTCTGAATATCTAGGTCTCTGCTAGGAGCAGGATCTGTTTGTCTGCGCTGCAGCTGCACCGAGTGTTGTTCTGTGAGAAGTTTGTTTTCTGTACTGTCTGTGTTGTTGCTAGGATAAGCCCATTTATTACATTTATCTGAACTTTTGTTGCTGTTTTTCCTTTTGTCTGTGTAGTAAATGTAATTTTTCAGGATTTGCCATGAAGCACGTGATTTATTAATTATATTCCTTTCTACTTTAGTTTTTGTTTTCTTTTGATTTGGATCTAGATTTCGAATTTTGGTGCATTGTGATTTGGGGACTTTTAGTTTGTTGTTTTGGTCTCTCAATAATTCATTTTAGTTTCTTAAAATTACAAAAACAGCTGAAATGCTGAATAGCTTGACTTCTGACATCCTTCTTCTAGGTTTGCAGTCATGTGAAAAAGAAAGTTTTCACAGGACTCTACCCCATGATTTAATAGCATTTTAGCAGCACCACCTTTAGCAGCAATAACTTGAAGTAAACATTTTCTCTATGACTTTGTCAGTCTCTCACATCATTGTGGAGGAATTTTGGCCCACTTTAAAGTGTTGCTTCAGTTCATTGAGGTTTGCAGGCATACACTGATGCACAGCTCTCTTAAGGTCCTCTCACAGCATTTCAATGGGGTTGAGGTCTGGACTTTGACTGGGCCATTGCAATATCTTGATTCTTTTCTTTTTCAGCTGTTCTGTTGTAGATATGCTGCTGTGCTATTGATCATTGTCCTTTTGCATTACCCATTTTGGGCAAGTTATAGCTGTCAGTGTCTTAATGGCTGAGAAAGCGGACTCTAAATTCAGACCAGGCACTCCAGCGAACAGTGAAAGGGGTTTTATTGAACAAAATGGTTAACAGGAAAACTTGGTACCACCAGCTCTGAGGATCAGGAGTTATGCAGACAGAGGGAGGAGAGAGAGCTTAGCGGAAACCAAGTCCAGGGGCAGGATAGGGTGGAAAACGTGAAAAGGTACCGCTAATACTAGATTAGCAGTATGTCCAGACATGGAGGAGAGAGTCCACGAGAAGGCGGCCAGGACGGTGAGTGGTGGGATGGAGAGTGGGCAGGGCAGGTGTTTCCTCACTGAGTCTTCCAGGTGGCATTTAGGTCCTTCGGAGGGGTGAAACCACTCCAGCTCCTGCTGTTGTGGTTGGCTTGTGGAGGGGGTGGTCTGGCAACTGAGGCTGTGACGCTGATGAACCACGAGCTTGACGTGGAACCGAGGACCAGTGTTCTAGACAGATGGAGAACAGAATAAATGCCAACAGATGACAGAATGAATAACTGAGGAAGCCAAGTTACCGCCACAAAGGTGACAACAATCTAGTGACAACCTGCTTCCCCTCCAGCCTTTAAATACTGCTACCAGAATGAGGGGATGAGGAACAGGTGTGAGGCATGCCCAGAGCCCAAACTCCACCCCCTGGTGGAACCTGTTGCAGAAACTGGAAAAGAAAAACAAATCAAAGGCCATGACAGTCAGACAGTTGTCCTCACATCTGACTCTAGAATACTTTGGTATACAGAGGAGTTCGTGGTTGGATTATTCTTCTTTTTTCACATTATATGGTCTGACCTTGAGGTGAATAAGCTCCTCCCTCCCCTGGGAAGATTGTGGCATTGTGTTAACACAGGTCCAGACTAGCAAATTGCCAAAAACATCTGATTTTATAGAAACAGCCACACTTGCTAATGATCAGTCAATCAAGTGCATTTGGTCAGCAGCACCTGGCTGCTACTTACTCTCTTACTTCCTATGGAAGCAGGAAGGATGTACTTGTTTGTTTTGTTTTTTCCACAGCTGTAGGCTGAAGGGTAAAGGGAGCCCTTCAGCCAACTTTGTGCTGTAACAGTGGATACTGTAAGTGTCTCAGTGTCTATATACTGTAGTACCATGTGTATCCAGCAGTAGAACTGCCAGCGAAAGTTAGCGACTAGCTGGTAGTGTAACATTCGGCTTTTAGCAATCAGATATATCTTCAGGAAATGTTAGCAACCAAACCACAACTATAAAGAATGCTGCTCTTTACTGATTGTGTAATGCTTCTAACTCCTTTGCCAACTTTTTAAAGGTCATAAAATACGAATGTTGTGGTAACAGTTTCCTTTAATTATTATGGTTCAGTAATTTCATCCTTTGATGGATGAACAATCTGCAGTTTACTTTGCCTGTTTTCTTTGCAGTATTAGATCCAAGACAGAAAAAAAAACAGAGCATCTTTATAGGATATATTATGACCTCTGCTGCAAACTCACAGCAGAAAGACTTCATTTAGCTCAAATCTACATTTTGAAAATAGATGTAAAACAAAAATATTGCTTAATTTACATTGCTATTTTACACTTCTATATGCCCTTCCAACAACTGGAAGCAGAACAGAGATGAGAATGGATCCAAAGTGAACCACAGAGTGGTGCAGCCAAAGGCTTGTGACAAAAATACTAAAACCTCCTCTGGAACTGTTTGTGACTTAAACTCAATGGATATAGTGTGGAAATTATTTTGGCAATGATAAATCCTGTTTCCATTTCAGACTATACTTTCACTCCTTCATCTGCCATTTAATTATGTAACGCATGAAAGCTAGTTCTGTAAAAAGGAACACCCTGCTCGGTGAGTGCCAAAGCAAATTTACAGCGAATGACCCGAGCAGGTAAATGCAACTGAAATGCACTCTCTCTCTTAATTTAACACATAAAAACACACGAGCAAGGAAGGAGTGGATTAACATGATTTAGATATGCATTTCCTAGGGGTTTAGCAAAAATAACTGCAGGGATGATTAGCATGGTGTTGATTTTAGGGGCTTTGGGAGGGACCATTGCTTTCATGCAGGGATATGATGAAGCGTTTGCTTGAGAGGCTATCCAAGGGGGCCAGGAAGGTCCACCAAGTGTTGAACTTTCACTCACAAAAACACCATTCTATAGGCACTGTGAGAGGAACAGCAACACCCAAGGAAAGTATGACACTGGATGTCCAAGTAAACATTTCCAAGGCAGCTAAGTTTACAGTTGCATATAGACTGCTGTGCACTCTCCTCTTCATCCGTAATGCCTTTGAATCACACTCTAAATGGAGGAGATTTGGAGGTCGGCCGTTGGTGCATAGCGGTTTATTTTCACTCTGTATAAAAACATTCCAAGTGAGGGTGAAAGCAGACGAAAGATTGGGACTGAGGGAATTAAAGGGATTGTATAGCTGTGGGGCGGCATGAGAGACCAAAAAAGAGCAAATGTGCAGTTAGTGGTATGTATAGGGGTTATAAAGGGGGAGCACTTGGACATGGGGCAGAAAGCCAGGATGGGCAGACCGTGTATGCTCCCTTTACAAACAGATAGCCATGTGTTTGACAGGAGCTGCAGCGGGGGCCTCGTCCCTCATGAAAGCTGCTTCATAAATTGGTAAACCAAGAAGACCAGCTGCTTTCCCCCTAAAGCGCTTATTTTCTCATCATGATACCTTAATGATGAAACGGGCAGAGGGCAAACATGACGCACACAGGCATCTCTTTATGAAGCTGATGCACACCTGCAGAGGAGACACACTGCCCATCAGTGGAAATAGGTGGAGGAGTAAAGGTTCAACATCCCACCCCACTAGCCGTGCATTCCCCTCACTGCAGGATACAGGGCACCCACTGTGTGTTCTGCTCCGGGTATTGTTAGGAGATGAACAACACTCAATCAGTTAATTTTCTTTAAAAAAAAAAAAAAGAAGAACAACCCCCCCTTGTTCAACTTTACCTACTTTTTAAGTACTGAAAATCACACCTAAATTCAGGCATTTTATATATGATCTATAGTAGATAAATGGTATCTGAAAGTTGTGCCCTCAAAAGATAGGGGAAAAAAACCCATGGGAAACTGAGAGATGCATCTGGCCCTTCAGTTGACCATCTACTGTTCATTGAAGCTGCATCAGAAATGGTCTCAGTGGAAGGATGGCTGTCAAGAAACCATTCTTAAGGAAGGGAAACAGGGAGAAAAGGCTGAGTAATGCAAAGTTACATGAGAAGTGGACTGAAAATCAGTGGCAACAGGCCTGATGGAGTGATGAATCTAAGTTGTTTTCTTTGATTCAAATCATTGTAATTATGCATGGAGAATGTCAGGATGTCAGAATGCCACTTTTTATTATCCTGGGACATGCAGCGTTGGTCCTGTTTGTATGTAGTCATCAGGTGTATTTTAAGATGCCTTCACAGTCTACAAAGAAAGTAAATGTTAACACCAGCCAACTCGTAAACCTAACAGGTGATATTACCTCAGGTAATAACATCTGCCAACAACTGCAGTTAACTCAGCCAGTCAAGCTAAGGAAAACCACAAATGAGCTGTTGTCATGTGCTGTGAGAAAAATGAAAAACTAAAAAATCTTCTTCATGCTTCTTCTTATTATCATCTGGATCAACTAATGACCAAAAGTATTTTAAGGCCTGTGTTCATGGGGATGAGATTTAGGTCTGTCTCTCAGACTGAGAAGAAGGAGAACAGTCTGCTGGCTAAGTGAATGCTGTTCCTGTCTGCCAGACAGTCATCTGTTACTGGAGGTGACTAATCCCTGTCCACCCCAAATCATCCCCTAGAGGTCAATTCATCTTCATCAGAACAGCTTCAGAAACCAGTTCTGAAATTATTTTTGATTTATTTTTTCTGACAAAAGCAAACTTGCATGAAGTCACTATTTGTGAGCTGTAAATCTTCTTTATTTAGCAGATTATTTATTATGAAACAATTGAATACATTTTAGAATATTTAGTAATTTGGTTATCATTTACACTCATTTGATTGCCTTTTTGTGTACACAGATTATTTTCAACTGACATGACTTACCGCATGAGCGATGACAGGGAGTTGACTCACAAAATGCTTTTTTTTTTTTTTTTTTTTTTTGGAGGGAGACAATATTTCAAAATTACTATACATTTTTTTGTGGGTGGTAATGGGGTTGTTGATCAATATCAGAGACTCAGCAAATGTTTTACCAGAGCATAAGATTTCTGGCTTCAGAGATAGATTTTCCAGGCTGCAGTGGAACAAAACCTCTTGACAACCTAGAGGTAGGTGGGCTTTGTCACTGAAAACTCAATCCAGCATTTTGAATCAACAGTTTCGATGATGTGATTTGAGAAAGGCATGGCAAATGTCCAGGTTTCTCTCCTTCTTCAGACAGATGTTTGTCAGTTTAATTTTTAAATTAAAGTTGCAGCTACAGATGCACATTTTCCACCAGCTCTGACTTTTACAAGTACTTTATAGCCAAAGCGGCAGAGGACATTAACTTATTACATTTGACATGAGCACCGAGCTATTTATTTTTAATAAATTCCTAATAAATAACTGTGCTTCCATATTGTGCAATTGTGTATAAATAGTATCCTACTTAGTTATTGTTGGGGCAAGGATGGGACTAGGGCGAGGACCAGGGACTGCAGTAGTGATATTAAAAGGATCTTTAATATAAAGTTTAATATAAACTTAGATATTTACAAAAGGCAGTTGTCACGATTACACTTTAACGACTCACAGGACACCATTAAAAGGTTTAGCAGGTTTGATAAACAATACGCAGAAGAATGACAAAGAATATTTGCAGGTAAGTTATTGAACAGTGATTTAGGTCAGGTGAAGTCTTTTCAGGTAAGTCAGGTAATAAAGGACTCTGGGGCATGGGTGCAGGTTTCCAGGTGGCTAGATTACACAGGTAAGTATTCTTCAGGTAAGCGGACTCAACAGGAATCCAGTTCTCCTCTCTTTCCTCTGGACTAGGCTTTCCTTTTCCATCTTTTTGGAACAGCTAAGTTGTTTAGCAGGTGGGGTGAAAGTAGACCAGACAGGTATGCAGGTGAGTGTGAGGCAGACGCTTCAGCAGGTTTCCTGACAGGAAGAAGGAGGAACAGATGGGTATGTGCCTGACAATAAAAAAGTGTTTTGCCACCTTAACACAAACACACCAATTAAGGCAGAAGTTGAACTGAGGGGCTGTAAGAAGACTTTCACTCTTACCAACAAGGCTTTTTTTTTAATCCACAGAATGAGATGTTTTTGCATGATTCTGAGCAAACTCTAGATACTGTTTGCATGTCATAATCCCAGCAGATTGTGTCTCAAATATACTCCAGCTGACAGTTATGTCATGGTCAAAGTCTGAATTTTAATGCCTTTGCAGGATTTAATTCATTGCACTGCTGCCCTGTGATCACCGGCTTTGATAACGGCATGAATAAGCAGGTGCACAGATGTTCCTCATAAAGACACTTTAAATCTAATTGCTTGCAAATAATGGAGTACACTACAGTACATTATGTGTGTCACATCATGTGCTCTGCTTTAGCCCACAGGATGCAATGGTTGAATTTCTCAGCATCACAATATCTTCTTTTTTTTTTGGATTTTCCTGACAGGAAAAATACTCAAGTCAATAGCTTCAGCATGCCCCTGCAAACACTGCTGTCTTCACAGCGGTAAGAAATAAATAGGAAACAGTAGCCAAAAAATGACTGGTGTCCTTGGGGGGAAACATCTATGGAAGGCAGGAAATAAAGAATAAAAAACCAAGAAAAAATATTGCAGACAACTGCAGGCGCTAAACATTGACAGAAAACTAGATCCTGGCCAATAAAATTGCAGGAGAATTGCTCTAAGATGAGCTCGGGCCCTTCTGTTTCAAGAATCAGGGGATGTTAACAGCAGGAGACAGGAAGAGAAATCTTACTGAAATCATCTGCTCATGCCAAGGATCTTGTTTACTGCAGCTCAACATCATGTGGAGTTAAGAAAGTGAATAAGAACTTCTGTGAGGCCATCACAGGCACCATGTCAAACCTCAGATATCCATATGGAAATTCAATTTCCTAATGCTGATCCAACACCCAGGAAGACCTCCCACAAGTGGTGGAACCCTTTGGACTCCCCTTTTAAGGCTCTGACCTGGTTCTTGGGGGGGGGGAGTGCTATGTTGAAATTAAACCAAGCTGGCATTGACACACAGGGATTTTCAGGCCCAAGCCAGAGGTGCAGACCTATACAGTACGTGCGTCTGGCTGTTGGCAGCTGGCAGATCGTACAGAAACTGCTGCTGCATGTGGGCACAGAGCTGATGCTGTGAAGCCAAAGAAACCTGAATACAGGAAGGTTGTGTTTAACTTGGTAACAGAAAAGCTGCAGACTCACTGTACCTGGAGGGGGAAACACTGATGTATCATAACACAAGTGTGAAAGAGCATGAAAGATTTATTAGCTGTAAAGAAATTCTCTGTAAAGTCAAACATATTTTGCTTGGCCGAGGCAAAACTCATCTAAAAACTCGACTGATGATTCAGAAGAAAAAAGAAAACTACTTTCCTTGGCTCTTCCTACCACTCTCTCTGTCTTTATCATTTTCTTTCTGGCATCTCGGTTTTATTTTCATCTCATGCTGACTTCTAACTCCCATCTCCAGCTCACTGTTTCTTTCTTTCCCTTTTCCCTGGAAGTGACAGAACAGCGGGCCTTGGGTTATGGCAAAGGATGAACCCCAAACTCCTCCATGTGTGAGGACCTAGATCCCATCCTCATTCCCAGGCCAATAAATTGTGGTGTTTTGACAAAGCCACTGTTGTTCTGGTGGCTCATCACAGCAGTGCTGAGACCAGGCTAACTCCCAACTCATCAGTGATGCAGTTATAATGTTGTAAGCCCACGACAATGAAAATGGCTTGGTAACCTTTTGAGGATCTGAGGGACTTCAGCCCATAGAACCAGGATATTGATTTAGCTCCTATGTGATCTTTAAGTCCAGGAATTGTACTATCTAGTGGCAAGAATGATGCTAGCTGCCAAAAAACAACTGGTGTCCAGCCTCATTCATGAATTAAACTAGCACTAGCTGTTCCTGATATTAAAATTATCACCAAGATGGGATATGGATATTTTATTTTCCCACAACAAAGCCGCACTGTCAGCGTCCTAATTTAAAAAACAGGAAGACAAAGAGTTTCTTGCTCTTGCTTGAGGGAATTACAAAATGACGAGTGAATGAGAGAAACAGTTCTTTCATTAGTGTTAGAAACCAAAGCAGAAAAAGAAAACAGAGGTCAGGACTCACATATTCACATTTTTTTCTTGTTTTAATTCACTTTGAATGGGGCCGCATCATGCATTGCCAGACCAAGCCATGGGTCTGTTGTTTCACTTGGTTGCAGTGGAAAACTGAGAAAAGTTACACCTTCAACAGCGAAGGCACCAGTAAAGTAAGAATCTATCTATCTATCTATCTTAATGTCAGCCACAGGAATACTCACTTGGGTATGCCTTAAGCATATTTTTCATTACCCACATTTAACTTTAAAAGGTGCACAGGTACCGTACTATGAATGCCTTATTATTCAGCAGAACCTAAGACTCGATAGAGATGTCTGTAACATGTTATTTGACATCAACCTCATACACACACTATCATCTCTGTTCTACACAGGTTTAATGTAGAGCAGGTAAATCCATGCTCACAGGCTCAGTATCGTCTCACGTCAGATGCACAGTCCTCTCTCTTTGCACTTCAGGGAAAGTATTTTGCTAACCTTCAGCAGCTTTTTAAAGTCAACATCTATTTCAAATTAAGAGTCCAAAGCAGGTTTTTCCATTTTACAATGAGTGTTCTGTCCTTATCAACAAGTTTCTAAATACAAAAATGCCACATTTCAGACTCTGTAAATTTCACTCAGACGCTTGAACTGGTACAGTAAACTTCAGGTGAATGAGTCAGCAGAGTAGGGGCATACATACAGCACTCAATGTAAAGAACCCTATTTTATTTTTAGCCCACTGTAAATATATGTCTAGGCCAGTGATATATCCCAGTGGTCTGGAACCTTGATAGGATAGCTATCCTAAAGAGCTAGAGCTGAAACAATGATTCCATCCATCCATCCCCATGTGCTTGTATGCATGCCTGACAATGTTGGGGCATGCTTCTAATGAGGATGGTGTCCTGGGGGATCTCCTCCCAGTTCTGGACATTACTGAGCTCCCAGACAGCCTGAGGTGCAACCTAGTGGCACTGGATGAACTGAAACATAATGTCCCAGAGGTGTTCTACTGGATTTAGGTCAAGCAAGCATGTGGGCCAGTCAGTGATATCAATTCCTTCATTATCCAGGAACTGCCTGCATACTCTCGCCACATGAGACCGGGAATTGTTGTGCATCAGGAGGAACCCAGGATCCACTGCGCCAGCGTAGGGTCTGACAATGGGACCAAGGATTTCATCCCAATACCTAATGGGATTCAGGGTGCCACTGCCTAGCCTGTAGAGGCTTACTTTTCATGCTAAGTATATAAAGAGCTTTTGCACGGTACTGTATCTTATTAATCATCTCAGAATTATCTTGTAAAACCACTGGAAGTCCAACACTGAGGTTGGGAATCACTGATTTATTTAACTCAGATAAATGCTATGCAATTTTAGTGTTCATATACCTCCTTTAGCCAGTGTGAGACAGTCTTCTGATATAATGTGCCATTTTCTCTTAAAAGCTAAATACTTTGTGGTGATATGATATAGTGGAGATGTTTAGAAGCCAACCCTCACAATGACTCCACTGTTACTGTGTTACACAATCTGCACTTAGGTTAAAGAGGTGCTAGCCAGTTTTCTTCTCCCTCCCTAACTTCTCCTGTAAAGACCACAGAGGCAGTAAAAGGCCAATGTGTTGATGTCACCTAATATCAGACTCCATATGTTATCAGTCTAATCAGCATCATCGTGACTAAGTGGGAGCACCATGGTCCCTGTGGGAAGGAGACAGAGAATGGGGTTGACAATGAGAGGTTCCTGCACAAAAATCAAGCACAAAGGGTAGGCTGTGGATGGTTAATTCAACATCTGGAGTCTATTCATCAATTTCTTATTGATGGTAATTATTGCTGTGGGAAAAATGGTGGATAACTTTTATCATATGCAGCCAGACCGACAAAACTGAGCCTCCTTTCACCAGTCGTTTTCACTCTCACCCAAATAAAAGTACTTTTGTGTGAATAGTATTTAGTTGTCCTGAAGGCTTTTCTTCTCTGCTCATCCTTCAGCGGTTTATTACTGGGAGCTGCTGAATACACTGTCCAGTGGAGGAAGAGCAGACTGTTTATAGAGCTTTTATGAGTGAGTGCATTTTAAAAAAGGGACACAAAATGGGAATGTTTGGATTGCTTGAAACTTTGGTTGAAAAAACAGTATAAAAAAACCCAAAACACTATTTTTAGTAGCAGGTGACTGTTCACAACGACTCAGTGGAGTTTTCACATTGTCTGAAATGCCAAAATAGCTTCCAGCAGTCATAGGGTGAGAGGCAGGGTACACCCTGCACAGGTTTCCAGCCTGTTGCAGGGCTAACACCTCTGTGAATCACCAGTTAACCTAACCCCACTAACTGCATGTCTTTGGACCGTGGGAGAGGAAACTGGATTATCCAGAGAAAACCACGCAAACACCTGGGAGAACATCCAAACTCCACACACAAAGGCCCTTGGAGTCATTTCATTTTGTCACTCAGACAGAGCAGCATTTGAATGATGACGTGTACTATGAGGAACATTTGTGGTACAGTGAAACATATACTGCATTAGGTTTCTTAAATTGGAGGCTACGTTTTGATGACAGCTCACCTGCAAGAAGAGCACAGTGCCATTTGCTGTTAGACCCTCTTATTTTGTCAATTCCTGAAAAGTGGAAGACAGTTATTTATGTACAGACTTCCTAAATATATTATGTGCGATTGTTGTGATTGTATTGTTTGAGCTGGTTGAAGAATGGGATTTTTCAAGGGCACAGCCCCCATTCTCAACTCTGCTGCTCAGCGCACAAATGCATTTTCACTACAAATGTGGAAACAATTAAGGGGAAATAAACAGGCTTATAGGATTAAATCTCAGACTGTGTTCTAAAAATTACTCCTGAGCTAAAAGCAGAGACATCATAACTGGTTAAAGTAGTTCCTTTCCATTTGACTGACCTGTTTTATGTTGCACATGCAAAGAGCGAGTTTGTGCATAGGCCTTCACAAGTTAGTTTCCTTTCCTAGGAGACCCTGGGGAATACTGTTGGCTCACTGAGCTCAAGTGCAACATTGGAGAGACCTTTTTGCATGCCTATGTGGTGTTGCCTGTGGATCTATCCGCAGTGGGATATGAGCAACTGGAGGTCAAAGCCACTGCTCCTGCTTCCACCACAGAGCGCTGCAGCCTTCGTTACGACCTAACACAGCATTTCAGCACACAGAGTGCCGGGACATCCTTCTGTGCCCAGGTTGCTGTCCAGGAAGATGCCCTGGGGGGGCGCAATTGTTAAAGTTCTCCATATCTGGTCACCTTCTGGCAGAGAAATCCAAATCAGCAACAGTAACAAGGTGGCAGATAACGTATGGTGGTAGATCCTGCTTTGAGCAATTTTATTGGAAATATTGGATACAGAAGTACAGAATGAAAACAAATGCTGCCTCTCAGGTGCTCACTGATTTCTGAACCATTTATGTTTAAGCAGAATTTTACTGTCACAGTTACAGGAGCTGGCGCGCACTCAGTAACTGATGAGGATTTTGGAAAATTGGTTTGAACATGGAATCATCTTAGTTCAGCAGCTCTTTAATCCTGATGCTGTCTTAATGTCTTATTCTGAACTTTTACACAAGTCTGGCATTCCCATACCTCCAAAGGATTACGCTTGTGTTTTTGATGCTATCCCATCTGCTGTTCTAATGCTTCTTAAGTCCTCTATAACTTCTGTGCTGACTCCACCAAGTCTGGACCCTGCTTGCTTTTCCACTAAAAAGTGAAAAACCAACCATGATATCCGTGCCTTACACCGGAAGGGTAAGGTCTCTGTTCCAAATGTGATCTCTGATTGGAATAATCTTGCTTCAGGCCTGAACTGGAAGAAAATCTGGTGTCTTCCCTCTAAATATTTGATTATCAATAAGATCAAAGAAGTATCTTTTAAGATGATGCATCGTTTTTTATCCCTGCAAGCTTTTTCTTCAGCCTTATAAAAAAAAAAAAAGGACATAAACTGCTCATTCTGTGAACTCTATGAAGAAGATCGCTGTCTTTTATTCTGCTCCTGTCCTTTCTCATGTTCCTTCTGGCAAGATAAATATTTAAGAGTTCTCATTTGTGAGTATGTTTCATTTGGCCTCTTAGCACCTTTCTCTGCCTCTGTTTCTCTCTTCCCTTTTCTTCTCCGCTTTCTTTTCTCTCCCTCTGTGTGTGTGTGTGTGTGGGGGGGGGGTATTCCAGTCTTAATTAAATCTAGTATTATTGTAGGGTCTTTATCTACAATACAAAGCGCCTTGAGGTGACTGTTGTGATTTGGCGCTATACAAATAAAATTGAATTGAACTGAATTAATTCTGTTACTGTATGTCTGTTTTGGTTTGTCTGTATTTTGTGTAACCAATATGTCTAATAATTCAATTCAATTTTAGTTATATAGCCCTAAATCACAGCAAACGGTTGCCTCAAGGCACTTTATACTGTAAGGTAAAGACCCTACAATAATAAACAGCCTGCATTGGAGCCCGCTCATCCCAGAGACTTTTTGGAAACTTTGGTTTTAATTGAGTTTTATACAGGATTACAAGTAAAATGCTCTTTATAGAATCAGCGCCCAAAGAGTTTATATGACCAATAAGAATTCAACACTTTCAGCTTCCAGATGTGATCAATTCAAACTGGCTTTACAAACGAAGCTCTGTGACAATTTCATATTAGCCTCTGAGTATTTGTGGCAGCGTTAAATTCATGAAGAGAAAATTCTGCCAATCCTTAAAGAAAATCCTCATCAGTTACTGAGTGAGCTCCAGCTCCTGTAACTGTGACAGTAAAAGTCTGCTTAAAGATAAATGATAGATCTATTTAATTTATATCTATTTATATATCTATTTTAAAATGCTTATATTTCCTGACCTGGTTAAAGCACATTTAATGGATTCAGAATGTTCCACTCAGTTCATTTCAATTGTATTCACAGAGCACCTATTCACATCAAGGGTAGTGTGTAGTGTGTAGTGTGGACAACCCTGTTTTACTCTTAAGGTCAGCACCTTCTATCTCCGACTTAATAATCGTGAAAATAATCATTCCATACAATACTGATTTTTGTCCTATTTTTTGTATAAATTTGAGAAATTGCTAATGAATAGGGCACTTAGAGAGCAAATGCTCCTTAATTGCTAATGCCCATTTACAATTAAGTGATTTTGATCTGCAACAAAATAAGTGTGTTCTTCTATTGCCAGTGTAAATCTCTCCACCAAGTGTTATAAAATTAAACCTGCAAGTTTTGCATATTAATGCTGAAAGACATCTGACAGACACCCTTTTTTAAGACCAAGCTTTCCTTTTTAATAAAGCTTACAGTCAGGGCTGGGTCATGAGATCCCTTTAGTTATGCTACATGTTGTTAAACTGTGTCTTCTCTCTCCTGAGGCCAAAATAGTTTTGCAGAAGTTACTAAGATGCCTACTGAAGGGTTTTCTGTTGTGAAATGGGGCTGTAATGTTATCCTGCTACTTCTATATTTATTTTATATTTTCAATAATTGCAGGATTAATCTACAGTAAACATACAGAAGTTAAAATATATGCAGAAGAACTGTTGCTGTTCTGTTTATATGGCAGTGATACCTGCAGCAAGCAGGGTGAGTCTAAAGGGGGCTGTGGGGTGTATGAGACCATATTATTTCAAGTCTTTAGCAACATTATTTTGTAGATTTAGACAAATATAAATTAGATACTTGTATGAATTTAAATTTTTTTCACAGAAAGTGATGATTCATTCATAAATGATGTTACATTTCAAGTTTTTAAATTTTTTTTATTTTATTTATGTAACTTCAATTTAAAACAGCAATTGCCTCAAGCTTCTATAATACTGTAGAGTATTATAGAGGAGCCCAACAATCCAATGATCCCCTATGAGCATTCACTTGGCAACAATGGGAAGGAAGAACTCCCCTTTGACAGGAAGAAACCAGGCTCAGGGAGGGGCAGCCATCTGTCGCGACTGATTGGGTTAATGTAAAACAAACAAACAAACTCATAATGGGGGTGAGGAAGAGAAGTGTGTATCAGAATCTAACAACTATAATTACAATTACTATAACTACAGGCCAAAAAACTAGCCAAAATAACCGCCCTCATATAGACATGAAGGCGGTCATTCTCTTCTTAGCCAAGAATGTTTCTTTAAGGTTATGAAGATTAAATTAGTTCATCTCTGTTGCATAAATCCAGTTTGAGATTCACTGAATAAATTTTTTTTTCTTAAAAATCTGAATAAATCTTTAACTGGACAACCACTGGGACTGTAAATTGGTGAGAACTCATTTAATGATACTAATTATATCTTTTGCATATTTCTAGACACAAAAAATGATAAATGCTGAAACGATGATGCTCATCTCTTGGGAGAATCTATGAAATGTGTTCTCATGAGATTCTCCTCAACTGTAATAGGCAGTCTGCTGAGAGCCTTCCGGTAGCTCTTTAAGTAGGAAATTCTTGCCATCCTTTCCCCCACGTCACGGTTCAAGCATCTTTAGACTTAAGGATTTCCATGCATCCGTTGTGTCTCTATACTTCCAGATTTATAGCCCTGGTACTCTCTGTGCTCAAAACAATAGGATGAGGAGTGGGTCTCATAAAGTTAAAGACTCATCTCCCACAGTCGTTTCCCTCCCAAGTCTTCCTAATGGGAACCCTCTGCATGTTCAAAGACAAGGATAGAGAGCCCTGCCAGGGTGGATTCCTCAGGAAAGCCTGACTTTATTATCAAACGACAGCATCAGGGTGAGTAGGTGTCATCACCATTGTCTCACCAACAGTGCATCAGACTGCAGTTGCTGAAAAATGAGGAGAAAGAGAGGACTTATACATCTGATCAAAACATCCACCTCTCAGGTTTTTACTGAGTGCCGAGCAGAGAGATGAGAGGAAGGGAGAGTCAGCTCACACACTTGCTTTGATCTCGCTCTACACCTTAGCTTTGAAATGTTTAACACATGGAAATTCCCACTCCAAATTTAAAATACTGCTTCCAAGGGGAGATCACACACGGAGCAATGCAGGTTGCCTTGCCATGAGAGGAAAAAGACCATCAGAGAGGAAGGGGGTGCAGCCAAGTGGTCAAGCATGCACAGCACAGAGTGTCCCTTTATGAACAACTATACTGATTTTTAAATGAGAAGAAGGATTGCTTAGGAAGACTAAGGTGCACTTCCCTGAGGAATTATAAAGACCAGAATGAAGTAAAGTGAAGCCGAAAGACACGAGGCCTTTCAAAAAGAAATCTAGCTTGGCTGCAAAAATCTATCAAAAAAAAAAAGTTCACAAAAATTGGCATTAAGACATTAGGCTGAAATAAATGTGGCCAAATAAAATTTATTATATGGTATATGGTAACTGAAGCTGGCACTATGAACCACTTTTTAAAAAAAGTTTTATTTGAACTTTTCTCATACATCTTGCTGGTGTTGCAGAAAAGTAGGCCACATGCTGAAGATGACATTACCTCATGAGCATTATATCAGCTCACAGGCATGTTTCTATCGGTACAGCGTGACATGTGCTACTTGCAGTAAGTCTGAGTCTTACCAAAAGAAACGCACTGAGGGACCATTTGGACTTAGCGAAATCCGCAACAGCACAATCGAAATCATGCTGTGTAACACCACTGTCACTTCACCATTTTATTTCCTGATTTAAATGGACTGTAGGATCTGCTAAAGTAGCATTCTGTGTAGGAGGGCTGTTAGAGGGTTTACTGCTAATAAAAACCAATATGGAGCTCATATTGACTCCTAGATCCTGGGATTTACCTGTATTAGGACCTCCAGCTAGACCAAAATGATGCTACTGATAGCCACAGAGAGACTGCAAATCATGCATGTTTCTCTGCCTACAGTTTAGAATCAGCCTACAAGGCAAAGCAGACCGTGTGGTTTCTTAAAGCTTTTTTTTTCCTCCCGTTTTCAGTGACTTACCTGAAAGAAAAATACCCTTTCTTCAGACACATAGAAAACACTGGTTGGGGTTAGGATTAGTTACTGTCTCCTTTCTGGTGTTGGTTATAAAACTTTATTTCACTGACAAGTGCAGACAAAGTGATGTCATGTTGAGTTACTAATACTGAGATTTTTTCTTGTATAAGTAACAAAAAGTATAGAGGTAAAGCTTTTATTTTGTCAAGCACCACTGCTTAGTAAAGACCCAAGCTTACATTTTTATTTCAAAAACAAGCCCTCAGACATCAATTTATAAATTTAGAAGAACAAGATTTCAGATACAAGCAGTGGAAATGAGCTTCCTCTGAAGGGTGGTTGGGCTGTCCTGGTCATTTGGGTGGTCTGAGAATCTGACTAGGATGCCTCCTAGGTGAGGTGTTTTAGGAATGCCTTACTGGGAGGAGGTCCTGAGACAGACTCGGGACATGCTAGAGAGATTACGTCAACTGGTTGGCTTGGGAATGCCTCAGTGTCTCCCCGGATGAGCTCGAGGCTTTGGCTGGGGAGAAGGAGGTCTAAGTCTGCTTTCAGTCTAAGCAGTGAGCAGATTGATTTTCTGGCCAACTGATGATTCAAATCACCACTCGAGAAATCCTTGACACAGAACTATGTAATATGTTTCTGCTCCTTTGATAATCGCTGACCTGATAATTGAAAAATCAGCTGAGCTCATTTTGAACCAGAGTCTGGTACATCCTTTATTTTTGTTCAGAGTGACTGAATTTTTAATGTCAGCAGACATACTCTTTGGTGTGCAAATAACGCACCTTTTTCATAATTTTTCTGTGTGGAGTCATCCAAGTTTTCACACCACAGATGGTGAACAAAGCTATTAAAAGGTGTGTCGTCAGGCAAAATGTGAGACTCTCAGTCTCCCAGCTTGGCTTCAGGAGGCAGAAACCATCTCTGATTTTAAGATGACACTGGGTCAGGTGACCTTCAGCCATCTCTTTGTTATTGTGCAGCTGGGAAACCTCACATGAGCCAGTGGGCTCCATTTAACCTTTGCTCTTCTCTTACTTGTAGTCTGTGCTTTGTCCTCTTTCACCGTGTACTTCGCCGCAGGTATTTCTGGCTCCAGATCTGCATAGTCCTCATCTGTGTTCACTGCTGTCACACACTCATCGAGTGTTTCTTGTTATATTGCGTGTTGCGTGATTTGTTGTTTCCCTTTGTTCATCATTTCTCTCTGCAGATGACAGGCCCACCCTGACCCTGGTTCTGCCACAGCCGTCTTCCTGTTAAAAAGGGAGTTGCTGTTTTTTTCTCCCCGCTGTTGCCAAGTGTTTGCTCATAGGGGTTGTTGGGTTTGTTTTTAGAATGTTGCTCAAAACATTATAAAATGCTTTAAGGAGACTAACTGTTGTAAACTGGCACTATACAAAAAATTGACACTAAACTAATGTTGGCTGTGCTGCAGGAATGCTGTGGGTGTATTGTCCTTAAAAAAAAAAAAAACATCAGTTATAGTGTTTATGAAAATATCTAAGACAAACAGATTTGGATTTTATGTGATAGTGAATAATGAAGTGTCTCTTCCCAAAAAAGTAATACCATAGCTAGTATTCCAGGAAAGCAGTGACTTAATTTACATTTAGTTTTGATCTCTGTCCAGCCACCTGAATAATAGAAGAAATTTTATTTTAGTAATCATCTGCATTTGAAAAGATGGCTTTTGTGGATTTATTTTGGATTTGCATCATTTCCATCAGGCATGTAAGTAGACAGATTTTTGATGCAATCATTAGCATGAATCATTTGGTTTACAGACTTCCAAAGGCAAATGATTAATCAGTATTTCAACAGAAAAACAAAAAGCAACTTCCAGACATTCATAAATATAATCATTTCCTGAGATTTAAGCTGTTTATATGCCTGAGGTAGCAATGTTTGCATGCTGTCTCACAGGGAAAATACTGCTCTTGCCAAAATATGAATGTTGCATGCCTGTGTGTAAAATCAGTGATCGACTTTGAATTTTTCTGGCTGAATCAGGAATGTGAACCCCTGCTGGTGTAGAAACTGTGACGCGGTCGGTGAACGCCGCGTGGGGTTTACCTGTGATCACAGGTTTTGTTAAACTTTATCTTGATTGTATTTATTGTGAACAGAAACCCAGTGACCTGAAATCATGCTGCCAAAAAGGGCACTTACACGTTTTATGGGTTTCAAGAGAAGAAGCCTGTCATTGAGTAACACAGGTACAAGCTGCAGGCAGATTTGTTTTGCCTGAGTATAACATTAACGCCCACTCTATGGATGCTTTCAAGCTCGAACAGTAAATAAATGTGGTTTTGTGTTGCACTGAATTATTTCTCTGTTTCTGGTTAATGAACTGAGTCATTGCATGCAGGATAAAACAGTTAAACTTGAAAATGGCGGTAAAGAATCTTCTGAAGAAGAAACTGGTAACAAAAGTTACTGTTGCTGGTATTTAAGAATTTTAATGATAAAATGTGTCAAACTGTTACAAATTATGGTTAAAGTTAACAACACATTTTGTTTGAAACAAAGCCACTGTGCTAATGACCGGGCAACTAAAGCAGTTTGTTAGGTTTAGGTGGAAAAAGACCTTTTTCCAGGTCTGTAAATTGTGGTCTATAAATTATGAGCCACAGTTTTGTGGTTCAAAAGCTGAACTTTTTACAAAGAAGGTTCATAAGTAAATGGAATTTAAAGTTATGGTTGAATGAATGGGGCCCAGGAGATAGAGCAGGTTTAACAAAACCAGGAAATTGTTCTGTTATCTGGTTTCACTTACCCTAACATTGGCAATTAGGCTAATTTAAGCCAGTGGCTTATTTTACACAAGAAGATAAAAAAGTTTTTTAAAAAAAAGTATGAAAAGGTTAAGCATGTAACTCATGAGCAGTTGATGTAACCCCGTAAGAAGTGAACCACTTTCATAATACTTCAAATTCAGGGTTAAACCTGAATTTACCTGAATAAGCCCAAATCTGTCCAGGTTTGATCCCCAGCGGACCTTTTCCATCTACACGTGTGTGTGTGTGTGTGTGTGTGTGTGTGTGTGTGTGTGTATGTATGTGTGTGTGTGTGTGTGAGAATGACCATATCTTTTTTTTTAAACTACACAAGACATGAGATAAAAACACTGAGTGGGACATCTGGTTACAGTGCTAGTTGAGAGTCTTGCCCACGCTGGAAAAATGACATTAACCTTGATACCATGGCTAAAATCATCTTTTTTACTTTCATTTCTCTCCTCCTGGTCACATTTTCCTCTCCAAACTCCAAAGTGCACTATACCTGTACAACAAAAGGTGTATAAACAAAAACTGTACAGCACACTCGTCCTCCTTTCTTTAAAGAATAGAGCTTAGCATTTTCTGAGTAAATACAGCTTAGCAGAGCAGCCTTCGTGGGAAAATGGACAGCTCCTTTTTGGCCCCTGTCTCTGACCTTATATGGACAAGAGGTTTTTTGAGACATTCAGTTGGCTGTTCTGAGGAATGAGAAAGTGTCAGTGTCCTCAAACAGAGAGGTTGAGCTGAGCTGAGAGGAAGACATTAGTTATGTCACAACTGGGTGAGAGATGCACAGTAGTGTGTGTGTGAGATCTACTGTCAGAAAGATATGAGGAATCAGGCTGGCATTGTTCTTCTAATTACATATTTCATATCTGTCTTCGCATGTTGTCCCCTTCAGATATGAGGATTCCTTCCTGACCACAGCACCGCGGAGGCAGTTTGCTCAGTTTGTATGTAGATGTAATGCTGTCAAAACCATAAAAGCAGCATGCTTTTAAAACCATTAAAGCACGCTGCTTTAATGGTTTTGCAGCCTGTTTGTGCTTTTGGATATGAAATGAAGCTTATGTGTAAGTAAGGAAGATCTATATTAACTCATCTGCCTGCATTCCTGGGTGTTTGGGCAGCTAGTCTATTTTTTTATATCACTTCTGCTTTGCCACAGTCAAGCACAATTCTGTTGTCATAACTCTGGTCCAATCATTTTCTGCCCAGTTTCTGCAAGCCAATCAGCCTCTATTCCATGTGCTTTAAATGTCAGTGCTCTTCTGTCAGTCTACCTATCACACTGTCATGTGGAACCTGCTTCCACCCCATCTCTGGCTCTGGCTCAGCCAGGTCAGAGAATCACTTGTGGCAAAATGAAAACAGGAGGTTTTCATAAGGTGTTGTGGGTGCATAAAGGCAAAAAAATAGGTCATTTCAGCCAATTGATAGGTGGTTGCTAGGCAACTTGATGCCATTACAAATTCTGATGTAGATAAGAAGCTTCAGAGACCTAAGCTGTACCAAGTTTGGTTGCTCAATTTCTGACTGTGATGGAGGACTTGACAGGCCAAAGGAACAAACACACAGCCATACAGACAGAGGCATTGTGTATTATAATAAGATACAAAACAAACACTTTATCTATAAATTTTGTTTTCCAGTGATCGATTCACAGTCCACAAACTTGAAAATGTTAAGCAAAGCAAACATGCTCCTGATCTCGCTGATCTCAGCGATGAAGGCTGCATCTGTTTGATACAGATTGTGATGTTACCTCTCCAGACAAGTTTGTCAACTTTAAAGATAGTTTTTTGCTTTCTAGAGTCATAGTTGGTGCTGTTGGTGGCTGTGCTCTGTCTTTCTTCACAGGAGGATTTGAGTCGGAACATGAAATTAAACAAAAAACAAAAGTTTCAAAAAATCCTTAGACATTCATCAGCTATCTCGTGAAGGTCTGAGGGCCATTCATAAGCTTGAAATGATTTAAATAAATCACATGTACAATAATCAGAATTTTTGCAGGATTTTTTTTATTAACCTTAGTGATAAAAGCACTGTTGACATGAATAAAAAAAAAAAAAAAATCAATCACACTCTTGTATAAACCCAATTTTCTAGCATATCAGCTTCAGACTTTCACTATGTCAGGAATGCCCACAGATAGGAGCTGCAGGAGGTGACCGTAGGAACACAGCGAGGCCAGCCAGGCTTAACGAGAAACACAAAGTGACTATTGTTCCCGCTGGCAGTGATCCTAGCTGCTGCCTTCCACACTCCCCATGTTGTTTTGGAGCAGTCCGTTTTTTGTTGAAGTGACAGCACCAGTCAACAGCGATCCCAATTAATATTAAATGCATACAAAATTACTGTAGAAAATTTGAATACGGTGTTGGCTTGAGCTTCATGCTGAGTCACAACAAAAGAATAATTTGTCCCAGCCTCTTACTGCACTTCTATTGTCTATGATCTACCACTGTTATTATTTGACTGACTTTATTAAAAAGGCTTTAGGCATGCAAGCTGAACTTTCACAAGACTGAATGCAGAACAACAACTCAAATCTCATTCAAGACATGACAAGACGTTATTTGTGGAGTAAATAAATTAATCCTTTTGTCATTCCAATCCTGAGAGTCCACAGATTCAGGCCCAAACAATAGCTTTAGTTCACAAGGGGTCAACAGAAAGCCTCAAATTTATAGTGGGTGGGAAATTGCCCCTAAAAAGCCTGGCAAAAATTACAGGAATTAAATTCTCAGTGCGATGGACTCAGGCAGATGGAAAATGCTCATGAGTGCAGTCTAGCTGGCTTTTCTCTGAGCTTCCCTACGTCAGAGACTTTCTCATATGAAAGCATTTAGACAAAACGTGGTTTAAACCTCGTTTCCCATCGCTGCTGTGCTGCTGGCACTGGTAGCTGTCGTGAGCTGCTTTGGCTGCGTCTGATTAGTGGCTGGCAGCAGGTATTCACAGGTCACTGTGCCTGGAATCTGACCTTATCCAGTGCCAAGTAAAATATGATGCTGCACTTTGTTTACTACTAAATAGAATCTTTCAGCTTGTTTCAGCTTCTGGTTTGCACAGAGACAATAATATATGGTCCTCCTCAAGGACTACACTCTTGGAAGTCATACAGAAATAAAAAAAAACATAACAAAAGCAAGGATGTCATCACTGAAATAAGTTGGTGATTAGTGCAAGGGATGTAGTTGTGGAAAACTCAACGGTTGGAATGAGATGGACTTCCCCAGCAAAAAGCAATCTTCCATAAGTTTAAAATGAGTTGCCCATTATGAACATATGAAGTAGCCTTAACATATTGGCATGTGTAGGGAGCAACTGTGAGAGCTTTGTTACTCCTTTGTTTCTAGCAGCTTGTTAGAAAAACACATTATGTTCTCATTTCTTTTGCTGAATCTAAGAAAAATCCTAAAGATAACACAATTTGACAGACATAAAAAAGTATTTTTGCACCAACAGAGTGATTTCTAAAAAGCTATTAGCCAATAGCTTGCACATCTCAACGTGGTGTGCACTGTGCCCTTAAAAACTTTGAGGAAACTGGACAGGTGGAGGACAAAGGAGGACGTGGAAGGCCTAAAATAAACTATCTACAGCAAATAAGAAGCAGGAAAAAGTCCAGCTAAGACCTGACATAGGACCAGAGAGATCCATCTGGCCATTCACTTGATCCATCTACTGTCTGTTGAACCCTCGTCTGAAATGGTCTCATTGCAAGGTTGGCTGTCAAGAAGCCATTCTTAAGGAAGGGAAATGGCAAAAAGAGGTTTGTCAGTTCCACAAGAACTGGACTGAAAATTAGTGGCAACAGATCTTTTGGAGTGATGAATCTAAAGTTTTCATTGGTTCAGGTCATTGTTATTATGTATGGAGGAGGTCAGGAGAGATGTAAAACAAGGTTGGGGCTTTCATAGTCTGGGGCTGCATTTCAGCCAGTGGTGTTGGGGATCTTGTCAGAATTGAAGGAATTACGAACAAAGAAAAAATTTTGATCCACCATGCAATACCATCTTCATTTTTCAGCATGACAATGATCCCAAACATACTACCAAAGCAGTAAAACCTGGATAGAAAAACACAATCAGTCATGGATTGGCCTCCCTAGAGTCTGGATCTCGACATTATTGAAGCAGTGCGGGATCATCTTGACAGAGAATGGGAAAAAATGGCAGCCAACATCCAAAGAAGAGCTTAGAAATGTCCATCAAGAAGCTTGGAGAGCTACTCCTGAAGAAGGCTTGGCTAAGAGATTTCTGGCTGTGTTGAAGAATAAAGGTGGTCATACCAAAAATTGCCTTTCAAGCTTGTTAGAACTGCACAAACTCTGTTCTAGCCTTATATACTGTATTTCCATGTATGTTTGCACATGTTTCAATAGATTGCTGCACCTATTTAACATTTTCCTAGTAAAATATAAAAAAAGAGAAGTGGTTCAGGACTTTTGCACAGTACTGTGCCAATGAAAACTCAATAATTTGGAAGAGTGAGGGCCGAAGTAAATTTTATACTGAGTCAACAAATTGATATTCTCTTTCTTTTTACCCCCCCAAAAAACTGTCTCTGCAGCTGTGAGGTAGTCTCTGTTAGACTTTGGTAACATATTGATTTGTGTATGCAGACATCAGTTTAGTTGTCAGCTAAATATATTTACTGGCCTTAGTTGGAAAAAATTATATTTGTTTGGACTTTAAGCTAGCTACACTTTTCTTGGTTTCAAACATTTATCAAGCACTTCCGTCATCTGGTGTAAGAAAATGGGGGTCTCACTGTTTGGAATCAGTGAAAGAGCCTGAGTTGGCTCAGATTCTTGGATTGAAGCATGTGTTTAGGATAAAGATTCAAATGCTGTTTACAGTGTTCACTGCCCAATATAAAAGTAAACAAAGGTTCGGTTCATTGGACTTTATGAAGGCGTGTCTTTGTCGTTTGTTGTTCCCTCATTATAGTTGCTTTTCTATGCATCTTATTCAACAAAAACAGGAAAAAATGGGCAAAGCCGCAAGGTTAATTTCATTATTTTATTTCTTTCAACATAAACATTTACATGACATAAAATTAAGCTGAAACAGCTTGATTTGAACATGAATTCACGTGTGTTGTGTGGCTGACCAGTCCGACTAATCTGTATAGTAGACCTACAGTGTATTTTGGGTAAAAAAAAAAAAAATCTGAACCTGATTTAATGGAGCAAATTCAAATTTGATTCCAGCTGTTCTCAAAATATGCAGAAATGCTGAGAAATGTAAGAGCACAGCAGCTCCATGACTGTGTGTTAGAGCACCTGAAGTGTTAGGCCTCAGTCACACAGGCTTAGAGTAGGAAATATGCGTATATGGCGAATGGTTGCTGGCAGTTGTTGTGAAATTAGTTGCTAAAACCCCAGTCATGCAGGCCTAGAGACGGTCAGTGAGACCCAGTCACCATCTCTAGGCCCGTGTGACTAAGGCCTTAAGAAGATAAAAACAAATGTAGAAAGAAACAAATTTCTAGAATGTATTATTCAATTTTTTTTAACAAGTTTTTCTTCAGTGACGATGTGTCGAAGTTGCCCTATATGCCCATTTACCTACAACTAAACAGACATGAAAATTGAACATTTACTAATGACACTAATGGATATATGAGTCAAACCATTTTAGATTTAATATGAAGGAAACATATCAGTGTGTATTTTCATTTAGTGTAACAGGGTAGTCAGATTTGCTGATTCTGCAAGTGAGAATTTAATACAAAGGTAAGCTTACAGTCTTTTCCAATGCATCCAACACAGTAGATAGATTTTACAGGCTGGTCCATAAAGTCCTCGTTCAGTCCCGGTGGTTCCTGTAGCTTTATAGTCTC
Organism: Pterophyllum scalare; assembly: GCA_024447675.2. Lineage (NCBI taxonomy): Eukaryota > Metazoa > Chordata > Actinopteri > Cichliformes > Cichlidae > Pterophyllum > Pterophyllum scalare. Next base: position 237,935 of record JAMQGT020014887.1, on the reverse strand, counting down.
CTGATCCTTGACAGCACGCCCTTTAATGCCTTCTCCAAATGCCTAAAAGTCTCCTTGTGCTGAGTTTTCATCCCTATACTTGATAATGGCCACCATCTTAATGGTCAAGGGCATTGACAACAGTCTTTTTAGATGGAATTTTCATTTTTCTGTCAACAGAAAGAATGAAAAAACATAATATTGAATTTAACAGGTTACCAGCCTCACACAATTTGGAATCATCGGTTAACCTAACCCCACAAATTGCATGTCTTTGGACCGTGGGAGGAAACCCACACAGACATGGGGAGAACATGCAAACTCCACACAGTAAGGCTCAGGCCAAGGTGGATTCGAGCCCAGACCTTCTAGCTGTGACGCCACAGTGCTAACCACCGCACCACCATGCTTCCCAGGACAGATAACCTCCTTGGTAAATCCCACATTTGAAAGTGACTTGTGCAACTGCCTTGACGTTGGCCTTTAGTGTTGTTTTCCACATTCCCATTGAGCTCTTAGGGTCCTGTTGATCTTGTATAGTTCTAGGCATTCCAGGATCCATGTGTGCAGCATCAAGTCATAGACAGTGCACAGGTTCATCAGTCTAGTCTTACAGTCTTGAGTGACTGCTCTATCTACTAGTAGCCGGTGTTGTGCCGAGGCAGGTTATTGACCGGTAGTTGGATGGGACCAGTCCCTTCTGGGGAGGCCTTGGGAATCAGGACTGTTTGGCCTTCAGTCAGCCATTCTGGGTGTGTCTTGGCCTCTAGCAGCCGTTGGTTCATTTGTCCTGAGAGGCACTCATGAAGTGCAGTTAGCTTTTTTAGCCAGTAGGTGTGAAACAAATCAGGGCCTGGTGCGTTCCAGCTCTTCAAATTTGAGACTCTTTCTTGGCTGTCTGCCACTGTGATGGTTGTTGGAGCCTGTTCTGGGAGGTTGCTGTGATCTGCTCTTAGATCCACTAGCCGAGATCTCTGTCCAGAAGAGTGCAGTCCTGGGGATAGCTAAGATACTGCGCAGGCGTCTCAAACTCCCTGGCCTCTGGTAGAGGACCCGAGCTTGGAGGATATATATGTTTTGTTTTGTTTTTAAATTGCAACCCTGTATGTCACCTTGGAGCTTGAGGATGTGTGATATTTCATTTTGACATATGGAAGCAGATTAGTCAGAAAATATATTGATCTAGTCATCCATTATGGATACACTTAATAGTTGTAGTCCTGAGAACAGGGAACAACAGTAATAGCAGGAAATCAAAAACACCAGTGAGCACAGCTTCACTGGAGTCCAAGAAAAGTTTTTATGATGGAAAACACAAAGCTCTGTTATACGACATGAATTCCTTGGCCTTGGAAAACCCTCACACAAGGATTAAATGGTCTGCACACTGATTAACAGACTAATCAGTGACATCACTGTGTCTCGGGGATGTTGAGCTGTGCCAACATACATACCAGGAAATACTCAGGGGACTCTGGGAATAGACACAACTTCTGTATTTAGAGCTTGGTCTCACACCCACACAGAAACACCCAAAAAAAAAGAAAAAAAAAGGGGGGGGGAACCACTGATCAATTTGCACACACATAGGTGAAGTTAAATGAACTTTTATCATCCCCATGATCATCAGCAGAGCTCATCTGATTGAATTAGCACCAGTCTTTTCTTATTCCATCTTGGGCACTGATGCAAAAATTTTGCTTCATGAACTGGATCTTTTAAAAGGTGAACGGAAGGAAAACACACAAAAGAAGATATTACTCCTATTTCTGCAAAGTCCAATAAAATGACATTTAGACATAATGCGATGAGTCTTGGCCATTTTTTTTTTATCTCGCCTAATAAAACATAACCATGTAATCATAAGAAAAATGATTGCATTAGTATTCGGTATCACAGAGAAAATTACAAGATTCCATGTTTTTTTCAGATTACATAAACACTGCTAATGAGATATTGCAACACATTTCCGAACAAAGCCTCCACATGTGGCTGCCTTCATGTGAAATTAATTCCAAGGTTGTAATAAAAAGGAAAACCGCAGACAAGCTTATGATGATAAAATGCAGGCAAAGCTCGTTTTACATTTGGCAGCGGTGTGAATGTTAATCAAATTAAAGATCACAAAAATCAAATCCAGTGACCTAAGTGACCTCCCTCCTTCAGGTCTTGGGAGAGACACTAACACATTCCCAAGAGGGCTGCACAGCCAAACACCTCACCTTGGAGGTGCCCAGGTGGCATCAGATGGAGGTCAGATGCCTGTGGGGGAGTAGCGCCTCCACTCTGAGTCCCTCTCGAACACTCAGCTCTTTCTTCGGCAGCACAGACCTGTATAGCATCTGCATCACTGCTGACTCTGTGCCAATGCATCTGTCTATATCTTGCTCCCCTCATGTGTGAACAAGACCCTTAAACTCCTCCACTTGGGGCAGCAACTCATCCCTGACCTGGAGTGGGCACTCCAACCTCTTCCGGCTGAGAACCATGACCTCGGATTTGGAGGTGCTAAATTCTTGTTCGCAAACTCAGCTGTAAACCATCCCAGTGTGAGCTGAAGTTCACTGTCTGTTGAAGCCAAAAGAGCCACACCATCTGCACAAAGCACAGACCAGATCCTGAGGCCACCAAAGTGGAGATACACAGCAAAATGTTTTTTCCCCTAAGTCATTCCTAATGACCAACTACTCAAACATAGTGGTAGATATGAATGATATATAACAATCACTAGTAATTAGTAGTCCAAACAGCAACTTTTGCAACTTTATTAGCTACACATTGTTAAACTGAAAACAAAAGCTTGTTACAGAAAAGACTGTGTCTATTACTTCTTCCTTCTTTCGCTTGAAGATGTTTGACTTTTCTGGGCTGGACCATTTTCTTTGCTTAGCCATGGTAGTCATTACTCTCTAATAATGATAGCTAAGCTCCTGTCTCAGTTTTTGATATTGCAAACAAACCAGAAATATAAATCATATCCACATCCAAAACAAAGCAAAAGACAACACTCTGCAAGGATAATCAATCAAATTAAGTACAACTGTCACAGCCATTGTGTGAGCTTTACTTGCTTCTTTGTATTTTAATTTCATGTTAATTGAGTAATTTTAGCTTTTCTAACTTGCTCTGTATGATTTTTTTTTTAAATATAAAGCTGCAGTGGTTTGACTGTCATAACGGAGCCAATGGACAGCTATGGATTTGTCCTTTTGGCTGAACCACTGACCTTTTTATTTAGTTTTTTTTTTCTTCCAACTCAGCATTAAAAAGCTGAATATCTACAGTTAGCAGCTCCTGTCAGCTGGTGAAGGACAACTTCCTCTGTCAATCATCTCCGTGCGGCAGGAAACCAACATTTCCCATTTGTGTAGCTTTACACTTAAAGTGCCACAAGCATACGTACACATGTCAAACTTGTAACGAGAGTGCCAGAAGATAAAGCTGTGATGATGACTGAGGGTTCAACAAAAGCATCAGTTGGCAACATTAATGTTTTGGCTGCCCTGGGTGGCTGGGGCCAAATTGTTTCTTCTGTTAATTACATTCTGGCTCTGGTTGTTGTGACAAAGAGTTAGAAAGAAAAACACAAGTGACCATGTCAAAGGTGGTAAAATTCCATTTGGTCAACAGCTTTTGCTATTAAACAGCTTGAAAGACTGAACTGGGCTGAATCATGTCCTCGGATTTTGTTTGATCATAGTAAACGCACACACCCATGCAGACATAAAACACACTGAAGCGATTCGCACCCACAAAACTAGGTCATGAAAACTGGACCAAACAATGCAACAGTATCAGTCTGTTTCCTTAAAGCTGTACAATTCAGGTCACAACAAAAAAAAAAAAATCAATGAAAGTTAGAATCCAGTTAATCCAATTTATACCAGCTAACAGTCAAATCTTTTTTTGAGAAACAAAAACAAATAACCCCAATCTCTACTAATAAAATAAAATAGTTCTTTAAAGTCCACTTAAAGGAGGACACATTTAGCTGGTGCCTTGTAGTCTCCAGGGTTCAAGTTGACATGATCACAAAAAAAGTGGAAGCAGCACAGAGCCTAGCAGTCTAGCCTAACTGGTTAGTTTTAAGTATTGTAGTGAAGTTGACTGTAGTGTATTATATGTTAGTCTGGTGTAGAGTGGCTGTGGCGTTAAGGTCATCAATATAAATTTAAGGTGATGATGCTGGCTAGATTCTCTCACCAAATTCTACATTTTCTACCATCTAAGGGTTGGAAATTAGCCACGATAACTTGTGTAACACTAATTATCTTGTTGAATTCAGTTGTCTAAATCCAAAGAGGGCAACAAAACTCAGAGGAGCAGCAGGAGCACAAGTCAGCTCATCACAGTCACATAGCATAGAAAATTTTACAGGAGCTCACAATACAAATTACTATGCCTTGTTTCTATGCAATTATTTTCCCCACACTACACCATTACACCCAATCTTAGGGTTCTCCCACTTGCCAAATCCCACTTTAACCTCTGCTTATAGGTTCCTCCCACTCAGTGGCATAGCCGCTAAAAAACACCAAGGTTTGGTTTTACCATGACTCAAACATTGCTGTCAAAGGTGAAAATCCTCTGCTTACCAGACTGCACCATAACAGCCCTTCCTGCACTGCTCCCTGTATGGACTCTATTGCTTCATTCTGGTGGTTGGCCAAAGTCTCCTGTCATAATCTAGATATTCTCAAGCAAGCAAAGTAGGTGCAGGAGTTTAATTAATCTGACCACTTGAATTTTTACCAGAGAAACCAAAATCTGTTGCCTACCTTATGTTGGTCCTGGGTCAGTTGCCCAGTGTTTTGTGTATTTTGATCCTTCAAGTTCTGTTACTGTTAAATATCTTCAGTTTGTTTCCCAGTTTGTTAATGGTTTGGAGTTCACCTTTGCATATTCCCTTTGTGTTTGTTTTGAGCATTTAGTTTGAAATACAGTGGTTATACCTGCCTTCCTGTGTTCCATGCCAAGTCTGCGTTCCTGTTCCCATGTTTAGTTGTTTCCTGTTTTATTTGTCAGTCGCTCGTCTCTCATGTTTCGTATTCAGTTCTGCATCCCTTGCGTTCCCTGTGATTACTATCAGCTGTGCTCCCACCTGTTTCCCCTCCCCTCATTAGCTGATGTGTCTGCATTTACCCTTACCCTTTGTGGAGTTGCCCCTCTTGGTGGCGTGATTTTTAGGTCTTTGTATTTTTTGCTCCTGTAAAGCTTCTACCTGGTTTTTGCATTGTGGGAGTGAGTCCAGCAGCAGAGCTGCCCAATTTGAGTTTATGTCAGTCAGTCGAGTCTGCATCTGGGTCCACATCCTGCCTGCCACACTGCTGTTTCCATGACACTTTAGCTCTTGCGTGTTGAAAGTCAAACATTCAAGTTAACAACAAACAAAGCTTTTTTTTTTTTTTTTTTGAGTGAAAGAGGAAGCATGCTTTACGCCTACGAAATCCCTAATGGCAGACCATCTGAAAAACAACTCTGATCTGAGAAAAACACACAAGATTCCCTACATGTCACTGTAGTGACTTGTGTTTATTCAGATGGTGAGCGCTGCACAATCTAATCATCCATTGAGAGTGATAGAGTCCCTGCATTTATTCAGTAAGCAAGAGGGAAATCTGCTCCTCCTCTCTCCTTATGTCTTTGATCTTTTTCTTCCCCGGGTGAGGAAAACTGTTTTGGTAGCAGCAGTCAGACGTCCTCTATCCTCACCAATGAAACGACCGGTCCCCCTTGAATTCATCACACGTAGTGAGGAAATTCTCCTGACAGTAAGTGGAGCCACATTTGGGCCAGACGCACATAAAACAGTACTTGTTTCCTTTCTCTTAGACAGTTCCTGACGATCTCAAGAGTCTATCCATGTGGACCTTTCCATCACCTTGTCAGCATGGGGCAGCCAAGTGCAGTGAGTGGAAACCGGACAAAAGGGAGCGAGCCGTACAGGTCCTGTCAACTACTGCACGGGCTCAACGTACATTTACAAAAAAAGAAAACAGTCTTGGGCTTCAAGACCCGGAGAAGGCAAACAGTGGAAATCCAATTTAAGGACACGGAGAGTGCAACAGGGCTGTTTTGATTAATGTAGCTGCAGCATAAATAAATGAAGTTACACAAGCTCTCACCAGTATAATACAGGTGGAAACGTGTGCACACACAGACAAAAGCTATCCTTAAACTAAATGAAAAGTTACCATCTATATGCAGCTTGAAGTAATTACAAAATTCTGGATCCTGTCGTATTTGCTTTATGTGTTGACACGTGTTGTGGATGCCAGACTTGCCATAAAAGCCACACCTGACAACACCACCAATGCCGGCTGAAATTAAATTTAATGAGAGGAGAGAAATGACTTTAGAGTCTCGTACAGTAACAGTCAACACGCTGAAGCTATAAGGTGTCCCAAAGATTATACTTTTAGGTTTACAACCCTGTGTGCCTTCATTCATACTGTTTGTCTGGACACGCACTCTTATCTCTTTTTCTGTGTTGCTTGGCAGGGCCTTCAACTGCACAGATTGCTCCAGAGCTCAGCCCCCCTCTGTCTAAGTTCTCAGGCCACCCACTTCACCACCAGACAAACCCAACTCTGTCAGATGTTGGTAGCAGCGTGGCAGTTTCCTGGTCTGGGCTTCACACAGCAAACCCACAGTCAATAATCTCAGCGTGAAGAAATACTGTAAATGTGTTTACTTACGTTTGAAAAGAAAGACTTTGTTCTTAAAAACAGTAATGATTCAGTGTAACTGAACACGCTACTTTGCCCTTAAACCAAAATGAAAGGAAAGGGAGACACTGCAGTGGAGTTTGGAGTTTATTCCATTGCACCGAGTTTATAGTCAATGCTCATGTGATGTTGCACAGTCAAACACTGTGATTTTTTTTTCAGTCAAAAGAAGAAGAAGAAGAAAACAAAACAAAAAACAACCACTTAAAAAATACCTGAAAAATCCAGTCTATAAACTTATAAATGATGGGATCTGTTATAGTGGTGCTATAATAACAACTTGACAGCCAGATGGTTTGATACATCTGGTAGGCCAATCTTCTGTTTGGAAAGAGGCATGCACAAATACTTGGGAGGTGACTGGATAATCCATCTTTTACCACAGTATACCACCTGGCTATCTTTAACTGTCAGATGAACAAAGCTAAGGATGCAGAAAGTGCCAAAAAAAAACCCCAGACAAACAACAGTCTGAGGAGCTTTGAAAGCTAGAAAACAACCAATTTAGTTATTTATGATATTAGCATGTTTTTGGATAATTAATTGTTTTTATAAGAAGAATTAATGCATAAAACCCACTTGCACCACCTACTTGCTAGACTACCTTTAGTTGCAATGTCTGGCTGCATTTAGAGCAGCCTTAGGCCTTCGTCACTCAGGCCTAGACACCATTTGGCAACCACTGGTCACTGTTTTAAAAAAAAAGGAAAAAAAAAGAAGTATTCTCCAACTAGTTGGTGAGTGGGTGCTGCAGGTTGCTCTCAGTTGCTAGGTGAAATTGTTTGCAAAGAAGGAGCTGCACCAAAAACCTTGTGATTTTTTTTTCCACGTTTCACTACTGCTCAGTGTTTAATTAGTGAGTGTTTGGAGACTATTCTGCATCTTCTATGTAAACTACAAGCAGTTGTGGCAATCTGCTGGCAACCAAAGCAATCACAAGGAGATTTCTGGTAGACCCTCATTGCGACTTCATCCAGTGATAACCAGCAACCAGCCACCAAGTGGTTATGTTTCCGTAGTGACTGGCTTTGCCAACAGTCTCTAAACTGAAGCCTTACATCAAAAAGATAACCACAACTTGCAAAGCTGGTTCACGATAGTGCAATTACCTAATAGGCCCACTTCATAAAAAAATGGGATATTAACTTGTCCCCCCAACTGCAAGCAAAATATCTCTATCTCAATCAATGACATTAAGTTTCAATCAAAATAAAATGAGAAAAAAACTATCAATAACCAACTAAACACCAAAGGAAAAAAAAAAAGTGCTGTACTGGGGACTGTTTCCTATTTGCATTGCCCTGTGCCACTTCCATTATCTTTGCTGAATGTGCAGCAAGACTTCAGAGGCACCTGGTTACAATTGGCAGTAAGATACAGATGGTGAAATTGCTGGAAGCATTTCATAAACATCCTGCTGTTCTCTTCTACATTTCTACACTTCTTTGGCAGCCTGACTGAAAGGTGGCAAAAATAAATTCTGTCCAGTTTGGTGCTAATTCTCTGATTGGTGTTGTCACTATCTCCTAACAACTGTCTACAGTACTATTATATGTGTGATAAATAGAGCTTTAATTCCCAAATTGGTAGTTTAATTTGATTTAGTAACATTAGAGTTAGCTTTTTAGCAAACAAAACTGTATAATAATAATGAACATTTTATTAACCATTTAACCACTGAAAACTTGAAGCCCCAGATTTCAAGGCTTCAAGTCAGAAATGTTTATTAAAAAAAGAGGATTTATGTTTTTCCTTTCATATGCCCTGTTGCTCCCCTCCACCTCCCCTTTCATTTGGTCCAGATCAGACACTCAGTTGACTTCCACACAGCAGTTGACTGTAATCTGAGGCATCCTCATCTGCCACATAAGCTGTGAGCCATTTTACCTGAGGCTATTTTTCAGAAGTGGAAAGCCACCAGATGGAGGGTGATGGGATGGAAGAATTGTGGACATCTGCGGAAGACTGGAAGCCCTGGTCCTGAGGACCCAGACTCCATTAACTTCATTTTAATGGTGAGAGAATACAATTAAGTGGCTGATTGTGGTCGTTCTCTAATAGGCTTAAGTTGCCAATTTTCCTGAGGCTTATTAGAAAATACTTTGCTTAGATATGTGAATGCCTTCCTTTTTGATTTTTTAAACTTGTCATTTGTTGCACCCTTTGTAAAAGTTTACTACAGTTTGTCATCAGGGGGTTTGTTGAAACACTTTAACCTGCCTCCCAACACCTTCAATTCAATTCAATTTTATTTATCAAACACTGCACTAAGGTCCAACAGGACATGCATAGAGATGAATCCACTGTCAGAGGCCATAAGAAGATAATTTGATACCTTCACTAATGCTGTTTCTGTACTGTAATGAATTCTGAAACCTTACTGAAATTCTTCACATAAACCGTTCCTCTGCAGATGATCAGTTAGCTGTTTTACAACTACTCTTTCAAGAATTTTTGACAGAAAAGGAAGGTTGGAGATTGGCCTAGCTAAGACAGCTGGGTCAAGTGATGACTTTTTAAGTAATGGTTTGATTATTACCACCTTAAAAGCCTGTGGTATATAGCCAACTAACAAAGACAGATTGATTATATTGAAGCAAGTCTTCTTTGAGCAGTCTAGTAGGAATGGGGTCTAATAAACACATTGATGGTTTGGAGGAAGTAACTATTGAAGTTAACTCAAAGATCAATTGGAGAGTATATGTCTTTGAGATAGTTCTGAAGAATTTCTCTAATGATTAAAATTTTATTTGTAAAGAAATTCATCAAGTCATTACTAGTTAAAGTGAAAGGAATACTCGGCTCAACAGAGCTCTGACTCTGTCAGCCTGGCTACAGTGCTGAAAAGAAACCTGGGGTTGTTCTTGTTTGCTTCAATTAATGATGAATAGTAAGATGTCCTAGCTTTATGGAAGGCTTTTTTTTTATATAGAGAAACAAACTCTTTTTCCAGGCTAAATGAAGATCTTCTAAATTGGTGAGACCAAGCACAGTCAAGCACTTCTGATTTGAGGCTTTTTTTAGAGGAACCACAGTATCCAAAGTTGTCCGCAGTGAGGATGTAAAATTACTGATGACATAATCCGAGATAATCTACATCTTGGATGTAGGGAGTATAGTTTACGTAGCTGCTCTGGAATTATATCCTTAAACTTATTTACAGCACTTTCAGAAAGACCTCTACTATAATAAAACGTATCTCCCCACTGCTGTGTAATCCATTAAATGTTGATCCCTTGATCCCATTTTAAATGTTAATACATAATAATGTAACAAATGTTTCAAAGTATATTTTAAGTGTTTATTAATGTGCATAATTAGTTAACAGCTATAACATTTCCAGTGTAGATTTTGTTTTACTATATTGTCATATTTGTAGTAGCTCCATAGTATAGTGGTTTACACATTTGCCTAAGAGGCAAAAGAAATTAAACATGTGGAGGGGGGAGTGACCCCTTGTCAATAAGGAAGCTGCCAAGAGAAGCACAGTCATGATATTTGTGTTACACATTGTGTAACAGGGGCAGTTAGCAACAGGGGCAGTTAACCCCAATCTCAAAATATGTTACCATCTCATTATCACTTCATAAAAGTATGAGGGCAAAACTACAAAGCATTTTGGTTTAGGTTGTAAAACAAAAGCTTCAGTCATGTACCCATTGCCAAAAGGCAGCAGAACGGTAGTATACACAAATGCCAGATGTTCATGCACATTGCGTGGGATTTGCTCAAAAAATAAAACAATAAAAACACTTTTGGAGAACAAATATTAACTAGCACATGGTATGTGAATCTCGAATTAAAGGACGATTGTTTCTTTTTCCTAAGAGTGTTTGGGACATCTGTAGATTACATTTCTACGTCATAGCTGTGCTGAAGAGAAAATGTAAATAAAATCCAGAACGAACAACACTTCATATCTAATAATGGAGGAAATACACACCTGTTAACAGAGTCATGTCATCCCCGGGGTATTTACAGTAATGGCATGGTAACAATAAACACATAAATCTATTTTAGTGCTGCTTAATTCCATTTGACAAAACATCCCTCAAGCTTCAGTCTGGGTATTTAAACAATTTGGTGTTGCATATTGAGAATTTAACACGCAATTGTATAATCTAAACTATGACTGTCATCATGCTCCTTTCTCTGTTTTGCCTGGAGTCCAAAGAAATGTGAAAAGAGTAGGGAGTGGGTACAGGAGGTGCTAGACACCATCAAATTAGGCGCAAATGGTCCAGACGTTTACGAAGGAAAATCACATTAAAGCTGTCCAACATTTGGATGCAGTGGGATGTACATTAAAATGAAGAACAAAACACTGATGATCTGCAACTTTGCCAGAAATATGTTTCTGCATGGACAAAATTATGCAACATGTCTTTTATGAAGCAAAGCAAAAATGAGATGGTCCAAGTGTTGCTCCAGGGGCAAGCACATCCCAAATTTCTGGAAAGGCACAAAAATAAAGAACAGAACTAGAGAGCTTTTGACCAGGGTGAGAAAAAATGAGAAATAACACACAAAGTTAAATTTCCTACTTTGATTTCTCCTTTTTAAATAGTCAAGCCAGTTCATGTTGCCATGACAGGAGTCTCTGAATAAGTCTGTAGCACTTTCAGAGAGGTCAGATTGTAACTTCTAACCTCGTAAAACATAGTTAAATAATCAAAAAAATGCATCCATATATTTGTTAGTTGGCAGTCCTCCATCTCCATCTCATGGTTTCCACAGATGTTGGGTGTTTGTTCTGGCTATCCTGAGAATAATTACACACAAAATGATGACCAGGTTTCCAAAACTTGTGAAAGGTCAGTTCTGTGACAGGGAGGTGGAAAAACTGATGTGCTGTGGCCCCCATTGGAGTGTGGAGACGTGAGAGCAGCACGTGGATATAGAAAGAATCACGTAAACATGCACATGCACAAGCCCCAAGAGTAATTAATTAATTAATGGATGATGAAACATAACAAATGTTAGATCATAATTTGTATGCATGCTTAAATTACTATATAAACTAATGTCAGAAATAATCGTAAGAAGTAACACATTTTATTTACTTTATGAAAGCATTAGGAGGAACACCTCAGACTGCAATTACTTGGTTAACAATGGTTTTAAATCCTCTGCAGATATCATATTGTGCCACTAGAAAAATTGAATTGTGATAAAAGCTGGAAGATACATAAATGTTATTCTTAAAAATAGTTGCTTTTGTATGTGTATACACACCCACAGCATTTGTGTTTAAACAACATTTATGTAACCAAAGTACAATTTCATTGAAATTCCAAATCATTTACAAGGGACACCTGGCCAACAGGACAGCTGCATCACGTTTACTTCTTCCTTTGTTCTGCTCTGTGCAGGGAGAGCAGCAAGTACCATGAGAGTGCAGTCTGTTATTGAAGCTGATGCGGACTTTTTTTTTTTTTTTTTAACATACAGCTATTTTACATATATGAGTCATTTGAGCCCAACAGTGAGGCCAGTTTTTTCACAAGCTGGTGAATGGAGTATTTTCAGTTGTGCCTTTTTTAAGGAGGAATCAGTACAGTAAAGAAAACTTGCATTTAAATTCCCCAAAAGGCACCAACACCAAATATATGGTCAAAAAGTCCAGTTCAGAGTCTCTAATTAGCTGTGGTCATACTAGCAAACATCTGGTAGCTCATTCACATTCTCGTGTTTTGGTTGATACTCTTATACACTGCTCAAAAAAAATAAAGGGAACACTTGAACAACACAATATAACACCAAGTAAGTCAAACTTCTGTGAAATCAAACTGTCCACTTAGGAAGCAATGCTGATTGACAATTAGTTTCACATGCTGTTGTGCAAATGCAATAGACAACAGGTTGAAATTATTGGCAATTAGCAAGACACACTCAATAAAGGAGTGGTTCTGCAGGTGGGGCCCACAGACCACTTCTCAGTACCTATGCTTTCTGGCTGATGTTTTGGTCACTTTTGAATGTTAGTGGTGCTTTCACACTCATGGTAGCATGAGACGGACTCTACAACCCACACAAGTGGCTCGGGTAGTGCAGCTCATCCAGGATGGCACATCAATGCGAGCTGTGGCAAGAAGGTTTGCTGTGTCTGTCAGCGTAGTGTCCAGAGGCTGGAGGCGCTACCAGGAGACAGGCCAGTACACCAGGAGACGTGGAGGAGGCCGTAGGAGGGCAACAACCCAGCAGCAGGACCGCTACCTCCGCCTTTGTGCAAGGAGGAACAGGAGGAGCACTGCCAGAGCCCTGCAAAATGACCTCCAGCAGGCCACAAATGTGCATGTGTCTGCACAAACGGTTAGAAACCGACTCCATGAGGATGGTATGAGGGTCCAACGTCCACAGATGTGGGTTGCGCTCACAGCCCAACACCGTGCAAGACGCTTGACATTTTCCAGAGAACACCAGGATTGGCAAATTCGCCACTGGCGCCCTGTGCTCTTCACAGATGAAAGCAGGTTCACACTGAGCACATGTGACAGACGTGATAGAGTCTGGAGACCCCATGGAGAGCGATCTGCTGCCCGCAACATCCTTCAGCATGACCGGTTTGGCAGTGGGTCAGTAATGGTGTGGGGTGGCATTTCTTTGGAGGGCCACACAGCCCTCCATGTGCTCGCCAGAGGTAGCATGACTGCCATTAGGTACCGAGATGAGATCCTCAGACCCCTTGTGAGACCATATGCTGGTGCAGTTGGCCCTGGGTTCCTCCTAATGCAGGACAATGCTAGACCTCATGTGGCTGGAGTGTGTCAGCAGTTCCTGCAAGATGAAGACATTGAAGCTATGGACTGGCCCAGCCCATTCCCCAGACCTGAATCCGATTGTGCACATCTGGGACATCATGTCTCGCTCCATCCACCAACGTCACATTGCACCACAGACTGTCCAGGAGTTGGTGGAGATCCCTCAGGAGACCATCCGCCACCTCATCAGGAGCATGCTCAGACATTGTAGGGGGGTCATACAGACACGTGGAGGCCACACACAATACTGAGCCTCATTTTGACTTGTTTTAAGGACATTACATCAAAGTTGGATCAGCCTGTAGTGTGTTTTTCCACTTTAATTTTGTGTGTGACTCCAAATCCAGGCCTCCATTGGTTAATAAATTTGATTTCCATTGATGATTTTTGTGTGATTTTGTTGTCAGCACATTCAACTTTTTACAGAACAAAGTATTCAATGAGAATATTTCATTCATTCAGATCTAGGATGTGTTATTTGAGTGTTCCCTTTTATTTTTTTGAACAGTGTATAACTTTAAGCCATGATACAATTTAAACAGACAAATTATATACAAATTAACTTCTGTACTGTTGTCATGAAAAGGAAACTAGCTACAGAGACCAAAATCATTTTTGTACCTGGTTGTAGACATGTTTAATTCTGTAACTGGACTGTCATTTGTACAACCCCTGCAAATGGTATGTGTACCATTTCTGTCATAGCCTTACGAGCCAGGTTGTGAGGACATTTTAACATGCGATTGTAAAGGCACTGACCTGATTTTGGAGCCAACCTCAGGTGGCCATTAAAGTAAGGTTTTAGTAGGTCAATGCTGGCTTTAGTTTACATCTGGTTGTAATTGGGCCCCACTCACACAAGCCTAGACACCAGTTGCCAACTACCTGGCAACCACCAGTCACCAGGGAAAAATTAGTATTACCCGACTGGCAGCGAGTGGTTGCTAGAAGTGCTGTTAAATCAATTACAAGGACCCAGTCATGCAGGCTTAAAGACTGGTCAGTGACCCCACGGTAAACACCAGTTGCTAGGGAAAAATTTATATTCCCAGACTATTTGGTGAGCGGTTATGGGAAGTTTCTTGTTGTTGCTAGGTGAAATTGATCACAAAGAGGTATATGGCGCTGCACTGAAAGCCTCCTTGCATTAGCTTTGGTCACTAGCAGTTTGCTGTAGTTGCCTGTAGTCTGTATGGAAGACGGCATCTGCAAACACTCACCAACTACTTGTGAGGCGGTTGTGAAACTGTGAAGAGAGTGATGTAAACCAGAAATGAAGACTGTTTGATTTCAAAATAAAAGTTGTGCCTTACCACCGAACCCATGTTACAATAGTTCATTTTGCTTAGGAAGGTTCCTACCCGAGTGAAGCGATCCACTACTTTTCGTAAGTCCTTAGGAATTCTCCTACCTGCCTTTCCTTGACCTTTATGCTGTTTTCACTGAAGGAAAAGTGGCTTGGAAAAGGAGATAAGAGGTTCTTTTGGAACATACCCCAGCACTTTTTAAAAGGCACAACTTTTACTTTGAAGGCAAACTGTCTCCATTTTTAGCTTGCGTTGCACCTTTTCCCAACCAGTCGCAGCAGATGACTGCCCCTCCCTGAGCCTGGTTCTGCTCAAGGTTTCTTCCTGTTAAAAGGGAGTTTTTCCTTCCCACCGTCGCCAAGTGCTTGCTCATAGGGGGTCGTTTTGACTGTTGGGTTTTCTCTGTGTTATTGTAGGGTCTTAACCCACAATACAAAAGCGCCTTCAGGCGACTGTTTGTTGTGATTTGGCGCTATATAAATAAAATTGAATTGAATTTTCAAGTTAACAAGTCTTTGAAGGTATCTTCCATGCAAAGCATAATTGACCACGGCATGCTGCTTGCAACTAACACAGTCACAACCCTCTTTGCAATCAGTTTCACCCAGCAACAGCCAACAGAGTCCAGCAACCACTGGCCAACCAAGTGGGCAATATACATTTTTGCCTAGTGACCGGAGGGTGCCAGGGGGTCAATGACCAATCTCTATGCCCATGTGACTGAGGCCTTAACCAAACACATCACCATCAAAGACTCCAAAGTGAAGTCTTAACTGAAATATAAGATTTTATACATTAAAATTCACAGTTCTTTATGTTTACAGGTTAAATAATTGATAGCTCTGTAGGTCACAGGCTATAAATCGCTTTGCAACAAAAGCAGCCTGCTGGGATTATTGTACAGCTTTTTCTCAGCTCACTTAAGAGATCTAATCTTGTTGCATAATTTAAAAAAAAAGGAACATTGATAATGTTTAAACTGTCCTCATATACTGCATGGGTACCATTTAAACATTACTAATTAACAGATAAATGGATATTTCCACTGAAGAGGTTTTAAGTAGTTTAGAATCGTAGGCGTTTAAATTGCTGACTGTGACTAAACCCTCCATTTTTCTTAGAAGCAGCCTCCCCAGATCAAACGTGTACTTGTCCAGTCTGGGCAGCAATACAGTGATTTTATCCAGCTCCTGTGATGCATTAGGCCCATTATGTAACACTTTTGAGTGCTTGAGGAAATTTCACCCAGTTTTCAGACACAGAATCTTTACTTCTTTGGGAATCATTTTTCCATTCCATTTTATTCCTAATTGACAGAACCAGGCCAGGGTGGATTTGGACATCTTCAGGAACAAATTAAAATCATGGAAATGATATTAAGGTAGAAGAATGTGAGTAGGGCTTAAAGTCTGGCACCTTCAGTTAATGAGAAATTAAGTCTGATAGGCAGGGCAATGCATATTCCTAAAAAATGAAATAATATTTTGTGAAAGTATTGAAATACTTGCTCAGTAAGAAAATAAAGGCAGCACACTTATACCCTCAACACATTCTTTTTTCTTCTCATCTCTGTGATGAGTTCATGGTACAGATTTAACTTGCATCTAAGATAG
Source organism: Pterophyllum scalare (assembly GCA_024447675.2). NCBI lineage: Eukaryota > Metazoa > Chordata > Actinopteri > Cichliformes > Cichlidae > Pterophyllum > Pterophyllum scalare. The sequence continues at coordinate 221,547 of JAMQGT020014887.1, read as the reverse complement.
TGCTACAAAAGAGGAGCAGGCGTAAACATTAACGTGATGGGTTTTTTTAAAAGTGGGTGATACTTTCAAATGCAACTTTTAAAGCATCTCAACAAATATCAAAACACACAAACTATTTTTGCACAGTTTGTCACAAGATGTGCCCATGAGCTAAATGCACAGTTGCTGTATTTTATGCCTGATGTGAAACTTGTCCTTCAGCACTCTTTAAAACTCTTAAATGGTCCATAAGAACACCCAATTTCAGGATATTTGCCTTGATTTCTATCACATCATCCTGCTGTTTAACATCACCACAGCTTAAAAACAACCGCCCAAATATTTGGGGCAGAGCTGCTCATGTAAGTCTTTGCAAAGCGCTCATGTCCCAGACATAATAAGCTCTGAGCAATTAGGCTACATCTGATAGCGAGTGAGTATGTCTTATCTCTGGCAATGGTCAGGAAGAGTGATTCCGTCACAGCTACATAGCAGAGCTGCTGAACTAAAAAACTATGCAGCTCATGGAAATGCGCTGAAGCAAAACTCCAGCATCAAAGATAACAGGTCATCTGCATGAATCCTTCTCCAGCTGCTGACCTCAACATTATTGCTATAAGCTATGAGTGAACCTTAGACACCTTTTTGGTACATTTATGCAAAATGTCACTGTAAATACAGGGTATTCTTTAGTTATGGATGAAAAGATGTTTTTGTGAAGTCACAATGAGCTTTACTTTTCACCTTTACCCACAAAAAAAATCTAATCAGTTCATCCTTCACGTGAACATTTGCACCAAATATGAAGAATTTCCAGATGTTCCTGAGATGTATGTCATATATACGACATACATCTCAGGAACATCTGGAAATTCTTCATGAAAGTGGTGACAACCCAAATGTAGTCAAACCCAAGTTAGGTTAAGCTGTGCACAGCTCCAGACAGAAGCTTGGAGAGGGACAACGGATCAGGGAAGTCTCGATGACTGTGATGACAGTGAGTCACAGGGACAAAGGCAGAGCCAGACAGTCTGAGCGTCACCGCAGGAGCATAGCATTTTTCATCTGCTGAGGATTTCCAGCCATTCCCATGAGTATCAGTCTCATCGGGATGACACAGAGATTCAAGCATTCCAAAAACAGATAAGCCCCGACACAATGTAGAAGAGGGCTGAAAATGCCTGAAAATACAAATACCCATCATGACAACTGTCATATGCCCTTTTGAAGAGGATCCTCACTTAATACATATCCAAGCTGAAATATGGCAATGTAGATTTTTCTAAGGGTCAAGGAAAAATGAAAAATGATGCAGCAGTATTTTCCATCTTTTGCTGGCACGCTTCCAAAGCTGCTCACTCACAGACCTCCACTGTGAGACGCTGGAAACATCTAAGGATTGCCAAGGACACTCTAGTGATAAAAGTGAACCAGGCTGGAACGGATCCTTTAACTTCTAAGGTGTCTGGTTCTAACGCAGAACCACTAAATCCTCAGATGACATTTTATAATCAGCAGCATGACTTGGGAGGGGAGATTGCCTTGGGTTTTTTTTAATCATCTGTAAAGGGAACTACTGTAGCAAAATACACACAGATTTGAGTTTTTATAAGATCAGAGAAAAAGAAAGTCTAGCGTGGCATAGTTACTGCTGATGAGACAAATTTTTCATACCTTGAGTCTTTGGTTCAGTTAGCATCATCAACGTCTATTTCTGCCAGATTACTCACTTTGGACCACTGCTTCAAATGTAATGGCAACAATGGTATATGCCAACTGATATGAGGGAATATCCTCTTAATAAAGATGGCACTGCAAACCAGAACCAATACCAGAAGCAGTGGACTGGGGTGCTCGTACAATTTTAAAGGAATAACGGCAGAAATTTTACCACTTGTGGGTCTCCTCAGCACAAAGCAGACAGACTTTGTTTCAGGAGTCTGATAACTGTTTATTTTCTGTCCTCACAGACAGTAAACAGCACAAAAGCTATGCTCTCTCTTTAAACAGCCAGAAGGCAGAGGTAATTAGAAAATGGCCAGCAGCTTGTGCCAATCAGCCCTCCCTGAATCACTCTGCCCCATCTCCCCTCCTGCAGCTCAGCAGAAACCACAGCACACAAATCAGTGTCTGAAGGATGCTGAGGGAGGTACTATAAACCAAGTTCAACATAGCCCAGCTTTCCTTTGCAGGTGACGTACCAGGACCTAAAATAACTGGTATCACAAAGGTGGTTATCATCGTTCTTTGTTAGCAAAGATTTCTTTGCATCCTCACATAAAAAGAGGCAGTTTGAAACATCATTTACCACCTACTGATAGTCAGTGGAACTGGTGATTAAAAAAAACTATAAATGAATAGGCTACAAAAAATTTCTTAGTGATACACAAAATAAAGTCTACAAGCCACTGTTACAGCTATTTTCTGCATTTAGAACCTGAATAACCACATAGTTCTTGCTGAGGCATGTGTAGTAGTGCTGTGCTATATCATATTGTCTGCAATAATACTGGTATAAATTTTTATGCGATATAAAAGTGTCAGCACACTATCACTGCTATAGCAACACCATGTGTTTACATTCCCTAGTGAGCACAACGAGATAAGCACAGGCATGTCTGAGAGCAAGAGCTGTGTGTCAGCTTCTGATGATGATGATGATGATGTTAGTACCTTAAAAAGGAACTACTTCAACACCCTCCAACAAACCGCAGGACTTGCATTTTTTTTTTTTTGCACATTTTAAACAAGAAAACGGTTCCCTCTAAAGGTAGAAACTTGTTTCACCACTTGAGTCAAAAACACACAATTGAGTACAACCTATGAAGGAGGAGATACTAGCTGTTGATGCAACCCGAATGTAAACAAATGACTCAACCAAGCATTGGTAGCTACACTCACTAGTTGTGCTCCATATGAGCAAATGTTGCATGGAAATTATTGATGCAATTACATGGTGGAAAAAGAGGGCTTTAAGCAGCTAGTTAAACAAGTGACGCTTCGAATTAGTAGTAGTAGTTTATCATCAACAACAGGAGCTCATTGGAAAAGAATGGATGGAAAATTCCCCTCATTTGTTTAGTTATAAATGTTACTGCCTGCAAGCTGCAATCGCTGATAAAATGTTACAGGTTCCTTTTTTCAATATCATCATAAATGCCATTATCCCAAATTTTCTTGAAAGATTGTGATATAATTTTGACAATATATTGCACACCCCTAACTGTAGGCCAAAAATGTAGCTAAAAAGAGAGCTCATACTGGCCTTCCATTTATTAGGTGGCTATAGCTAACTAAAGCACAACTAAACACTACTGGCAAAGTTAAACAACTTCACCATATCAACTAAAGTGATTATATGGCAGGACGGTTATTATAAATTACTGTTCTACTTCCATTGTGTAAACTTCTTAATAAGAGCAGGACCTGTTAACATAATGTCACAACAAAAACTTTGTGGCCCTGAGAGGTCAAACACACCGCAACTTGAGAAAGCATCAAAAAATAGAAAAATGCTGCAGAAGTACACAAAACACAATGGAATAGCAGAGTGTTTGACCTCTCACGGCCACCGTACAAATCATTTATCAGTTATTAAGAGTATTAGATTAACTAGCCTTTGACATTGTGGGGTTTTTACTGAAAAACCAACCCCTTTCAAGATGGCCACCACAAAGCTTGAGGTGCATGGAGATAAAACCAAATGAGAAGTGACTCAAATGTCCAGAGCTCTGTCTTTGTTTTACTAACAATATTTTATACAATGAAAAACAGTGAACTACAGTGACATCAAACACACCTAGCAGTAACTCCAGTCCCCCCAAAGCATAGAAAAGCCCTCTATATATAGGTTACCTTCCTTGCAACTACAGGGGAGTCATTCCCAAAGATATCTACAATTATATACACAACATCTCACAAGATACCTTATTAAACCCAGAAATGAATAACACGAGCATCTCAACAAAACCAGAACACATCTAAATAATGATAGAAAGCATTTTAACAAAATCCCCATGACAAAATATCCCCCTTCCCTGCCTTCCACACTCCATGGTTCAGTCCAGTCTGTTGATTAAGAATGGAAGTCAGGTGGAGTATCCTCATGTGCGCACTTCATGAAAACGCCACACACACACACACCCCCCGCCAATCAGAAATGGACCTCGGAAGAGACAAGGGTTAATAAATGCCATAACTAATTACTTTAAAATCATCGACACCTTAAATATATTTAAATATGTTAAATCAATACTGAAATCATTCATTAGTATATGGTTTAACAAAATCTTTGAGATATCAAAATCTTCAGGCAATATCAAATATATAAAATGATTCATCACCTATACAGTGAAGGATGCGGCTCAGAGCTCCTTCACAGACAAGAATTCAACTTTACTCATTTGGAACAAGTACAGTGCTGAAAGCTGCAAAGAATCAGCTGTAATTGCACAGAATGTCTTACCAAATGTTCCTCTTGATGTTAATTTTTACAGTATGTTCAATAACAGATTTGATGCTTTGAGCAACAAACAGCGAGCGCGGTGGTGTTAAAGATTATGTTCCAGCTGCTTCACCCGTCATTATAGCCTTTTATCTCAGGATATATCAAATCTGAGAGGTATGTTGACCCTGGAGATATAGAGGCCTCTCGAGTCTTCTCACCAACGAGGAATATCATGCCTGAATCAAGAGGAAACTCGACACAAGCAAAGACACAAAAAGTCTGCTAATGATTTTTGGGTGAAAGCTGTGACATGATCTGACAAGCCTGAGCCCTCGACTGAGTACAGGCATGGATTTGTCAGAGTGTGCAGCTCTTTAATCTTTCCAACTAATGATTTTTTATTTATTTTTTTGCTGCTGCGTGACAGTGTTTTGTTGTAGTGTTTTGAGTATTTCAGTGCATTTAGAAATAATAATGTGCTGACAGGCAAGATGACTTTCAAAATGCAATATAATGTGTTTATCTCATATTTTGGATACCAGCCTACAACAGTGACACAGTCTTGTGGAATTTAAGCATGCATTGCATGTACAGGTACTTTGCATTTTTACAGATTCTTCTTGTTTGCTACAATAATGTTAAATGAGGCCAGTACATTACTGATAGTGTTCCCCTGTGTGTCTATATATCCAAGTATCTTTTTACTCCATTGGCAGTGTGTTTAGGATCATTGTCATGCTGAAAAATGAAGCAGTTGCCAATCAGATGTTTCCCAGATGATTTTGCATGGTGGAGTAAAACCTGAGGCTGCTTTTCTGCTTTCACAGTTCCATTAACCTCCGACACCACTGGCTGAAATGCAGCCCCAAACCATGACAGAGCCTCCTCTGTGTTTTATAGATGGCTGTAGATACTCACGGTCATTCCTCTCTCCTGACTTCTTTCTTAAATATTTTCAGAAATGTGTCTTGGTTGGAATTGATTGTGATTGCTATTATTTTATTAATTGCCTGAGATTTTGTAGTCATGTGACAAGTTGGATTTACAGTGTTTTATTGCTGTTTAACTCAAGATTTGTTTTTCATTTGCATGATTGGATAAAAATTGGATAATCAACATGCTTTGCTGTCGTGGATAATATTCTGTAACACTGAGCCAAAATGGCTTTAATTTTGAATATATATATATATATATATATATATATATATATATATATATATATATATATATATATATATATACATACACACACACAAATATTCTCTAACATGCCCTCACATGCATATGAACTTGAGTGACATCCCATTCGTAATTCATAGAGTTTAAGATGATGTTGGCTCACTCTTTGCAGCTATAACAGCTAACCATGGAATATTTAGTAGCAAAGAAATTTCACGACTGGACTTGCACAGGTGACAGCCCATAACAGTACCACGCTGGTATTCACTGAGCTCCTGAGAGCAACCCTGCCACAGACAGCGGACGCTGAGCACGTAAAGAGTGGAGGTTGTAATGACCCAAATGCCGGATGAGTGGAGGCAAATAGGGTTTAAACAGAAAACGAGCCATTTATTGATCTTAAGGCGAAGAATACAAAAGGAAATGCAGAACTAGGAACTAATGGAAGTAATGCTGGGAAACTCATTGGAGACTATTAATAATAGAAACAAAACACTAGGCAACACAAGAGCATAGAAACAGATACATGGACAATCCGACAAGCGACAAAGAGAGACTGAGACCATAAATGCACAGGAGGGTGATTAAGGAAGTGGAGACAGCTGGGGCAGAGCAGGTGCACAGAATGACACTAATGAGACAAAGGGAAGTAGACCTAAACAGAGCACACAGGGAACAGGAGACTGGCAAAATTAAAACAGGAAGCGACCAAATATCATACAAATGTAGGGTTGAGACAACATGGGGAATACAACTAAATATAGAACACACATGAGACAACGGACAGTGACACAGAGGGACAAAACCGACACTAGAACACCTAGACGTGGGGAAAATGAGAAGACCAAAGGAAAACAAGAATGGAATACAATAACTAATAACAGAATTTAGAAAATGATAAACTAAGAATTTAAACTGTAGTTAGAAGCACAGCAGAGATACAACAAAAAAACAGAACCTCACAGAAAAAAAAAAACACTGGGCATACGGCTGAGGACCACGACAGACCCATTCTTTCAATTCAATTCAATTTTATTTATATAGTGCTAAATCACAACAAACAGTCATCTCAAGGCACTTTGTATTGTGGGTAAAGACCCTACAATAATTCACAAATGTTTGTAGAAGCAGTCTGCATGCCTACACGCTTGGTTTTATACACCTGTGGCCATGAAATTGATTGGAGCACCTGAATTCAATAATTTTGGATAGGTGAGTGAATTTTTTGGCAATGCGTACTCTCTTTGTTGGTACCCCAGGTGCTGACAATCAGGCATCATCGGAGGCAATCTCAACGCAGAGATTTCTTGAGGTGAGATTCTGCAACCAGTGCCAATCCCATATCTCCACAGTCTGGGATTGAACTCTATCCTCCAAGATGACAATGCTCAGCCCCACACACACTGGGGTTTGTCAGAGACTACCTCCAGAATTTGGGAGTGGAAAGGATGGAGTAGCCTGCCTGTAGCCCTGATCTCAACCTAGTTGAGCACTTGTGGGATCATCTTGAGTGTGTGTCTTGCCAATGACCAACACAACCATATTGGCTGACTTGCGACAAATGCTGGTTGATGATTGAGATGCTATCCCACAGTAGTGTGTGTGGTGAGCATCACGAGGAAATGGTGCTCAACTCTGCTGCTCAACCCACAAATGCATTTTAATTACAAATGTGGCATCTTTTAAGGGGAAATTAGCAGGCTTTCCAATTATATGAGATTTATTGCCAAGAAACCATTGTTACAAGAATGAAATAATTGACCAAACACAAATTTCCTTACTTTTTGTGCTGAATTTTATTTGTTTTTCATGTTTGTTTGTTTTTAAAACAAAAAACCAAAACACTGAAGCATTCACAGTTGACCAACACTGAATAAATGGGGGAAACATGGGGATTTTGGAACAGAATAAGTCTCTAAAACAAAAATCAGGACGTGCATCATGGATTGTTGATGTTGGCTGATTTGCTCCTTTGTTGACAGGATTCTACAATTTCTGATGCCAGATTGGGGATATTAAAAAGAAAATCCCATATCATTTGAATGGGATTTCCCCTTTGGCAAATATCACTTACGTAACTTTAATGACAGCAGGAATGCAGGTACAAGTAGAGATGTTGTAATATAAGATATCCAGGACTGTATAGGTATGTTTCATGAAATAAAGGAAAAAAAATCTACATTTTTATTCTATTTACTGATAAATGAATTGGTGTGCTTATGTTTCTATCAATGGTTAAGGAGTAATGTACATCCAAGCTGAGACACACTACAAACCAAGGGTTAGCAGTGCTTGACTTTCATTACATCCTCAAAAACACACTGTTATGTCTAGCATGTGTGTCTCAGAAGCGAGACAGGAATGCAGTCGAGGCCTATTTTGAGATTTAAAAGGAGCACCAGGGTTTTGTGAGGCTTCACCCTGTGAATATCTGATGTAACAGTCAAATTCTTTTGCTGTCAATGGCCATCTCTGGCTGCCCTCGGGTGCTTTGCTTGAGGAGATCCCACCACGCACATAAATACGAAGTGCAAATATTTAGAAAGGCTGCAGTGGACACATTTTATGACTGTGCGTTTGACTCAGTGAATGCCATCACTTCCTAATCTAAACCTAAACAGAAAACTGCATTTTCCCATAGAAGGTTGAAAGGATGGATGAGATCATGACGGGAATTTATTAAAGCATATTATCAAAAAACTTTCCCATAGAAAAAAAAAAACGTGTTCACATGTGTAGGCTGACTCGTGTGAACTGTACCAACAAATCTTTATTCATGCATTTTACAGCCACCTTGAGGAGACTGTCACTCTTTGGCTCAAAGCTTGGTATCATTAAAACACACAATTTTGTAATTTTATCAAAGATTATGCAATGAATCCAATATAAATTCCAGCCACTGGAAAAATTATCACTAACGAGCTACCATGGGACAGCAGAGGGTGCGGACCACCCTGCATCTCATTACCCTGGCACACTGCAGCCGTCATCATGTTGTCAAAAACTGCTCTAAACTCGTCACTCATAAAATACAGAGATGTGAGAAAATTGCACCCCATGCATGCTTTACTTTTAGATTCTGTGCCTGCGTGGAGGAAGTCAGTTGATTTATGCTGGCAAACTTACAGTAATGAGGTATTGTTGTCAAACGTAATAATTGGATTTCAGTTTCAACCCAACAGAGGACAAAGCAGCCAGTCATGTACACATTTCACCTCTTCAGCTGCCTACACAGAGGGCTCAGGCAGGCCAGGACTCAAGTGCTGAAGTAATTCAGCACCACATCTGTGCATTTTTACATTTTCAAATGTTTATCTACTGATTATCCAATTTAGGCAACAGGTAGGGATAGTTCCTTTGCATGCCTGCATCTATTTATGTTGTTGATTCAAACCACTTGACTCCTTTGAAATGTGCACCAGAGCTGAAGCCACTCCAAATTGCCAAAATCTTCAGGAAGAATTTCTTTGGTCTGATACTGTAGTTGTCTTGTTTATTGGTTTTAGTCCTTGTTAACTTGCCAATGCTAACAAGGTCACTTGAAAGTTGGTTCAAGATTCTTAAGTTGTGTAACAGTCAGAATGCTACAATTTTCCTCGTACCATTTTAGGAGCTTGCTCCATGCTAGTAAAACATCTGCATTTTATATCTGAGCACAATAACACACAGTCTTGTATAACATACCAAAAATCTCATAAACCATAGGACCCCATATTTTCTTTTGGTTTACTTCTGGTTTGACTGAATTACCAGGGCTGCTGGCTGGCAAATGGATTAATTTTGGCTGTTCTGGAAGTATAATAATGACTTCACTGCTCTCAGCTATCTGGGTCCAGATCACAGAGTCACTGAAATCCCGGTGGCTTATCACAGCAGGCCGTGGAAAACACTGCATGATGAAAAACAAGGAAGGATTTACTTTTATTTTTCTTGAAATCTGTGTTGAAATGTTCTTCTTGTACTGAATGCAGTCGTGCTACAGGTGTCGGGTTATACAGATCGCTTGCTGTTTTAGTAAAATGTTTTATTCTGCCCTTAATATGTGTCAGTCGCTGCAGGAGCACTATTATACAACATTTTGGCACACGAGGCAGAAAAATATGTGCAGATGAGCAGCAGACCTGAGTTTAAATAATCTCGAATGCTTTAAGAATCCACTGACATACAAATATTTGAATAGCTGCGTTTTTTAGTCAAATTCTGTTTCTTCTCGAAACAACACAAAAATGGATCGCGCTCCTTCAAATTCTTTAAATTCACTTGCTAAAACAAACTCTTCTCCTACATCTGTTCAAAATATAAATCACGTCATCGTAAACATGCCCAGAAGTCACTCTCGCATCACTTTCACTGTGACTTGCGTGAAAGCCAGTGGTGTGAAACACGGATATAAGTGGGAGTCTCAGAGGTATGCCAAGAACGCAAATACAAGCATACCTGAGGCAGCTTACAAAGGTTCTTTCACTGCTAGTCTTTTTAAAAACAATTTTTAATAACAATTTTCAAGGCTAGACAGTCCATTATTGTACATTAACCACGATGCTCAAATTTCAACAATTTCAAACACAGATAAGATATACATCTTTTATACATTTAGTCTGAGGAGATAAAGGATTTTGTACCTTGCAAGATTTTTGGACTGTGAGAGGAAACCAAAGCAACTGAAGGAACCATGCAAACTCCACACCAAAAGGCCCCACCCAACCAGGGCGTTCAAACCCAGAAGCTTCTAGATGTGAGGTGGCAGTGCTAACCGTTGGTCCACTGTGCCACCCTCCTTGAGAAGTCAATGGGACAAATTGGCAGCGAAGCTCAGTGGAGGTCATATACAGCTCTAATAAAACTATGGCATCAGCATTTCGTGGACAATGGCAGGTCCTAATGAGCTAATACCTTACCAGTGTGTGACGGCTCATCAAGTTGCAGGAAATGTTCAGGATCATGTGCCAGTGTTATAACTGCTGTGGGTATAAGCTGCTCTTTGAAAAGAGCTAAAATGTTCCTCATATTATAAAGCTATGAGGACTTTTCACTGCAATCAGCATTTTAAAGGGCACAAAATCTTTTTGTTTTTTTCCTAATAATGTGTCCCCAGTGGATCAAAGGCGCACAATATGTAAGAAAAGATCATTAACTCATTTTTCTTCTTTCTCCATAGATCAGAAAGTGTGGCTCCTAACTGGCCATTCAGGTTTGAAGCCAGAAAACAATAATACATCACATTGCTCTGATATTGTTTATGTTTGGGTGACAAAGTGGACTGTTTATGACTTTGCGGGTGTGTGTGAAGAAGCACTGCTTTGCCCCACCCCCTGGTTGTCTAGTACCTGATGTTCCCTACAGCATCTGCTCCCTATTCCCAAAGTGCAGGGCCTCTCACTGGGAGGGAAAGTCATATTATTTGTGAGTCTGTCTTGGAACAAGAAGCTTTACAGAGATATAACTTTGAAAGGACAAAAAAACAGGACTCGTGGAATCTCAGTGGATTTATGGAGATCATTGATCTTGGTCCTGCAGCAGACTGATGACAGCATACCCAAAGGAAAAAGATTTTAAAGCTTCTAGTTTGAAACTGGATTTTTGTCAGACTATGGGAATCAATCATGAAGGAAAAGCTGGATTTACCAGGAGGAAGTAGACTGAAATATTACCCTTGTGTTTGGTATTATTATGTCTCATTTTAATTCTTTGATGCGCTCACTGATGTAATAACAAAAGTGGCACAAAGGGCATGAAAGTGAAAAAAGAACATCTGCATCATGCTGAATAACAAATGTAATAAATCATCATATCATTAACAAAATGTCAAGGAAAGGCTAGGAAACACAACATTACCCCCCCCACACACACACACACACACACACACACACCTTTACTGTACCAACACAAACAGCTCAGAGTCTGTTTGTCCATGTGTTAGCCATCACTCGGCTGACTTCTTTCTATATGTGCAAAACACTCTACGCAGAGCAACTTTTGGTGCACGTACACATGCTGGATAACAAGCTGGGAACAACTGGGGTGGTATTCCTTGTCTAAATAGCAAATGCATCAGCAGTAGTTTATGCTGCAGATATCTTTGCCGCAAGAATTTTTTTAATGTCACATTATTAACAGTCAAGTCTTTATTGATTGAGGAAAATCTAATTACACTGTTGTTATGCTGAGCTCAATAAGCCTTCGGGTTCATCTTCATCATCCTATGAGGTAGCAGTTCTAGATACAATGTAATTAACAAAATGTTTAGAGAAATACATGTTTTTTAAAAGTGTAAACGTCTGTCCTCTCTCATTAATTATCTTATCATCAGTGTCGTGTGTAACGTGTTACTGTAATTGCATTTTACAGTACAGTATTTTGCAGTATCCCTCTGCTTAATTTGCGAAGGTTTTTTTGATTATCTGCATACTGGGTGGAGAAAGAAAAAAACCCCATCAAATGCACCTTTATCTTCCTATGCTGCAATCAGCTGATTTTGGTTCGAGTGCAACTGAGAACTTTGTAGAGATATGGATGTTATTTTTGTTTTTATTGCATGAAAGGGCAAGAGCAAGGACAAAAACAATTGCTGCTAATGCAACATCAGCTCCTTGCAAACATCTGCACAGCGTGAAGTTTTTGTGTCTTTAAAGAGCCACTGTAATCTGTAAATAAGAGAGGGCTGACTCAATGTAGAAAAACTAAGACATGTTTAAACTGCACTTGTTTTGTTTTTTTGTGTGTGTGTGTTTTTCAGATATCTGAAACTGCTCATCATCTGTTTTGTAAATGGATGGTTCATTACTTTCAAGGTTTTCAGACTGCACTTTTACTTCTTTATGCCACATAAAGGAAAACATTTGTGGTGTTCTTTTGCAAATATATTACTATGAAATTATTGATCAGGCCCACTTGATTTAAGTTTGAGTAATATATGACCCATGAACTACAATGAGTTAGACACATTTGCTGTAGATTTTTATTTATTTTTGGATGGGTTGAGCTTAGGTTAGGAACTACTGACTATATAAAGCAGTTAAAACTATACATGCATTACATTATTATCAATAAGGCAAGTTCTTTTTTTGCTTTACTTTACTGCTTTGCTTAAATGTGTGAAATGAAGCTTTAATCTCAAGTTGGAAAGTTTTTGAGTCTTTAAATCATAAGCCTTGCACTGGGTATGCTGCGGGACAGGCAACGATTATTACAGAAAGCAACACAACAGAGTGTAATCAATTGGTAAATTCAAGGAATGCTTTGGCACTTTGTGGTAATGCAAGCCACACACACACACAGACACAGGATATGTAGACCCTTCCCACTCCTCAATGAATCCAATGTGTTCCCCACACTAAATGAGCCAGCATCTGGTTCATCTCAGGAGTCTATCCACCAAATCCTGACACACTCCTTGTTATGTAATATTTATACAGGCAAAATGATTATGTAATAATTACCTCTTTGCCATAGATGAGTGAGCATGCATTTGGTGAAATGGTTTGTTTATTGTTGGGGCTATGCTGTGCTAAATACTTCATATGTACAGTAGCATGTGAACACACAATACATTTTAAATCACCCGGTTTATGCCACCCTTTGAGTCCTTTGACTTAGTCGGAGAGGATTAAATAAAACGCACTGCATTTGATGGATGAGTGATTTCACCTGACATTGGATCCTTTAATATAATGTTGGAAAGTTTAATCTTTCTCACGGAAAGGCATTAAAGCTATAAGGCAGGTTTATATTATGGATGGAAAGTACAGCATAAGTTGATTCTTCACATCAGAAACATCAGCATTTGGAGTAATTTGCAGCTCAGTTTAGAGTCTTGCGGAGAAAAAGGTATAAAATGATGTTATAAAAAAAAGTCTACCCCTCTCATTATGGTCATAATTATGCAAGCTGCATCTGTAGAGCCATAATAATGATGCAAGTCATTTATTAAAATTAAAATGTTATCGAGTGGGTTTGCAGCTGCATAAAAAGTTTCTGGACTTGAGTTTTGTTAGTTATCACAGAAGAGCAAGAAAATTGGTAAATGCCATCGCTGACTTCCTATAATTCCTAACGGTGCAATACAAAAACTAATTAGTTTACCAATTAATTTACAGAAAGAAAAGTTTCCCATGGTAGTCCACGAACCTGGGTTCATGTAAATTTTTTGATGTGAAAACACACAAAAATCAAAAAAGTCTAAAAAAAAGTCTAAAAAAGGCATAATCAGACAAAGGCAGACAAATGGAAACCTATTCAGCATTACCATAGATTACAGTCACTTTGTGGGGACTCAGAACAGGCCAGATCAGTCTGTGTGACAACGTTTACATGATGCATGTGTTACCAGCCCAGTAAACGGCCACTATCAGTTACCACCATTAGGCACGAGGGTTAAAATAGTTTTGGATTTTATATTAGAGTTTAGTTTTATTTTGTTTTTACTTTTTTTTCTCTAATTCAGTTAGTTTTAGTTAGTTTTCAGAGTGGTTTTTCTCTTTTTTTTTAGTTTAATGCTTAGTTTTAGTTTAGTTTTCATTAGTTTTAGTATTAATTTTAGTTTTTTCATACTCTGTCAGGTGCAAGATTCAAGGTGCAAGGCTGTAATAAAAAGTCAACAAAAGATCTCATTTAAATTGTATTCAACAACCAACTGTTCACAAGACAGAAGCACTACGTGCTAAATTTGTGTAATATTAAGGACACACATGAACATTAACAGGGAGAAACATAACGAGAAACATAAACTCCCAAACCCAATGAACTCTACAATAAACTTCAGCGTCAGTGCAGTAGATTAACAGCACCTACATGTGATGTGTAACATCAGAACATAGCAAATGTTTGACAAAAACAAACTGAACTCTGTTTTGCAGGGCCTCTGTACACAAACTACGGAAGTAGCCAAAGCCATCCGCATTTATGCGTGTGTGGCTGCATTATGTGTGTTATTTACCTGGTGGTCGTGTGGCGGTGTTTTATGTGTGGTGCTGACTGGGACTTTTCCCCCTCCTTGGGTTGCCATAGCTGCCTTATGCACGCTTCTCAGGCAGACTTTGAGGTGGTTTTTCCGCTCGGGAAGTGTTCCGCACATTTTTTTCATCATCCACAACAAGACACGTGTTTCTATCTGTCTTGCTATCGTACTCAAAGAAATCACAAATCGTTTCTCTATCGATACCTGCCTATTTCTACTTTGATAACACTGTAAATTCATTTGGATCGATATCTCAATTTGGCCAACATATGAATCAGGCCGTTATGCTATGAGGCATATGAACGATATGCGACTCTGCCGCTTCCTCGGCAGACCGCTACCATTACTTTTCGGACCAATGCACACATATGCACATGGGGAGGCACAGTTGCCGGATTCTCCCAACTCTAGCTGCTAGAGCGGAAAAAATGATTTCATATCAGTCCACAAGGCTTTTAACGAAGGTCATTTTATCTATAATTTCAGTTCGTTTTAGTTAGTTTTGTAAACCCACAATATACATTTAGTTAATTATCGTTTTTTCCTTTGAATTATTGTTTTTACTTCAGTTAACGAAAATGTTTTTTTCAATTTCAGTTTTTGTCATTTCGTTCATTTTCGTTAATGATGATCATAACCTTGTTGGGCGCCAGCTTAAATGGCTTTAAATGGAGCAACCCTTTTCCAGCCAATTGTAAACATGCGGGCTGATCATATGAAGTCAATGTAAACTCTGAGGTGGACAATCTTATTGTAAGGTACCATATTCGATATAGCAACAAATGTTTTATGTTTTGAAAGAGTGCATTTGAATCCAAACTGTTATCTTTCCCCCAAAACTAACCAAGCAGGGGAAAAAAGAATATATATAAAGAAGAATTAATGCAATAAAAACTCCATACGCACAAAGAACAAAGAAAATACCGAGTGGTTAAGCAGAATGAATAAGTACTGTTTATTTACTGTCACCCAACAAAACTGATGGCAACTCAAATAACCTCAATAACAGTACCATAAAATTTCTTATACAAGTTGGATCAGTGGAAACTTTTAACTGTTTCTATTTGCTTTTTTTGCAGTTGGTGCATGTGCATTGCAGTTTGTGTTAGGATTTTATCTCGATTGTGTGTGCCCTTATTAATTCACTTATCTCCCCCATATTTGTGCTTTATCCGGTCAGTCCTTTGTTCCTGATCTTTTTGTAAAGCACTCTGGTGAGCAAGTGTTGTTTTATAATATGCTGCATAAATAAACTCTGTTGAGTTCAAAGTAAATTCCATTTCAAGTGATGCAAAAGCCACAATATGGTTCTCTTTAAGACCAATTGCCTATCTCAGCCACACCAAAAAAGGAAGTTTTGGCTCTGGGTTAAACTTAAGCATATCTGAGTGTGTGTGTGTTGCTTTCAAGATATCATTGTTGTGCAGTGTCATTGCACACAGTCACTTCCATGCTGTGGTTTTATCCCGGATAATCCTTTTGTGGAATTCATGAACTTTGCTGCAGGCAAAACAGTAGCAAGGTGGTGACCTTTTTGACTGCACAACACTTGGACATAAAAAGAAAATGAACTAAATTTAGCTCTGCAAAATAGACGTTAATTCCAAATATATTTCTGTTCACAGTGTTCCTTTTGGGTATGTCTGTGGGCTCTGCACATGAGCTGCAATTTAATACGTGTGATGCTTCAGTAATGGCCTCTAACAGCCCAGTGAGACCAAATGAAGACACAACAGGCTATTTGAGTATTTACAAGGAAAAATTTCTTGATCCACCTCACATTTCTGTCAAGCTCAACAGAATTGTACAAACTCTGTTTTTGCCTTATACACTGTATTCCCATGTATGTTTGCACAGGTTTTAAAAAAACAAAACTGGAGCTGGCCTCGGTTCCAGTTCAATTCAGTTTTATTCACATAGGACCAAATCACAATAAACGGTCACCTCATGGCCTGAGTCTCCCTGACATGACACGTTTAACGTTTTGACCTCATATATCGCAAGCTCGTTATCTGCCATTCCTGTTTTCTGTTACATTCTGCTATTAATTTCTAGTGTTTAAATATGCAATAACAATTGAACTTGGCATGATTGTAAAAATGCTTTTGCCACTGAGTGCAAATCTCTGAGAAGTGTGAGTAAGACCAGCTGCAATGCGGCAGTCAGCAAAGTCAGTGCTGGCAGATTTAAAGCTTGACAGATTTCCTTTTTAACTGCATATCGGGTTTTTTAAAGAGCATTATAAGAAGCTGCCAGTTTTTATCCCAGTGCCTCCCAAGTGGTGTTTGTGAGGATTCTTGAAAGTCCTACCATTCCTTCTTGTTTGAGTCCATTATTGTCTGATCTAAATTATTCATCAGATGTTTAAAATCTGTGCCGAGAACTTGCAGGCAGGAGAGGAGAAAATTAAGCAAACACTCCTCAGTGACGACTCCAGCACTGGCATCTGTTTTGGTTGTGATGGAATCACAGTTCAAGCACACATTCCATCACATTTCCTCGTTGGCACCCCAATCAGGGGCTGCTGCAATTTGTATTCTGCCTGGTGTTATTTGCTATATCTGCACCAAGACTGCCACTGAAATATGCTGCTCCTCTGTGTTTGGAGACCTCATTTGTAGATACAGTCTTGACTAAGTTAAATCTGCATCTACAGCATGAACACCATACCAACAGCCGGGCATCTTAGCCTAATATGTGGCTTGCTGTGGGCAGGGCCATTTTTACTGCTGGACAATTACATAAGCTGCAATAAAAGCTTTTATACGATGCTGTGAATGTCTTCTGCAGTAGCAGCACAGGCAAGTCCTTCAGTAAAGGCCATTATGGTGTAAAGTGAAGGACTATGAATACATTTACAGTGTAATGAAGCTACAGGTGGTTTATTTAAACACCTTAAGAGCTGCTTTTCTTCTGAACCACTCTGTATTAGCTGGCCTGTTTACAGCAACCCAAGAGGGCTTAAAATGCATTAAGCCACTGGCGATGCTGCTTAGGCCAAAGACGTTGCACAATACACGTCCAGCAGAATTTTAACCTCAGAATCCAGATAATCTTTTCAAGCTACTTCACTGGGGATTAAGTGGAAATTTGTCTGGTTAACAGATGTTTATTTGAGGAAAATGTTTTAATCATCTCATGTTTTTGTTTTTCACACTATGAATCACGTTTTTGTGCTGCATGCAAACCTCAAACCTCAGCCTTATGATCTGTTTGCTGCCTGTGCTGACTTTGATGAGCAGTTGTTTAAAGAAAGATGAAAGAGCTGCAGCGGTGGCAGGCGATAATAAGTCTAATGTGGTTTTAAGTATTTGTGTTCTGCATTGGAGCAACCACCGGAGAATCACGGGAAGTTGTCAAAGCTAAGTGCCTCCAATTACAGTAAATGTGCAGCAGAGCTGATAGCGTGAGCGGGAAAGATTATTTGCTGTCGCTCTTGGCTTTTTAGGGTGTTAGCCTTAACATATCCAGTCTATAAAGAGGAGCTTAGTTGTGTCTTGCATAGTATGCACCTGAACAACAGCTCAGGTAGCAGGCTTTCTCATATGAATCCACACAGGTGTCGGGTCAGCGCTTAGATAATTCTTTTACCACATTAAAGCAGTCACCACAAGAATGTCAGATCTGATGAGTTTCTGTTCATTTGGTTCCACCTGGGAATGTTTTTTATTAGTGCTGCAAAGATGATGAGTCATATTGCCCAATAGTTAGTGTATGCAAGACAAAAATAATCCAATAGATACTTTAGCTAGAACAAAACTTAGAACACAAAGAAGCCTTTGCTTAGAAGTTGTGGAATATATTAAGTGTTGGCAATGATAGCAAAGCTTGGCCAATGGGCAGCAATGATATGATAATAAGAGACAGTGAATGCACCATAGCACAGCAATATTCTGTAATATAGATGGTGTGCTCAGCTGGTTGTGAGTATTGTGGTTTTAATCACAAGTCTGTAACTGCACACCTCTCAAGACTTCACAGAGGTTGCGCTTGACCTGTTTTCATCCATCTATTATCTGTTCCCATTTATTGGATCAATAACACTAATCCAAGCCACATAAAATCAGTTTTTTTTTCTGGTTTGGCATGGTTTACCACCACACGTTTCTTTAGGAACAAATGGGATACATAACAGGAGGAAAAACATCAACTCAATTAGCCAAATGACGACGTGATGGGGTCATTTTTCTGCATCTGTCGTACCACCCCTTCAGAGGAAGTCTTCAAAATTGCTTGGCACTAAAAAAAAGGAAATTGTTTTATGTAAGAAAACAGAAGATCATTGTTGTCTGGTCCTAACAAGTAGCAGCATCTTTTCTGTAAACAGAAACAGTTCAAAAACTAAACATTAGCACTAAAAAAACCCAAACAAAGTTATTAAGCTGTGAGGTACGTCAGGGACTTGGATTTAATGTTAACATCAGCATGTGCACACCAGTCACAATGAAAATGTTCACATGATAAGGTTTAGGTGCAATGTTTATTATCTTAGTGTTAAACAGTTTTTTTGGTCTGTCAGTCTGCATCATAGTAGTCAGCTGACTGTTAAACAGACATATTGCTATTCCACAGACCCAAGCTGCTCGGTCAAACACATTTCATATACTGTGCTGAAGGCATCCAGTTGCTCGGAACCACAGTAAGAAAAATGTGGCACTGTTCTGCGTGTTTGCAGAAGAAGACAAACAGCCATTGGAGTGGCTGTCGCAGATTGACCTTTTGGAATGATGTTTGTGCTATTCCTGGTATGATCCATCTTCATCCCCAAGTTGTATCACCTGTCAGATTTTTTCCCCAAGAATGTATTGCACTGTCTGCCAGGCTTCTGCATACCTCAGCCACTTCACCTCAGTCATGATCATGATTTTCTTCTTCTTTTTCATTCCACATTTGATCTCTGAGTGACATGTATGATGCAATAAACTTCACAAGTGATGCACGTCTGTATAGCTGCTTTGTTGGGTGGTTGAAATCAAACACTATATAATATATAATATGTATAATTCTAATTCTGTATTTATCATAACATTGAATTAAATTGTGAAATAAATGTAAAGCAATCTGTTTGATGCAAGAATTGAGCGAAAGAGCAGGCCAAGTGTATGCATTTCAGTCTGAGGCAACCGCTCACTTTGGGGAATATCATTAATTTCCTGCCAGTGTTGTTGGACTTGGTCAGATTTCTGTTCTGGAGTGTATGGCTTGGCTGAGATGATGGAGGGCAGTTGCTCACCGCAACGTCTCGTATTTCTCATCAGAGAGCAGCCGCACGAGGAGGAGGATGACAGACACTCTTACATGGCTAATAAAACAAAAGCACTCGATTTCCTGCTACTGATTCATGTGAATGGAACAATCCCGCTGGGGCATTTTAAAGAGAGATATGTGCTAAATCGTGCCTTATACTGACAGGACTGAGAATTAGATATATAGATATCTCAGTGACCAATCACAAAGCATTTTTTTCCATCTGTGTGAGTGTATGCATGCTGGTCTGTGCAGCATATGGGGACTTGTATGTAGACCCTTGCCCACAACTACTTCTTGGTGGCTCTTGTGTTAAAAAGTAGCAATTGAGGTTTCTCATATGATGTAATGTGCACATTGCTCAAGAGTTATTCACCATATTGAATGTGATACAACCAGTTGTTACTAGGGAAACATGCATTCCTCAAATGGTTGGCAGAGGTCCCTGGAAGTTGCTGGGTTAAATTGGTACCAAAGAAGGTGCTGCACCAAAAAACTCATTGTGATTGTTATGGTTGCTAGCAGATTGCCACAGTTACCTGTAGTTTTTCATGTCTGTCTGCATACAGTATACTCACTAACTACTAGACGAGTGGTAGTAAAACTTGATAAAGCGCAATGCAAACCGAAAATTAGTAAAGTTTGCCGTTAAAGTAAAAGTTGTGCCTCGGTACTGCAGCCAACATGGTTCAAAAGGCACAATTTTTACTTGTGCCATTTCCGGTTTGCATACCACTTTTCAGTTTCACTGCAGCTCGGAGAGTAGCTGGACGCTGTGTGCAGATAAGTCTGTAACTTCCATTCAAACTACAACCACAGTAATTTGCTAGCGACCAAAGCAGTCATAAATACACCTCTTGGGAATACACCTCTTTTTCCAGTGGTTGCCAGGGGGTCACTGACCAGTCATTAAGCCTGTGTAAATGGGGTCTTATTCACTTGATGCTACATTGTCACCATAATTGTTACACATCCAAAATGGCAGGCAAGTTAACATCACATGGTTAGTGGTCACGTGTCTGCAAAACCTAAATTATTTCCCTTGCCATATGCTAAAGAACAAGGAGAATCAGAGTTGATATAATCACACATAACAAAGCCAACATGTGCAAAATGGATAAAAGTAATGCTGAAGTAACTACTGTAAGTTTTGTTACCCCCTCCTTTAATTACTCCCTCCTCCTTATAAAGGAAGTTGTAGGTAGAGAACAATATAGTGAGTTCATTAATGAAATTAAACTCAGGTCATTTTCTTTGTGTCATGACTTCATTGCTGTCACAATATTAAGTGACAAATCAATATCAGTTTAATATGTTCTAACATGTATTACTGTGTTAACTACATATATTATACTGAATGTACACACATTAGACACATTATTAGGTACAACTGTTCAGCTGCTTGTTAACACATATCTAATCAGCCAATCACATGGCAGCAACACAATACATGAAGAAATATAGACACGGTCAAGATGGCCTGCTGAAGTTCAAACTGAGCATCAGAATGGGGGAAAAATGTGATTTAAGTGACTTTGAATGTGGCATGGTTGTTGATGCCAGAAACTGCTGAGCTACACAACATCCCACAAAACCATCTCTAGGGTTTACAGAAAACGGTCCAAAAAAGATAATTTACAGAGATTTGCTGTAGCATCTTTTGGCGTGTAAGGCCAGGATTATGTGTCCTTTTTACTATTTTCTACCCTGT
Source organism: Pterophyllum scalare (assembly GCA_024447675.2). Lineage (NCBI taxonomy): Eukaryota > Metazoa > Chordata > Actinopteri > Cichliformes > Cichlidae > Pterophyllum > Pterophyllum scalare. The sequence goes on along the minus strand of JAMQGT020014887.1, from coordinate 200,028 downwards.
TTGAAGGCCCAGGGCAACGTTGCTTCCTTTGTAAATGGGAGCCTCCCATTTACCCTATTTTACTGGAATTTACATCCCTTGAAAGAATGCTCCAAACATATTTAAACATATTACCATATTCTCTGCAACTTTGTCCTGTTCTCCAAAATAAGATTCAAGTTAAAGACTTGCCATCTTGTGCAGAAGATCCACTGTGATGCAAATGCATGTCTGCAAGTCATCAGAACAGAACTTCCAGGAAGTGATTCAAACATAGCAGGAGTGTCGGATGGCTGCACAAGATTACCTTGATGGGGATAGTGGCCAAATTAAAATTAGGGACAACTTTAAGCTTGTTATTATTGAAATAGAACATATATAATGGAACAGCTACAGTGCACACACAGACACACACATACCTGTATTTACACAGAGATTTTTGGCATAACTGTGTCTGCAGTCACGGTTCCTCTCGGGATGGCAAACACTTTCATACAGCCATCTCACAGCTGCACTCCTGTTCCAAGCACAGCTTCCATCCCGTCACAACACGCCTTCTTCAATCAGCTCACATTTATTTCCCTCCTGTGCTCCTCAATGGGCCTTTATGGACCATTTTCATTACACAAAACCCACCTTTGTCCACCACAGCCTCTTTTCTGGAAGAGTCGATCCACATTTTTCTGCAGAGAAATTCTTTGATGTGTGGCTGTTTCCACTGGAATCGACGTAGTTCAGGAAAACTAAACAAATCTTCATCCATGCAGGGTCACAGGCCATCTGCTGTTTTGTATATTATGTAATTCAGCCTGTCATCTGGGGGAAACAGACGGAGGTAAACTTTTTAAATGTAATAAATCAAACAAAAGTGAGACAACATATGTTTAATTCCAGTATTGTAATTAACAGCTCTCATTTTAAACAGAAAAAAAAAGCCCAAGCTTAGATATGGGCCTCTCAGTTGGGTTTCACAGCACCGGTTAATTTTGATACAGAAAGTAAACAACAAGCAAATTAGGGACTAAAGAAACATCATTTAGAAATTGCTTTTAATCAGCTCCATTTCCTTTAAGTGGAAATGTATCAGAGCTGAAACCACAAGAAAAACTTTCTCAATTTGTATGACCAGAGTCATCAAACACACTCCACAGGCTGAAAAAGAGAAGTGAAAAAGAAAAAAAAAGCTGCATTACCCGTACCTAGAGTGGGCTCTTTGTATGTCATATTTTAGCTATTAAGAAATTGCTCTATTGCACTATTTTTCTTTTGTTCACCTTCCCATTTTGACACTAGGGAGTTGTCTATGCCTGTTTACTGGCAGGGAATGTACACATCACCCTGAAAGTTGATGACAATGATAAAAATTACCCTTACGTTTTTCAGAACGTCAGTGAGTTTGTTACAAGCGATGTGATTACAGTGGCACAAAAATTAAAATCAAGGCAAAATTTTTAAGTAAACATAAACATTACATGAGCATACAGCCTGATCAATGGTTTATTTTACCAATGGACTCCTACAGGTATGTCCCAGTCAAGGCTGTCATCTACAGTGGGCCCTTACTGTGCGTCTAAGACAGTGATTGATAACGGAAGGCAAAGGACCGAAGATAAAGACAGACTGTACAAGTTAATTAAAAATTTCATTCCAGGCATAACCGGGTTCATTGAGTGTCTGTGGCTTGTCTTATGTAAGATAGCACCTGGGAGCCTTAAAGCATGCAAGAAATGTGGTATGTGATCAGGTGCTGTGAGGGCACCGCCTTGTCTGAGTTCTTAAAAACAGTGAGAGATGTATGTCCAAAATAAATAATCCCAAATAACCAGTGTTGCAAAGCTGGTTCCTGCATTTTCCATTTCAGCCGTGTTCGCGTTCCCATAGATGAGATATTTGGAAGTACAAGCCAATCACATGTTCCAAAACGAATACACTCATTGGCCACTTTGTTGAGGACAACTTGCTAGTACTGGGTTGGACCCCCTTTTGATTCAGAACTGCCTTCATTCTTAGTGGTGCAGTTTAACAACGTGCTGGAAACATTCCTCAGATATTTTGATCCATATCGAGATGATAACATCACGCAGTTGCTGCAGATTTGTCAGCATCCATGACGTAAATCTCCTGTTCCATCATTTCCCAAAGATGCTCTATCTGGTGACTGTAAAAGCTACTTGAGTACAGGGAACTCAATGCCACGTTCAAGAAACCAGTTTAAGATTATTTGAGCTTTGTGACATGGCACGTTATCCTGTTGGAAACAACCAATCAGCCATCAGAAGATGGGTAGACTCTGGTCATAAAGGGACTGACATGATCGGGAACAATACTCAGACGAGTGGTTTACTGAAGTGGTTTACCATTACCATGTCTGGTGGGTGTATTTTGAGCAGATTTTAACTCAAATAAAAGTTACACTCGTCAATATTCTCTTTCTTCTTGAAGCAATTTATCACTTAGCCAGTGTGATGGATTTAAATACTCAAGTAATAATTTAGCAATGAGCACAGAGCAGGTAGAAATGTTAACATGCTGACGGATGTTGCAGCTGCTGTGATCCCATGACAAGCTCCCCCTCATGTAAACATCAAAAACACAAGACCCCCAACTGGGCTAATGAATTGTTGATTCAGCCTAAAAGACAATTGTTCTTGGTAGAATGCATTGTGGATAATCTATGTATGCTTTTCATTTATTTCATTTGGTTTCCATTATTCTGTAGGCAACATGTCTTCCTTAGTTATATGGATCCAATGCTTAAAAAAGAAACTGTTTCTTGTTTGCTTCCTTTGAGGTGGTGATGAAAATCCTAGATAGCTAAGAAACAATAAATCAGGGGTTGGGAATTGAAATTCTTTGTAAACATGTCGAAGAATCTCTTGTTGACAAGATGTTGAAATGGCTGCATTTTTCCTTTGATTGTACTCGAAATTTAATAGCCTCTCCAAACTAAATATATTGGCCATGCCACACCATGATGTCACAAAACAACAATCAAACAACAAATGTTAGTCTTCTGTCAAAGTCTACTGTAAACTCAAGGTTTCTCCCTTTCAGTTTGTGGTTTCTGTGGTGGGCTAACTGGTAGAAGGAAATGGTGGAGCGACCGCAGAAAAACATGGATATACAGATAACTCATCACTCTATTTCTCTCTTGTGAACTTCTCAGTTCCTTTTTTTTTTTTTTGTTCTTCTTCATCAGGAATCTGGATGCCTGTTCAAGGCTCATCCCTTCAAGATCTATGATTACTGCTGAACTACCACAGACTTGCAGGGTAGTGAAGGCTTGGCTCAAACTATCTCACCAGCTGTGTAACCTCACAGAAACATCTGATTAATCCAAGACAATAAATTTGCAAGCTTTTGTTGATGAATACATCTGTACGCTGGATAAAAGTAGAACAATGTCCCTCTTTAGCGTATTTACATGGATTAAAGCCAGGTTCCTTGTGTAACACAGGAGGCATCAAGCATAAAAGCTACTCCCTTATAATCTTCCCTACATATCAAAGCTTCAGAATGACAGAGGAGCCAGGTGACCTGCATTGCTGACAGAGGGAAAGGTGCAGAGGGATTAAAAAAAAAAAAAAAACATATGGGTGGCTGGGTATCAGTGTGGGTTTGTTAATTGATAACTGGACCCCCCACATAGACTCTCATACTTCAAACACTTCCAGTTAAGCAGCAGTACCCCTCTAGCTGCAACATTTTATGACAAAGTTCACTTGCTTGGCAAGGGTGCTTTTAACTCCATGTAGGGAGAACATCACTTAAAATCTATTAAATGATTTAACCGGGAAGTCCATGGAGATTAAAATCTCTTTTTCAGGGACTAGGAAAGTACACCATTACAAGGTTACAAACATTATAACACTGAACATAACATGAACAGAAATGGGGCAACAAATAAGCAAATCAGAACAAACAATAAGCATAATGCAAAACACAAATTCCAGTTTAGGAATAGCAATTACACTCTTTGGTTACACAATTCCTAAAAAAAAAAAAAACAGTTTTAAACTCTCACTCAGCTTTAGTGTGTTCTAAATATTATTTCATGACCAAGGTGCAAAACGAAGAGAAAACGGGAGAACACTGCCCTTCCAAGTAGTACTACAATAAAAGTTATAAAACATATAAACAGGTGCAGATATATTAACCAACAGAGTTTTATGAAGAGCCAATTTTAGTAAGTCACATAAGCCTAGAGACCCATTGGTGACCATCTGGCAACTACTGTTCACAAGGGGAACATGAATACTTTCTGACTGGTTGTGAGACATTGCTGGTTGTTGCTGGCAGTCACTGGGAAATCAACGGATAAAGCCCCAGTCATGCAGACCAAGAAACTCATTAGTGACCTACTGTTAACCACCAGTCGCTAGGGAAAAATTTTAATTTCCTGACTGGTTGGCGAATGATTCCAAGAGGTTGCTAGCAGTTGCTACATGAACTTGGTCACAAATAGGTATCCAGTGCTGCACCCAAAACCATAAAATTGCTTTAATTGTTAACAGGTTGCCACGGTCATTTGTATGTTTGTAAGACACCAAACTGTCTGTGAATACTCACCAACTGGTTACTAAGCAGCAGTGCTAGTGTGAAGACTGCGACACAAACTGGAAACGGAGACTGTTCGCTTTCAAAGTAAAAGTTGCATCTTTTGAAATGTGTTGCTGTAGGTAAGGTGCAACTTTTAATTTGAAGGTGAACATTTTCCATTTCCAGTTCGTGTCACAAACCATCGTGCACTAAACGATCCTGCGTCACAGCTGCAATGTCCGCTATGTTGTGCTATGTCCTTAAATGTGTGGAACTCTTACTTCGAAGGTTCAGATATGGTATATATCAATGAAAAGTATCAATACACTGAGGAGACAGACACAAGCTTAGGCCCTGTTAAAGTTCTGTCAAACAGCATTTGGCTGCATTCTTTGCTCAGGCATTGTAGGATCATGGGCATGAAGATGAAAGTGTTTGTAATCCTGCATATGGCTAGAAATATTACTCCAAATAATTGTTTATGTTGCACTTTGTTGTTGCAATAGGCCTAGGCTGCTGGGGGATTCCCCTGTTGCACTGAGTTTTTTTTTTTCATTCATCTCTTTTTGCTCTACACCACTCTGCATTTAATCATTAGTTATTATTAATCTTTGGCTCACTTCCACAGCATGTCTTCTGTTCTGTCTCTCTCCCCTTAGCCCCAGACAGCAGCAGCAGATGAGCTGCCCCTCCCTGAGCCCTGGTTCTGCTGGAGAGTTTCTTCCTGTTAAAAGGAAGTTTTTCTTTTCCACTGTCGCCAAATGCTTTTACATAGAGGGTCATTTTCATTGTTGGGCTTTCTCTGTAAATCTTATTCTATGGTCTTTACCTTACAATATAAAGTGTCTTGAGGCAACTGTTGTAATTTGCTCTATAAAAATAAAATTGAACTTAACTGAATTGAATTGAACTGAAATGTGTTGTGCAAACATCTCAAAATTAGTGACTCAGATGAAATAATAGCTCTGTAGTAAATTAGATTTATACTAGGTGGTAGTATGCAGGTTTTCAGCATTGTGCATTGGACTATTTCTGGGAAGTATCCATCGCCACCTAATGCAAAGAAAAGGTATGTCAGAAAGCTTGCTAAGGCAGGTAGTCGACTTGGCATTGCCACAATGAAATTTAGTTAATCATGTGGATGGTGAGAGGAATGAGCAGCTTCTTGGCCCGATTCTATATACGTAATATTATAATGAGGTGTTTCATTGAACAATCTGTAATGGAGTGACCTTTGTGAGTTTTGTTACTCTTTTTTTTCTTTACATCTCTCCAGGAAAATTGAAAAGTGGCTGACAGGACCTCATGGCCCTCTTTTGAATATCCCAACAAGGTTTAGAAATGCGGAAAGAAAGAGCAAGTTTCTCTCTATTTCCCCTCCTATTAAACATCTCTATTTTTCCAGTACTGAAACTTGATGGAGCCACTGCTGTCGTCTCTAAGCACAACCTGTCATTGTGGTCCACATTTTCCCAAGGATTACTGTCACTGGCCTCTTCCTTTTGGCCAATCACGGTGTCACTCATGCTGTCCTTGATTACAGTGGCTGGCAGGTTGATGTGAAGGTAATCGCTATTCGCTTTCTAATCCTTATTCTCATATTTGGGAGAACTAGATGCACAGTGGATCTTCTCACCACCCATCACTCCTCTCAACTCTTCTCACTTTCTTTCATTTCTGTCTGTTCTCTCTCCCATGCCGGTCAGCCACACAACGGCTCCATTCTCCTCCCTGTCCCTCTCCCAGTTAAATGCTTGGATAGGCCATTAAGTGCTTTAATGACGCACAGAAGCGTGAATGATTTCAAAGAGAAGCAATGTCACCTCCGAGACTTGTGAATGTGTTTAATCGCAGATTTAAGGTATTACAATCACTCTGATGACAATATTAAAGTTGAATCCAAGGTAAACTGTATTCTCACATAAAACTCTTAGTGGGATCAAAAGCGTGTGGTCATGGGAGTAAAAATAAATGCATTTATCAAAGCTTTGATCTCATTCCAGGGTCTCTATTTCTGTGACTACACACTGAAAATAAACAGTTCATATAAATCTAATGTAATAAACCACAAAATAGCCCTTCAATAAAATTTGTCCCAGCAATGTTGGAATGTTTTATTTTACCATGCGCTTGTTTCTAAGCTGTAGTAAGTAGAGCTGTGCAATTGAATGTGACACTATCAAACTTCCTAAAAAAATCTGAGATCTGACTTGGATTTGAACTTGATTTAAAGGTCCATAATCTATCACTTTAAGACATAGCGTAAGTCTTATGTGCTCCTAGAATGTATAGTTCAGGTTTCATTGCAAAATCAAAACAGATGGAGTGTTTTGAACCATGACTGCATATCCCTGATTTTGAGATGTTTTTGCACATAACTGCACTCAGGAGAACTGCATCTTCCCTTGTTGTCACTGATTACTGGCCAGTGTGAGGTATTGTCCAAGCAGACATCCTGTGAGATAGAACCCCTGGGGCCTGCTTTATCCTCTCCCCTTATACTGTTGGGAAATCACACAAATGGTTTGCCCTGCCTTCCTGGCATTTCACTTGAAGACACAAAGCATCCATCCATCCATCCATCCATCCATCCATCCATCCACCCACCCACCCATCCATCCATCCATCCTCTTGCTCAGGATAAGCGGTAGTACAATTTCTTGACCTGATTTTGGTGCAGTATAAAGCAATCAGTGAATCCAATAAGTTGATACCTCCTATGTTTATTGCATGTGAATGATGCTGCAGACCTTGATGGTCTGCCTTTGGCCTGTGTAAGTGCTGATTGAGTTTTTTTTCTTTTTTCTTTTTTATCCTTGCGAGTTTGTGATTTAGTAGAAGCTGAATCTTCTTTCAGTGGCTTCCCACTTGATCAGAGGCACTTCAGTAACACTGACAATTCGGCTAGTGTGTCTCCGAAACATTCAGATGATTGTACAGTGTGTGAAGCACAGTGCCAAAGATCTGTTAAAGATCTCGAATAGTGAGGTTAAGTGGCTTGGCAAGATTGCACTGAATGCTGTAAAGATTTGACTCGTGAGCAATAATCGATAATAATAAGAGAAGATTGTTGAAACATTGTAATGGAGACAGAATGTCAGTGGAGAATTTCACATATGGAGGGATTGCACCAATTCAAGATGTACTAGAGAGGCAGTGGTATGACACATTTTCCATCCATGGGTCTGGGTAGAAGTAACATCACCTTCTGACAGATTCATCTTCATCCTCACTGGTATTTTGAATGTGTATATATATGTTTTTTAAAAATGTTTTAAGTGCCATAAAAACAAAGAATGACTACAGGTTATTATTTGTTCCCTATTACTCTAAACAATTTGAATGCCATGTAGACATTCTGTCAGAGCATCAATTACAGAAAAATTACCAATGTATTCAAATTATGTGTAAATGACTCCAGTAACAGTCGGAGAGGGATTAATAGTTCTAAATGGTCATATATTTCAAAGGTGTCAAGGATGCCTGAAGAGAAATGAAGGACACCATGAAACAACATGAAACCCTCCCCCAAAAGAACATCACTAAATAACTTGCACAGCAAAGACATTAGCAGATACTCTGCAGTGTGTCCTGGTGACAGATAGTAAAGAGTTGGACTGGCAAATGACAAGTTTTCCTGCCAGGCTTTAGACGACTTCAGTTCAACTCTGAACCCTTTCTTGTATTAAGGCTTGTAGCTATGAGACATGAGGCTGATCTGGTACTAGAGAGTTGTAGCTATAGTGGTTTGGGAACAAATTCCCATCATATTCCCATTCCTTTTTGTATTTTTTTCTTGAACATGCTTTTATTTCCCTTGTATTTGATAGTAAACTTGGATATCTGTTGACTATAAGGAAAACCAGACTTCTGAACATTTTGCCTTGTCACTTGTCACTTTTTGAATGTTTTTGGATATTATAGGTTTTATAGATAATAGATTTATAACCATTTATAATTCCCCCCCCTTTGGGAAATTCTGTTGAGAGGAGGTTTGACTTTGGATTTCCTTTCTGAGTCCAAGTACAAACATCTTTACATCTGCAAACCCACAGAGTTATCAGTGGAGCCTCTGAGACCTTTAGGAGTTCAGGAGGTGAAGAGGCAATGATTAGCCTGTCAGCTTCTTTCTTCACTTCAAGGACCAACACAGCAAGTGCCCCCTTGAGTGTAATCCCTCACAGTCTATGGCAGACAGGGGCTGATCAGTCTCCATAACGCAGGCACTGTGAAATACTCAGCCTGCAGCACTAAAGTCTGTATTACCTAATATACTGTAGCTTCCTCCAGGGGCTCCAAATAGCTCCCTAAACTGCCTCAAATGCATGCAAATAAAGTGCAGATGCACTAATTATTCACATAATTATGCTAGCTATAATGATGCATTATATTACATTATGTATTTTGTCCTGCTGATTGCCGGGGACTTGTTTTAACAGAGTGAATTCATTTAGACAGATTTCATCCTGATTTTATGGCTTCACACACCCAGTAGTTGAAAAGTTGTTTTCTGCTTGAAGAAACTTCTGGGTGGTTCAGGTAATGCTTCAAAGAGGCAAGAAAACCCCTTGTCCCTGCATTTAAAAAGAAATAGGGATAAAAGCATCTTATTTTCTTTTTAAAATCAAAATATAGATAAACTTTAAACAGCAAGAAACCACCTGTTTTTTGAAATAGCAATAAAACTTTTTCTTCCCCAATAGTTCATTTTTTACACTTTTAAATCATTAATCATCCTTATAAAATTCCTTATATCAGCTGTGTATTTACACTATATAAAATACACTGGTTTCACACCCTATTTCAGTTTATATCACACTTTGATAAGTATGTATGGGCTACTTATCCTGTATTATACAGTCAGTGTACAGAGGGTTAAATGTAAAAGAGGGGAAACCCGAGCATTATGGGAAGCAGACGCAGCAATAACAACAAACAGCCATAATGACAGGGGAGTCCACCTTTAGCTAATCTTGGTGTGTAAATTTGGAACAACAAATTTATTGTTAGAGAGGGCAGGTTTATGCTCCGTCTCCTTCTGTGCTTGGGGTATTTAACTGTGTGAGTCCATTCACAATGAAGTCATTGAGAAAACAGCTTATAGTTATAATCCTGCAAATGTCCTCTGCTGCCCATAATCAGTGTCTTTGTCATTCACTGAATCTTTTATTTACTATGCCAAGTAAAAAAGCTGCTTTACCTACTCTTAGGTGATTTTACATTGTCCAGGTGTACTTTTTGCAAAATTTACAGTGATAAATCCATGTCCAAAAAAACGAAAATAAAATTGGGATTTCAGTGAGTTCAGAGGTGTTTCCAAAACTGCTCTGATGTGAAATATCTCTGGTAAACATTAAGCTGTTAAATAACACACATAGCCACAGTTCTCTAAAGCCAATCATGATGGTCATAATAGGGCCTATAAAAAAACATGTGATTCTAATGAAAAGGGCGATTGGTAGGATTCAAACTGCGCTTTTGTATGTGCCATCATTCATGACTACCTCCTACCAGCAATCCATTGCTCCAGTCAGTAAATATTCTTCTTCTGTGTTAAAATAATTCCTTCTGTTTTGGTTTGGTTAGGGGTCCTCAAAAGCATGCCTCTGCTGAGCACCAGCTACATGAGGGACCTCTCTGGAATCTGCACTATTGCCTCGAAAGACTAACAGCTAGATTCAGGAGGACTCGCTTCAGTATGACAGCTGTTAAAGTCTACCACAAGCTCCCTGGGTCTCTGCCACAACAAGCAATGACCACCCTCTGGTCACAGATCCTTGCGGCTGATTTCACAAAGGACATTTCAAATGGCATCCATTATCATGCCATATCTCTAGCCTCTCTCTAAAACAAAATACAAAAGTTCACCAAGAGTTGAATTTAGAGTTGTGAGAATGATGATTAACATGTTTTGGGTTGAATAAGTCAAGCAACCTCCAATTATTTCTATTCCAATTTACAATCAAATGATGATCACTCAATACTCCTTTGAATTTGATTGTCCAGAACATCGATTTTTGGCCCAGGTTTCTGTGTAGATGTCTGTCATTCCAATCCCTAACTGAAGTGAGCAACTGTATTTCCATAGCCCAGTTTGTCCCTATTGTGAAATTTCCAGTGAACCACTTTTGTGCACTATCCCATCAATGTTGTATATTTGTACAGTGTTGTGCCAAGCAGTATGTTTTTATCCAGAACTACAACAAGAAAATCAAGATGTAGAGAGCATGAATTTTTTATTCAAGTTCTTGTTTTGTATCGCAAAGCTCATTCATTTTCTCCAACAGGTCAGAGTTTATAACAGGATCTATCCTCGTGAAGTCCTGAACCCTTCAACAAGTGGTAAGCGAGCTGTGTAACAGCCCATCACATTGCATCATTTAATGCAGATTAAATCATACTCAAGTATTGTACTGTACTGTTTCTCACAGTCAGGAATATTGACACAGTAGGCGTGAGTATTGTGTCATGTGTCCCATGTGGGAAATGCACTTATAGAGCTCCTTTTAACCCTAGATAGGTTCTGCAGAGTACTTTGTAATGTGTTTCATATTTACATGTTCACACGCCTATGCTGACTCAATATTTTGCTTTCAATATGTGGAGCTGCTGTGTTTCTGTTATACATATTACATATGGACGCTTGGCTAGGACCAGTTAGGGTCACATTCTAATGCACTAAGTAATGTTGTACAAGTGATCTCTCCAGGGTGTACCCTGCTTCTTGCCCTGCCAACTAGGGGAGACTCCAGCCCCTGACCCAACCCAGCTTGCAAACCTAAGTTGGATAAATGGCTCCCAGGAGCCTAACATTTGGGTATTCAAATGAGTAAAATGCATTTTGTTCCAAGTTATCTTATTGTTGCAGCTCACCGATCAAAATTCCTGTCTCTCATCTGTATATAATGTAAATGTCAAACAATATCCTATCCATAAGTACATTCTAGCTATGTATGGTATTGTATAAAGTGGAAGGCTCCATTTATGAACTGGCATTAGGGTTTATTAAACTATTGCTGCTGGAAGCCCCCGTTGATACAAGATCAAGATAGAACATTCCAGCCTTTGATCTCAGTTTACCCCTACAATACTATATGGGGAGGGAGGGGAAAAACAAGCCCAATGTAATTATGGGAGAACTCATTTCTCCTGGCTTCCTGTTATTGAGAACATGCTGCAAATAAGCTGAAGGCACGGTATCAGCAACATTAACAATGTTTCCTCTGACTGGGCAACTGCTTCTTTGATCTGCTGAGAAAAAGTCACACAAACTGCCGGTTCTGCAAGAAATAAAGAGAGAAAGTAAGGTGGGTGGAGATAGTGGGCAAAATGTAACAAAAGAGAGAACAAAGAGGGGAGGGAGATGATGTGGACACAAAGGACTCGCAAATGAGATCTGAGAAGAGTATGGATGGCAATGAAACATTGCTAAAATGTGTTTGGCTGTCATTTATACAGGTGCAAAAAGGATTTTTATCCATAATGCAAAAAAAAATGTAAGAGGGCAAAAGAAAAAAAAAAGATTGTTGATCAGCATTAAACTAGATGGTTTATATAATTATTCATATTCTATTAATATACAACCTCAGTTAATTAACAATTGTTGACTGTACAGCCATACTCGCATTAGGTACAGCTGCTTTGTACCCTGCTCACGCACAATTGTTCCCACCCCTGACCTGCACACACACACACACACACACACACACACACACACACACACACACACACACTGCCCTTGATTCAGGCTCACGTTTACATCAGTTTGTGTCGTCATCTCAACTCCTCACCTTTTCAACTGGGCCCTGGAACAGTTTGCTTAATAGTGCCTGGGCATAGTAAGTAGCGGTTGCACTGTTGAATCTGGACTTTGGGCTGGATACTGTAGAGATAACATGCAAAGCAGCAAAAACAGCTAAATGCTAGCCCTGTTGATTGAAGAAACTGGGTGCATGTGCAGACTTAACATAAGGATGACTGCTGTTTCATCTATCCCGTTAAAGATTTTACAGATTTTTTTTTTATGAATGTGAATACATTTATTTTGGATTAAAGGCATTATTTTCAAATTAGCAGCAAATTTGACTGGCAGTGCTAAATTCCTCTCTTTTTATAGAGCCATGGTCACTGTACACCATAGTGTCAGTTTTACGTGAAGATGAATGGAATACTGCTCCTGTATCTGATCAGTCTGAAGCTACTGACCTCATTCACAGGGTTATGGAAAGTAAGTTAATATAGCACTAATAATTGTAAATATACTGTTTAAGGGCATTCCATTTTCTTATGCTATTAATCTATATGGAGATGACTACAGTTTTTACACAGGTGTGTTTTATGTTTAACATAGCTGGAAAGATAATACATCAGAAACTCTCCATAGTGTGGTACTAAACTTCAAACAGTGCAACCAAAATAAGTTTAGACTCAAGCATTTACTACAGCTGGTAATCTGTGACTTAAATGGAAAATGATAGATTCCATATAAAAATTAAGAAAAAAAATGAAAGGAAAAGGCATCTCCAAATATTTATATTTAATCCTAAATTGATATGTTTGTATAAAACATTTCCTCCAAACTTGTGGTTTGCTGCTCCTCCTTGGATCAAATCTGAGCCGATGATCCAATGCTGTAGCGGCATGCAAGCTGTAATTTTAATGCAAACACAATTATAAAAGTGGGATCCTTCACTATCATTAGTGGTGAGAGTCTGAAAGACTGCAGCCACAGCACAGTATGTAGCTGACATTATATTTGCTCCAGAATGAATGGCAGTGGTTGAATACTATGATCAGAGACTTTGGGGGAAAAGTTTAGAGATAATTTCAAAAGCCAATCATTCCCAACATCCTGAAAATCACAGAAGGAATGAGCAAGAGAAATTAAAGAAGAATGCGAGACAAATTTGAAACCCCGAACTTGCCAAATTAAATAAGGCCTCAGCACCAAACCAAGTTTAAGAAAACATGGGTGCAGTTTGTGTTGCTGTTAGGCTTGATGTTTCCTGAGCTGTGGCATCTACAGGCATAACAGACATTGTTATCATTTTTATGCTCTGGCAACAAGAAACCTCAAAGAAGGAATTAAGGTTTGGGACAGGTAGAGACACCACCTAGTCATGTATACCTAGCACATTATTTCATATATTCTTTTTCAAGGTACTTGACTGTTCCAAGCAACTTTCATCAGTTTTTGCTTGTGGATTTAGGCCATCTCTGTCATGGTCCCCATGTCCTCCTGGCTGGCTTGCTCTTTTCTGTTGTTTTATCCCTCTCTGCCCTTCTTGCTCTCTTTCTCTCTAGCAGTAAACAATGAAAAGACATGCCCACACAACGCAGTGTTGTGTGGGCATGTCTTTTCATTGTTTATCTTCGTGTAGCGGTGGTCTCTCCTCGTCGCTCCACCCGCTGGTCTAGTACTCACCTGTGGTGGGTTACTCATCACTTACCTGTTGCTGTTTAAGGCTGAAGGAAACCTTCAGTCGTCAGAGTCAGATATGAAAGTCAGTTCCATTCAAGCCTTTGTTTCCATCTGCTTGTCGCTTTGTGGACTAAATTCTGTTCTGTCTGCAGACCTCACCTGCCTTGGACCTATTTCGGCAGTTGGTGACAGTGTGTGTGAGCCCTCGGACAGATCAGCAGCCCTCTCCCCGCTAACAATTCATTCACTTCTTAAACTGTGTTTTTCCTTTGTTTGATGAGCCAATAAGCTGTTTATATTTTTCTTTGTGTCCAGCAAGTGAGACCTGGTCGCACCCGCCTAACACCGGTGGAGCAGCGCAGAAGACTAAGGGCTGATGAATGACCGTAGTGTGGCGACTTAGGGCACTAAATTGACTCCTGCCACCATTGACCAAAACACAACCCCCGCCAGCAGAAGTAGGGGTAGTACTGGCAGGGAATTTCTGTTTCTGTAATCCTACGTTGTCTGATGGTTCCAGCCTCAATATGTGTTAATAATGACACTCCCTTCAAGCTTTGGTGGATTCCGATGCCGAGCAAAGCTTCCTGGACTCTGATTTAGCTAAACAGCTTAACATTCCATTACTCTCTCTCCCTGAGCCCCTGCAGGTTTCTGCACTCAACGGGTGCTGGCTGGCTAACATCACTCACCACACAGGACCTATCTTTCTCCTTCTCTCAGGCAATCAGTGTGAGTACCTCACCTTGTACATCTTCCATTTTCCACATACACCTCTCATTCTGGGTCATCCTTGTCTTTAAAAGCACAACATCATAATAGGCCAGTCGTTAATTAATATCGTTAATAAAATTTTCATTTGGAGCCAATTCTGTCACTACAAATGTCTGTAATCTGCTCAACCTCCATCTCACTCTCAGTCTGGCCCAACCGACCCTGAACCTCCAGATCTTACTTCAGTTCGTTCCACTTATCATGACCTAGCTGAAGTTTTTCAAAAGGACTTATCTCTGCCTCCTCATCACCTTTATGACTATGCAGTACACCTTGAGCAGTACACCTATGCAGTACACCTTTCGAGTTTTTGGTGATGCCTTTCGGCCTGACCAGTGCCCCAGCTGTTTTTCAGTCCCTGGTCAATGACCTCCTCCGGGACTTCCTGAACCACTTCGTGTTTGTTTATCTGGACAAAATTCTCGTCGATTTCAAATGACCTCTTGGTGCACCAGAATCACATCCATCAGGTACTACAAAGATTATTGGAGAATGGTTTGTCAAAGGAGAGAAATGTGAGTTTCATGTTCTGTCAGTTTATTTCTCTGTCTACATCATTGAAAAGGACAGCATCCAGGCAGAACCAAGCCAAGGTAGAGGCTGTGGTCAGCTGGCAGGTTCCCTCCACACTTTAGCAGTTGCAAAATTTTTGGGGGTTTGCTAATTTCTATTGTCATTTTAATAGAGACTTTGGTTGTGTTTTGCCACCACTAACCGCTTTGACCTCTCCCATGAAACCTTTCCAATGGAACTCCTCAGCCCAGGAGACTTTTGATCACCACTAGCGCCTTTTTGCAATCCTGGCTCACCCCAACACTTCCTGTGAGTTTATTGTTGAGGTGGACGCCTCAGACACTGGCGCCGGTGCTGTCTTATCTCAAAGGTCTAATGATAAGATGCATCCTCCTGCCTTCGTTTCTTGCCATCTGTCTCCTGCTGAACAAAATTATTACATTGAAGACCAGCAGCTGCTAGCAGTTAATTTGGCATTGGCTGGAGGCGGCTGAACAGCCATTTTTGGTTTGGACTGATCACAAGAATCTTTCATACATACAAACTGCCAAGATGACCATCTGCTCATCAAACCAGATGGCCATTGTTTTTTTTGCATGGTTTAATTTTACTATTTTTTACTGCCCAGGTTCCCACAACACAAAGCCTGACACTCTGCCAGTTTGCTGACTCAGATCAGCTGTCTAAGGAGGAAACCATCCTACCTGTATTGTAGGCTCTATTTCCTGGGAGATCGAGTTGCTGGTGCGTGCTGCCCAGCAAGGTGAACCGAGGACCAACACTGCTAATCGCCATCCTCCATTCGCTCTAAGGTACAGCGTTGGGCTTACACTGCTAAGTTCACCTGTCACGCTGGTATCCAAAGGACTATAACCTTCCTTCAGAGACTGTTTTGGTGGCCCTCATTAGTCAAGGATGTCAGAGAATATATTGGGGTGTGTTCCATCTGTGCCCAGAACAAGGTTTCCTCCACCCCTTCAGCTGGGTTGTTGATGCCCTTGCCTGCCCCAGGTTATCCCATCTCTCCACAGACTTCACCACTGGGCTTTCTCCATCCTAAGGTAACACCACTATAATGACTATTATTATCATTATTATGACTGATTGCCTTACCCAAACTGCCAACCACCTTGGAAATAGCCCAGTTACTTAATCATGTTTACCCTGTCTCAGGGTATACCATGAAACTGGTATACCCAGTCTCGGACCACGGCCATCAGTTCACATCTTGGGTTTGAAAGGAGTTTAGTACCTCCCTTGGCGCACATCTTAGTTTATCATCTGGTTTTCACTCACAGGCCAATTGCTAGATGGAGTGGCTCAATCAAGAACTGGAATCTACGGTCCAGTGTGTGACTTCTGCCAACCAAACCACCTGGAGTTCACACCTGGCTTGAATTGAGTACACTCACAACACTGGCCTCCTCAGCCTTCTTTCAAAACTAGCCTGGAACGTCAACCACCTCTGTTCCCATCCCACTGGCATGGTCCCCGAGTCCTCCTGACTGGCTTGCTCTTTTCTGTTTTGTTTTGGGGTTTTTTTTCTTCTTCTCTGGTGTTCTTTATCTCTGTCTCTCTCGCATTGTATGTTGTGTGGACGAGGTGGTCTCTCCTAGCTGCTCCACCTGCTTGTGTAGTCCTCACCTGTTGTGGGTTACTCATCACTCACTTGTTGCTCATGCGTGCTGATCAAGGCGGGTTATTTAAGGCTAGTTGTTGCCAGATTGTTGTGTCAGAGTAAGGCACGAGCATCATCTCCACTCAAGTCTTTGTTTCCGTCTGCTTGTTGCTTTGAGAATTTAATTCTTGTTTCTCTGCAGACCTCACCTGCCTTGGACTTATTTTGACAGTTGGTGACAGTGTGTGCGAGCCCGAAGACAGATCAGCAGCCATTGCCCCACTAACAATTTATTTGTTACTCAAACTGTTCTTTTCCTTCATTTGCTGAGCCAATAAACCTGTGTAAAATTTTCCAGCAAATGAGTCCTCTTTTCTGTGGAAATACCATGACAATATCAAATGTGTTTTTCTCCTCATGAAATCCCAGACTGACTTCCTGATGCTGAAATCTTGTTCTTGTTAGTGAAGCCAGTTCTTTATGACTCAGACTATATTTGGGGGTTCACTGTCATACTGCAGAATGATTGTGCTGCTGCTCAGAGGCCTTTCTGCCAGCATTATTGATAAAAATGGAAGTTCTACCATATATAGGACTATACATAGGACTATATATGATATCAGCTTGCATACTTTAAAGTGCAACTCATGACATTTTCACAACTACAAACTTTAGGTTCGGGTCAGAGCAAAGAAACCTAAAGTTTATGTGGTGTGACCCTAAATGTCTCAGTCCAAAACACATTAGAAAATTCACCCCACTTCTTGACCAGATGTGTCTGAGGAGCCAGAAAGTAAATACAGGAAGAAAGTCCTTTGTTCTGGACTAGTCATGTCCAACATCTGTGGGAGAAACATTATTCAAGAAGCTGCTGTTTATTCTCCTGCTAGCAGCCGCAGTTTGCATGCTCTAGTGCAAATACAATGCAAACTTGGCTACAGGTGCTGTTTAGCTCAAAGTTGAGGAGCGCATCTGGGAGTATAGCTGGACAAAGGTCGGATAACTTTCCAGTCAACAGATTTCATTTGGGAAAAGTTCCCTTTGAAAGGTTATCAGTGTTTTAGCCTACACCTGAGTATAATTACTGTGTTTACACATGCCCAGACAACTCACACTGGGGAGGGGGGGGGGGTGAGCATACTAAGGAGTACAGGATGTGAATGCACCCTTACACAGCAGTTACACAGCAGGTGCACTTGATTTGATCTCAAACTGGAATGTGTTTACACATATATGAAGATATTAACTTGCAGAGCTCAGGAAGAGAAAAAAAAAGTGCACTTCAATGTCCAATAAGTTCATACTATACAGTATTTAATACATCACAACCTTTGCAACAAGACATAGCAATGAATATGAATAATAATCAGTTGTTGATGACACTGCAAACCATAAACCTGATTAGCTGAATTGCTAATGCAAAGCAATAAATAATTTCAGACCCGCTTCTTTAATTGTTTCACCTTGGGAATCCTTAGAATTCCCTGGAAATGAGAAAGAGTTATTCCTAGAAGGTAATATCAGGACTGAAGCTCTGGTCTCGGGATGGCCACTGATCTTTGATCCAGTCTGTCAGGCTTTATACTCTGTAGTCACGCATACCAGAAAAAGGAGTTGTTAACAGCACTCTTTCCAACCCTGATTCTGTCTCTTGTGTTTCATTTCTAATGACTGACCTGTTGTTAGCAGCTGACTTTCTCAGGGATTGAATGTTGTAAATGACAAGCCCGAGAACCAACATGAGTAATTTAAATACAGTGAGCACAGAGTTATTTGCATTCCAACTCCTGCTAAATTAACTGTGTAAAATATGCTTCAATGTGAAGCAAAATGCTCTGTCACAAGGCAAGCAACGTGACCGCTATGCTTGTATGGGCAGTGTGTATGGAACAGGTCTCTAAAAACAAGAAAATGTATCATTTGCACCAAGTTAAAACAAGATATATATTTAAGGTATGATTTTCAATAGGCCAGAAGTAGGAAAAACCAGTACACCTTTGTTTTCTTCAAGGTAGTGGTCATTCTCTTGGTTTCTTTCACTTAAAAAGCTTGCTTGAAAGCACATCAGCATGCCCATTGTAATGACATCACCTTTCATGGACTGTTTTTGTTGATGAATGGTTAGTTTCTGTGGGTGGATCTCTTCTTTATACAGCTACTGTGACTACCCTTGCTTCATTTAACAGCTGTCTTCATTCTGTTTCCGAACACTGTTATTATTCCTTGAAATATGAAATGTATCACTATTTATATGACAGAGGTCCCTTTTGAGTAGAAAAATCCGACTGACAATTATTTATATGAAAATACCTCAGATTATTGTTGCGAATTGGCTACATGTTTCTAAAATATGAAGTAAAACTATACTTCATACTGTTCACTGTCGATTCATGAAACTATGGGAAACGACTGAACCAAGACTGACTTTAAATATACAGACAGCATCTCTGGGCTTATTCATTGCGCCAACCATAACTGCAACTGTTTTTAGGACATCTTTTAATTCAAACTATGCATTTCAGTTTCTAAAGGAAGAGGTAAATGAGGCCAACTTTATTTTGGAAAGCAAGAACTGCGCCATGAGTTTCTGAAAAACAGCAAGTCTTTCAGGGAGTCTGAACAAATGCAGTAAATTCACACTCATCTCAGTGTTTGGGTTACTGAGTTCACTTTTAGATTGTGCAGGTGTAAATTAACAGCTTGGGGGAGATCCCTTTCCTTTTGGAAAAGTGTTTCATCAAATTAGATAGAGTGGGCCGTCATAGGCATATTCTGCATTACACCCTTTCCACGGCCATCATTCCAAAATCTCTCACGACTGGTTTTGCACTTTTTGATGATGAGTCAGTGGCTGCTATCGTCTGAACCTGCAAATACCTTTTGGCATTTAAAAGTGTCAGAATTTGCCCCTTCTAGTTTTCACACATATACAATTAGAAACTGGATCTTGTAATAAGCAGCAGCGATGCCAAAAACTACAGTTTCTCTAATTGCTTCTGGAGGTTAGCTTCATTGTCTTTAATGTTCAAAATATTCAACTTTGCAGCAGAACGAAAAATGTTTGCAACCTGGTATCATTTACAATTTTCAGTATAATTTTCCCCTTTCAATTTTTTTGTTTGTCAGTTAAATAATCCACCACTTATTGTGCATAGCTTTAGGCTTTATTAGAATTTCGACAGATATGTTATTTAAAAAAAACAAACAGTAAGTGCCAAGTATGCTGCAAACTGTTCACCAAATCCAACCCCCCCCCCAACCCTGAAATGGATGGATGGATGGATGGGTATATGGGTGGATAGATGGATGGATGGATGGATGGATGGATGGATGGATGGATGGATGGATGGATCTAAAATCAAGAAGACAATGGTGAGCTAAAGTCAAAGCATTGAAATTGTCCACAAACTAATGGGTCAAGTCACTGTGGCAACATCCATCATTTCTGTACAGTTTGTGTATTTTTTTTCCAGTTACTGCGACAAACTGTAATAAGATTTCAAAGTCAGTGCCAGTTTAGACACATTCACCAATTTATATGAATGGGTAAGTGTGTCCAAAGATTTGACTGGTATTGTACATGTACTGTATATGTAACTATGCAACTAAAGCGACATACAAAGAAGAATCTGCATCTCAGATTAATATTTTTTTTATTATTAACCTTTTTTTTATCCAGGAAGTGGAAGTTTTGAGATTAAGAACCTCTTTTGTGAGGTCCTTGGCTGACCTAGACAGGATTAACCTAACATGTTTTTCAGTGGCAGGGGGAACATCCCAGAAAAAGCCCATAAAACCACATAGATAACATCCAAACCCCACATAGAAGCAGCCTAACCAGATTTGAACCTGGGACCCTCTTGTTGTGAGGCAATGGGGCTAACCACTGATCCACCAAGCTGCCAGATTTATAATAACTTAAGTAATTTAATCTGTGAAGGAAAAATGGAAATTCCCAGCAAAAATCCTGTGAAATGAAGACTGCTTCAAAGGTTGCCTAGGACACATTTTATGAGTACCTTTCATCCAAGGACAAACTCAGACGCCAGACATTCTTTGCATTCCTGCCCCTCTCCCAGAAAACAACAGTTGGGCATTTGATTTCTGGTCTGAATTTCTCTGACAGCATCTAATGACTCATCTGTCCATTGTTTGTCTGGGCTGACGCATCTTTCATGTGCTGCTCTGTATGCAAATCCACACAACAAGAGGCTGGAGATGGAAGACACATGCAAGCCACATGTTCTTTGAATTTCATTGTCACTCTTCATCTTTTCTCTGTCTGTTTTCTGACCACAGTTGCACAATTGGCTTTTCATGTTATGTAATGACCTCCAGTGAAGAAAAGGTTGTCCAAATGTTCCCATTTTCACAGTACAGAAAGTATCTCTTGAACTTGGCTATGATACACCTACACACCAAGTAGCTCATACCCAGCATTCTTTAGGAGTCCAGCATAATGCAAGTCACTGAATGCTGGCACATCACATAAAATTGAGCCTTTATATGCTACATCACTGTGACAAATATCCGGCATACCTGTAGGGCTTATCCACCTTGAGTGGAACTGGCAGATTGAAGAGAAAAAGGCTTAGCTGCACATGCAATAACAGGACAGATGGCAGCAAATCACTGGGGTTCAATAGCTTTACACAGCTTTAATACAGCCATGAACACACCCCGCTGGCACAAACCTGCTCACTGGATAAATAAAGTCAGTTATCCACTTCTGAAGTGAATAAATAATCACAGACATAGTTCGGAAACAATTTTGAGATTTGCGGTAAACAACACATGATGTTAAAAGAAGCAACTTAAACAAATGTAAGACAGTTTCCTGTAGTGGAGTTGATGATGAATACAGGGAACTCAGAAACTTATTCTAACAAATGAAATTAGAGCCATTCCTCACCCCCACCCCCCACCCCAATAGCTCCACTAATTTATCTTTTAATCAGCAGCAATTTGATATAAAATTAAATTAAAATATTTCCTTTTGTAAACCTAATGCTAATCAGGAACACTTCTGTTTGCTGTTCTTCAAAACCTTAAATTGCTTTCACTGTCAATATTTTCAAAAGACCGACTTTCTTCAGTATCTGGAAATGATAAATCAAGGTTTGGATAAAGTTAGTCTGCATGGACAAGATTTGGATAACGATTTAGTTGTACTGCAAGGTCATCCAAAATGAATATAAATACTGGGTTGATAAGTGAGTAACATGAATGTGCAGACTTAATGTGGAGAGCTGGTTGGAAACAGTGTTTGGCCAAAATTGAATGACAAATACAAAACATGAAGTGCGCCTTAACCCCTGTGCTGCTCCGGTGTCCCATTAGCTCATTAATGCTTTTTGTGATTTACTGGGAAACTTTACCTTATGAGTGGCCTCAATAGGTAAAGTAAAATAAAATGAAACAAGTGCAATAGGTGCTGACCTGGTGGTAACACATATTTTAAGTGAGTCTGGGTTGCTTTTATTTCTAATCTCAGAAGTGGAGAGGTCTGATTACCTTAGGCCTTTGGAAAGAAAATCACATTTGGCCTAATTCACTTGTTATTTGGGCCTCTTTCACTTATTTTCACAAATGGAAGAAAGAAAAGTATTTTTGGAGAAAATAAAACCACTAATGCACAAATTTCATTTAGCTACTTTACTTCATTTGAATAGAGAGGAACTTTCTTTAGCATCATTTGTGCTTTTCAGTCAAAAATGACTGCTGTAAGTAAAAGAACAATGCCTATGATGAGGAGTGTATTTAGGGCTGGTTCAAGGTCACCTGCTCCATCTGTTAGTTCTGTAGCTATAGGCTCACGCTGCTGTGAGACTTCCCATAATGCACTATTTCATCTCCACTCCCATTTTTCACTCTCCATGTGTTTTATTATTGCATGTAATTCAATTTAGTCTCCTATCTCCAACAGTTTGTGTTCGTGTGTCCCTATGCTCTCCATTTTTTTCTCTTCTCTTTACCCCCAGCTGGTTACAGCAGATGGCTTCCTCTCCCTGCGCCTTACTCTGCTAGAGGTTTCTTCCTGTTAAACAGGAGGTTTTTCTTCCCACTGTTGCCATCTGATTGTCTAGGTATTCTCTTTAATATTGTAGGGCCTTTACCTTAAAATACAACACGTGCCTTGAAGTGACTGTTGCTGTCAATTAGCGTTAGATAAATAAAAATGGACTGAAATTATTGCGCTCCACTGTAGACTGATCAAAGTCATTAATACTGACAAACTCCTTTGATTGTTGCCATGGTTACAAGTCTCTGTTTTGTCCTTCAGCTGAAACTTGCTCAGATTCAAAGTATTTATAAACCAAATGATTCTGGCAAATCTGCATATGTAACAGTTCAAGACTGTTCTAGCAATTACTCAAGTCTTTGTGCAGATTCTTTCTTTGAAGACACTTGATTCTGAACAGATTCAAAAGCATTATGATTCTTTGAACTGTGGTGACTGTGTCCTCGGTTTATTAATTTGAATTGAGTTTACAGAATATTGCACCGATATCTGGAAACACGTTTTATGGAAGAACAGACCAGTTCTTTCAAGTGGAGATTTTATGAGTAACTTTATTGTCATGTACAAGCATTAAGCACATCAGGCACAACAGAGAGTGTGCTCTTGGGCTGGCCAGTGACAGGAAATGTCTGGTTTTCAGCTTGAATGGCCAAGAGCAAGGACTTTTTGATTATTTTGATTCTGCACTGGTTATACTGCATTTTGTTTACAGTGTGAACTTACTTGTACAGAAAAATAATAAATAAAAAGCCATTGTGAAGTGACAAAGAGCTACAAAAAAAAAAGTGGCCAGAAGAAAACTCAGTATCACCATTAAAATAATCGAAACAGCTGGAGCACATCTGTGTGGGTTGTGCAATAACGCAGCCTACCAGTAAAGGTATTGCTTGATATTTTCAAAGCCAAGCTGTTCACAAGAAATGCTAATTCAAGACGTTGGACTTGGGCTGACAGTCTTTGGCATTCGACCTTGGACTGAGGATGTGACCTGGGTGTGTG
Organism: Pterophyllum scalare; assembly: GCA_024447675.2. Classification (NCBI taxonomy): domain Eukaryota; kingdom Metazoa; phylum Chordata; class Actinopteri; order Cichliformes; family Cichlidae; genus Pterophyllum; species Pterophyllum scalare. Next base: position 176,163 of record JAMQGT020014887.1, on the reverse strand, counting down.
TCATTTTTGACTGAAGGCCCAATGAAAGAGAGAAGGAATTGAACCTATATTAGGTTGTGGCTTGAAAGGTTCAGTGTGAACACTAATATCAGACACTAAGGAAAAGAATAAATGAAGAGGAAGAGAATATGAATGGAGGTAGAGGCAAGGCAATAATACGGACAGTTTCTGATTGAATGGGATCAAGTTGGCAATTATCTGCAATCTGTTTGTGATCGATTGGTAAAAAAAAAAAATGCAAATCTGTTAGCATTTGTTACAAACCTGCTGTCATCTACATACACATAAATTCCCATTAAACACACTGTGTTTTTATTTTCCTTTATATTTCATTGAGATTATAGTTTTTTAGTTACTTTGTTGTACAGCGCTTTGGGGCTTCATGCCTGTAAAAAGCACTCTTTAAATAAACTTTACTTACTTACTGACTATTAACTACTTACATTCAAAGTCCAGCCAGAACCTTATAGATCTGAAGCAGAAAGTCAGAAATTCCTCCACAAACAACATGTAGTCGCTGTAAGACGGCAATTTAACTTCCAAATAACATGAGCGCTCAGCAGCCTGGCTTTTATAGTGGAATACAACCAAAACACAACCAGGTGGAAACCAGTTGAGTCTCAGGTTGCAGAGACATGCTGAAGGTGAGTCGTGCTCATCAGCAGACTCCAGTTGACCCCAAAACTCCAACTGACTGCAACGTGTTGCCTGCCTGTCTGCTGGCAATTATTTGCAAAGCTTTGCCAATCTGCCTGAGAGTTATTGCAATCAATCAGAGTAGGACCATGATTGTTTGACAGGTTGCCTCCCACCAGAAAACCTGTGCAGTCATCTTACGATCAAAAGTGTTCACCACAACTACTTGCAATCACTCGCTGAATGCAAAAGAAATTCAGTGCAATCCCCCGTCAAACACCAGTTTTTCATAGTTGCAAGGAGACTGTTATCCTATTTTTATTCAAGTCTGGCTGAGCCCTTACAGAGCTGCTAAACAGCATTGTTTCGATAAAAAGGACAATTTCCCTTTGCTATCATGTGTGATCTGATCTCATGCTGTGTGAAAGGCAGAGGTAGCTTTCCATAAAATGCCCCGTTCTCACAGGGAATATTTAAAAGTGATTCATGAGAGAGAAAAAAAGTACCACCACTGCAAAAAATTGCATATTTACTGACCATTAGTCATCTATGGCGATCTCAAAGACAACTATAGTACATATAGTACTGTGGTAGCTCACATACACGTACTGTATACATACAATAATGTAGCAAAGATATCGTGGCAGTGCATAAGGGTCTGATCTTAGTCAGGAGCTCCTTTAGCTTTAAAGAGATTTCAGGCCACTTTGTTTTGAAAATAAGTGCACAGCTTGTTCTGTCTCCCTGCTGCCATAGTATAGATTTGGCTGCATTAGGCAGTGACAAACCTCCTAGAATCTATAGTACACTAGCAGCTCAACACTAAACAGTAGACAGGCACAGATGGTGAGCATAGTTGTACATTTAGCAGCTTACAGGCCTGATATTTCTCTGATGAGCTGTTAGACACAGTGTTGAATCTGTTATTCAGATGTGAACATACTAAATATAAGCATGTGGAATTTAATGTTCCTGTGAATAACAATGGCTTTTAAGCTTTACATGTGCTGATTAAATATTCTTCTTGGGCTTGTGCAAAATGGATTTCAGAGTAATTTATTAATTTATTGATGTACAATTTATTCATTATTTTTACAATACAAATCACCAGAGCTGGGTGGGCCTTCAATTAAGGCTGCCGGCACTAGAACCCTGAAGAACCACCAAGACCCCAAAATATACCACCATAAAAAAATGTCTAAGGGTCTTAAGAGGTGGAAATCCACTCCTTTATACATCCTGCATGATAATCTAAATCCTTCCTCTGGAAACTGATGAAAGACAAGGGACTTTTAACCGTAAGTATTAAGACTTTCTGTCTTTCATATCAGTGCAGGTGTAATATAATCTGAAAAGCAAAATTGTTTGCATGATATCTTACCAGGTTTCCTTGTCCTCTAAGTCAACAGCCGTGACAGATCACAGATCAAGATGGCTTCCAGGGCCAAACACAGCTACATCTCCAAACACACAGCAGCTTAAACTGATTCAGGAAGTCAGAATAGAAGGAATAAGGGCCTTATCCGAGGTGTATCAAAACACCTGCAGAAAGGATGAGCTTAGGATTCAAATGGCATTTGTCAGGTGTTTAACAGTAGGATATGGAGTCTGATGTTCATTCTAATCAGGCCTTTGCCTTTCATACAGACTTACAGATAGTTTTATGTCAGCAAAGCCGTGCAACTATTAAATCTTATCTTACAACTTTTAAATTTTAAATAAATTTGAACACTACCAGCGCTAATCTTCATGTCATCCTGACACTCATATCACAGTGCTACAGTATGTTAGTACATCTTGTAACATGCTATCAAGAGGTCGTGGAAACATTATGATTTTGATGACATTCTGACGTGATTGCGCTCACGAGTGCAGAATTACTACAGAAATCACCTTATGTAATGCTTTTAATTGTTGCTACTTGTTAATGCCTAATGTAGCGCCAGCACTCCACTGCTGCTCACCAAAGAGGACTGCTTGTAAAGGTAAATTGAAAGAAAAGTGAAGAGTATGAAAATAATAACTGTGGGCTGGAAATTTACCCCATATTTAACATCTCACCAAAAGAAAAAGAAAAATATTTTAGAAATTATAACAGTACCCAAGAAATATATAAAAGGCTCTTGTCCTTTCTCTGGAAATTCTTGATATGTAGTGGTTTAATTATCCTTTATTCCAAGTACATTTCTGCACTGAAATGAACAGAGTTACAAAACCTTTACTTTTTTATGCCATTTAGATCATCCAACAAGAAATCTGTAAACAGTTGACACTATTTCAACTCAGCCTCCCTCTGTTTCGCTCCAAGGTCAAACTATTCTGGCTCTATTGTTGGAACTCAGGGGAAGATTATGGGTTGTTGTTTTTTTCTAACATTTCTAAAATGACACAGATTAGAAGAACTCAAATAGTACTTGAAGTTAAGAAATGTTTTTCCCTTCAGTGTTTCCAAATGTGTCACAGTAGTCCTAAAGTCAGGGACACTGACTGTTCCTAAGATATTTCTTTTATTAAACCTCGGTTGATCATTATTAAGTGAGTGAGGAAAAAAAGCTATAAGGAAAGCTGGGATTTTCTGTCATGTTACTTTTATTTGTTAAGGTTCAGTGGTTTAAATTCACAAATGTTACTTACAAGTCAGGTCATGTCAAAACCGTTCCAGGAATCCCAACCAGATAATATCCTGCAGCATTTAATCAGATGACTTCACAATAATTTGATGATGATGCAGGGGGTATGCCACTTTAAAAGTAGTAATTATTACACACACACACTTTCTTTTCAAGACTCTTTCACAAAAAAAAAATGCTCATGGGTGTAAAAGGTTTGCTGCCTTTGACTTCCCATGATCAAAAATAACAATAAGTTAGCCTTTTGATTTGAAGCTCTACTTAAAAAAAACAAAAGAAAAACAAACAAACCTTCATGCACTTTTAAAGAAGCCTGACAAAAATAGTAGGAACCCTGTTAGAAAGAACTTCAACCTGCACACTATGTCACATATTCTGGATCAAAGCAGAGGACATGACTGTTATTGTGCCATAAATCCTGTTGATATCCACACAAACATGACCTCTCTGACACCCACACCACAGAAGCAGAGCCATAAACCTCTCTGCAGACATTTCCATCTAGAATTCAGCTTCTTTTGGGGCTTGGCCGCAGCACCATGACAAGTGATTATTTTCTCAAGAGACCCCCACAGAGAAGAAGAAATTGGGTAGATGCCAATAGGACTGCTGAGAAGAGTGCAGTGTTATTTTGTGAGTTTTTAGGTCACACAGAGGGGAAAAAAAAGAAGTGGGGGTAATGGAGTGAGCTTTGTGGCATGACAATTTAAGAATCTTATGTGGTTCTTCCACCAATTCCATGTTCTCTGTCCCTCCAAAATATCTGACTTAAGCCAGATGATGTAGTTATGTCTATTAGCTCATGTCCAAGGCTAGGCTTGAGTAGCTTTGGGGCATATTCAAACCCCAAAACTCCTGTTTCAAATATGGCAATGTTACCATTACACTATCTAGCTACTCATGACATCAGAAAGAAGGAGAATGAGAAAAATCAAGAAATACCACAACTGGAGCACATGTAGAAGGTAAAGTCCAAAGGGTTCAAAGTAGCATAGGGTCATAGGGAGCCGTAACCCCCAAACTGGAATAGTGGCTCTAGTAAATTGCAAGTACAACAGAGGTCTCTGCCCAGAAGAGTGCAGTTCTAGGAAGACTTGAGATAAAATGTAGAACCCTGAAACTCTCAGGCCTAATGTAATTCAAACCTGCATACTACCACCTAGTGTAAATCTAATTACACAGCTTATATTTCATTTGAGTCACTAATTTTGGGAGAGAGACAAGACAAAAGACACTGTGGAAGAAAGTCAGAGATTAATAATAACTAATGATTAAATGGAGAGTGGTGTATACACAGAGTGAAAAGAGGGGAATGAAAAGAAACAGTGCATAATGGCAGCCTAGGCCTATAGCAGCATAACTAAGGGATGATTTGGGGTCACCTGATCTAGCCCTAGCTAAAAGCTTGATCAAAAAGGTAAGTTTTAAGCTTAACCCTTGTGTTGTCTTGCGGGTCAAAAGTGACGAACTACCATGTTTAGCTGTAGAAAAAAATACCTTCAACTATCTTTTTCCAATTTGAAATTTTATGACTTTTCCTAAAGTGGCCCCATCATTAGAAAAAGTTATACTTTGTTTTTGTTTATGTTTCCATGTGGGCTGTACACCACTAGGGAACAAAGATTGTCTTATGGTTCATTTTTGACCCATGAACTATAAAAGCATTTAAACACTAGAAAAAAGTTCAAAGGCCACACACAAATAATTATTACAATAATTAATACACACACACACACACACACACACACACACACACACACACATATAAAAAAAATGGAACTTCCATTTGACCTGAACCTGCAGTCTTGATCTGGAGCTAACCCCTCAAACCACACAAGCTCCCAAACAAAACATTATATTATAAAAACAAATTCAGTATAGAGGATATAAAGGTACCCTGAATCAAAGTACCCCAAGTTGGCTCCTTGCTGAAGCCATGTAGACCAGTAGATGTTTCACTGCCCAACAGGTCCTGGATGAGATATTTTCAGGAGCTCAGGAGGAATAAGAAGATGATGGCTTCATGGATAGATAAATCTGGGTATCATCTGCAAAACAATGAAAATGTATGCAGTGCTATCTAATAATACTGCATAAGGGAAGCATGTATAGTGTAAATAAAATTGGTCCTAGCACAGAACCCTATAGAGATCCATAATTAACCTTAGTGTATAAAGAAGACTGCTCATTTACATAAACAATTTGGAGTCTATTAGATAAATATGATTCAAACCACAGCAGCGCATACCTATGGCATTCTCTAATCTCTGTAATAAAATGGTCAACAGTATCAAAAGCTCCACTGAAGTCTAACAGGACAAGCACACAGATGAGTCCACTGTGAGAGACAATAATAATATAATTGGCATTAATGCCGTTTCTTCTGAAACCTGACTGACACTCTTCAAATAAACCATTCTTCTGCAGATCATTTAGCTGTTATACAACTACCCTTTCAAGAATTTTTGAGAGAAAAGGAAGGTTGGAGATTGGCCTATAATTAGCTAATACAGCTGGGTTGAGCAATGACTTTTTAAGTAACGGTTTAATTACTGCCACCTTAAAAGCCTGTGGTACATAGTCATTTAACAAAGATAGATTAATCATATTTAAAATTAAAGCATCAATTAACGGTAGGACTTCTTTGAGCAGTCTAGTAGGAATGGGGTCTAATAGACATGTTGATGGTTTGGAAGAAGTAACAATTGAAGTTAACTCAGAAGGACCAATGAGAGAGAAAGAGGCTAAATAAATGCCAGCAGTACTGAAAGTATAAAGATAGCAAAAAAATTTATATGTCTTTGAGGTGGTTATGAATAATTTTTCTCTAATGATTAAAATTTTATTTGTGAAGAAACTCATGAAGTCATTGCTAGTTAAAGTTAAAGGAATACTCGGCTCAACAGAGCTCTGACTCTTTGTCAGCTTGGCTACAGTGCTGAAAAGAAACCTGGAGTTGTTATTTTCTTCACTGAGTGATTAATAGTAAGATGTCCCAGCTTTTTGGAGATTTAGAACAACAATGTTGTTTTTAAAGTTTAGTTTTGTTTGTTTTCTCGCTTTTAGTTGTAGAGCACATTGGGGACCTATGTAAGAGCCTTTTATGCAGGTTTTACTCTCCTTTATTGGTTCGTGTAGCACTTTGGCTAGATAGAGAGCACAGAGCCAATACAAAGGCTGCAGAGATCACTTGCTTTCTCCAAAAAGCCAACAAGAAGTTGCTTGATGCCTTTGAAACCATCTATAGGGAGATTGTTCAAAATGTTTACTTGACCTTGATAGGGAATGACAGTGGACTCAGTCACAAAGAGCAAAACATGACAAGAGTGGGGGAAAAAATGAAAACTCAAATGAGAACTGATGTGAAGCATAGACAGCTGCAGTGGACTTTTTTTTTTTTAAACTGATTTTTAATTCTTTGTTTATTACAATTCTGTTCTAAGACTATGACTTTGGCTAAAGGGACAAACAACAGCACAAAAATAAACAAAAGTAGCCTACATTAAATTTACATTGCTCCTAGTGGGCAACATGTAGATTTGGTGCATTAACATGCTGGAAGCTGTTGCCACTGTGGTATGTGTCCTTATTTAACCACCCCACACAATGTTTTTTAAACCTTAACCAACTCTTGAGTTGCTTCATCTCAAACATAATTAAAACATTCATTTGCCATAACCACAATATTATCTTAGTTTACATATAAAGCTACCAAAGAAAGTTTTTTTGTTTATTTGTTTTAGAAGGCAGCACTTAACATAATCAGGATCTTTGCACATTCTTTTTGCATATCCTGTTTTATCACACAAAATAAACTTATCAAAATACTTTTAAAAAGATAAGGGTTATATATGCTAGTGTATGCTACTCAGTGTCACATCTGGGAGGTGGACTGGCTGAGTGAAGAAACAGCTAAATTAAGTACAGAGTGAAAAATAATTTATGTAAAAATCAAAAAGGAGAGTTTTTTTTTTAATTTATACTTAAGGTTAAATCCTCTAACTTTTATCTCTGCACTTCAAACCACCAAAAAAAAAAGAAAAAAAAGAAAAGGAAATCACACTGAGTGAGCAATTGCTTTATTTATGATGCATAATTCATCAGCCTTTCCTTATGTGTATTGTACATCTATATGGACCTCGGCTTAGGTAAACATCTACTCAAGTAAGCAAATAGTTACAAGAAGCAAATAGTAGCAGGAGTAACATGGTGAACATGGTTTCTCTCTTTGAAACTCATTGGAGATCATTTGCCCTTTCCACGTAGTTCCAAAGGCTTTAAAATGCCTCGCATAAAACCACATTCACAACAGCAACAATTAATGACATTCTGATTGGCTTTTTTTTTTGCTTCAGTGTGAATGTCCAAGTTGCATTAAACTCACTCCACCCAGTCATGTTTGCTAATGGCTTCCTTTGGGAATGCAATAACACAGGGGTACCCAGCAGAGAAAGGAACATGCTGACAACTTAATGGAAAAAGACAAAGATATTTACATCGCTTAATGCATGTCTTGACTTTATCTATTATTCGATCAGATTTTTTACTTACGTTTAGGGAATGAACTGGCCAATAATTACTCATTATGAACATGATTAAAAGAATTACCTTTCTGCATATCAAAAAAGAAGTTATAGTAATACAGTTAACATTTTTGTTTGATCTATAATCAAGTGCTTTTCCTTTTATTCTGTATGTTCCAGCAAACCATGCATCATTTTCTGTTCCGCTGTCACAGGAAAGACTAAACATAAAACTGTCATGCAGAAACTGTTAACTAAATAAACTGACTTCAAATAGAAATTACAAACTGCTGGCTGAGGACAACCAAAAGGAAGTCATTGACATTTTTCATGCAGTCTTCTAACCTCAATGTGGGACAGACCAGAAATAGCGTTGTATTAAAATGTGTGACGGGCAGTAATGAATCTGTGAATTTGAAGGCTCATAAACAAATGCCCAAACACCACAAAAGAAAAACTCTGAACTTTATCCCGACTACCATCGTTTTTCTCCTTTTCGAACAATATAAACATTAGTGAGTTTGCTTGTTTAGGTTTCCGGGCTGCGACTTTACTGTATTCACTTTGTCCCAAAAAACCCTTGTACACAACCCGATCACCTTCAGCTGGCAGTCGTATAGGTGCATTATCAATAAGAAGCTTTTGCCATCACCAGTTTAAAAGCTGGTGACACGTACAACTTGTTTTTCTCCCCAAGTAGTGGGGAAAAAAAAAACATATTTCAGCTTTAAAATAAACAGCTGATATATGTCAGTACAGCACATTTGCACGTATTTGACTCATGCAGTGATGAATGACACTGTGGCGCATTTCCTGTTGCTGAGCACGGTTCATCCATTAACTTTTTCCGGGTTGGCACCACCACTGTGTCAGTGTAGTGGTCTCACTAAAATGATTAACAGCTGAACACAGCTTCCAGCAAACCAGAAAAGGATCCCCTTAGTCTCCCTTAACTGAGCATAAATGAAGAATAAAGGAAGCCATCCCACCACAAGACACAAATGATGACTGCTCTGACAACTAATTACCCCTATCACTGCTAACCCCTTGCACTTTGTGGCCGGTTATGCTTCAGCAGTCTCAGTGTGGTGCAGGAACCTGTGCACTTTCCACTCATCACATTAATCTTTCACTCACAGCCCTTTAAGGATTGTGCTGCTTTTTAGAATCATTAAATAACTGGTTCCTCAGCAAAATTTAAATAAAATCTTTGTGATGATATGGAGGCTGTGTTGGCTTTCGGGTGGCTGCTCCAGCGTGCAACAAAGACCACGCCCCCTTGCATACAGACATGTATTCACCAAGTCTTTAGAAATGCACCTAAATCATGAAATCCCCCAATACATTAACTAGTTTTACATTCTTTTTTTTTTTTTTTTTTTTTAACTGTACTGGCCACACAGTCTGCCCCTCCCCACACTCTCTTCTGAAGGGCTCAGCAACTCCAGGATGCTCATTTTATAGCCAGTTCCTGTTCCTCACCTGTTGCCAATTATCCTAATTAGTATAAAGGCGTTCCACCAGGTGTATTTTTATAGTATTACACAACTTTTCCTGTGTTTTGCTGCCCTTCTCCTAACCTTTTTGGGTTGTGTTGCTGGCATGAATTCAAATTCTAAACTGGCCATTTATTGTTTGAAATTGTCAAATGCAAGTAGGATAATCAGAAAATCATCCCATTAAGGCTCACTAACAAATCTTATTGTACATTGAAAATACTTGGAAGGAGGGAATTCTAGACTGGAGTATTTTTAACACCAAAGCATAACAAGTAGAATGCATGTGAGTAAGACGCCTTTTAAATTTTTATTTCTCTATGCAGAAAGTGTTAATTAAAACTTTAAATGCTGTTTAACTGTCAGTTTTACCACATTCAAGGTCAGTCTGCTGTTTTTATAGTCGCTGACACATGACCAAGATGGACTGTGCACATGTCAACATCTTTAAGCATCTCATTGGGTTTGTGGCCTTTTCATAAGGGTCATAAGCTCCCCGTGTTACCCTGCAGTCACTCCTACTCGCTCCCTGTATCCTGCTGTTGCTCAGCAACCTGATCAACAGAGCAGCTGAAACAGGCCTGGTTACTGTCAACTGTGATTCAAGAGGAGGGAAAAGGGGAAATATTTTGGGAATGATTTCCTGAAAATATTTTGGCTAATTTGAAGTGCTGCCAAAAAAAGCAACGGTTTAGTGGGATATGATGGTTTGAGAGACATTACAGTGATCGCATTCCTTCACTGTTGACAAAGTGCGTGCTGATAAAGCCCAGGACCAGTGAAACATTTCCGGTATGAATCCTGATACAAACACTGTTTCAAAAAACTTACCAGGAGGAGGAAAGAGATAAACATCAGTGTCAGATGTGATTAAAAGTGTCAAAAAATCTAATAAACAGACATTTATTTTGTAAAAGAAGCTGTTAATCTAGTTAATACAAATCTGTTGTAGCGGTAATATAATAATACATTTCACATAGTGCAGGAATGTGTATGTTAAAATGTGCATCAATACATTAACTCTTAAACTATTTTTTTTAAAAAGGCATATGGGTTGCTTGCTCACCCAAGAGAGCTATGACAGCTCCCTTATTTTTTTAAATATTATATTAAAATATATACTAGTTACATTAGGCATGTTTTTACATGTAATAGGTAGTTTTGTCTGTTTTTCCCAATTTCTGAGACTCCACTAGAGTAGGTTTTCATGATCTCCAGTTAAAAAATATGCTTCTTTATCTCATATTTGTCCCTTCAGGTCATCCATTTCTGAAACAATCTATTTTAGCTCAAGTCTCTTGAAGGTCCTCCTCCCTAAATACCCCCTTTCTTCTGTATAGCTGCCCCTGACATGGCTTCACAAGAACAGTCCAGTGATTGCAAGCCTTGCCTCCTCATGGTTGACCATATAAGGATAATCTTACAGGGAAATCAGTGACAAGCTGATGTCAGCTTGTCACAATCTGAATGTTTAGAGCCTGAAGTTTCTGCTTTTGGTCCACAGGTATAACTTTTACATATGTTTGAATAAGTATTTGGCCATGTTTAACCCAACACTGCAACAGTGTACAGTACCAATCAAAGGTTTTTATTAAAAATAAAAAATGTAAAAAAAGGTTTGGACACAGGTCATCTGACACAACACTCCATCACCCTCTTTCTTGGTCAAATAGCCCTTATATAGCCTGGAGAAGTGTTTGGGGTTCACTGTCCTACTGAAAAACAAATGATGGTCCCACTAAGCACAAACCAAATGGGATGGCAGATCACAGCAGAGTGCTGTGGTAGCCATGCTGGATAACTGTGCCTTAGATTTTGAATAAATTACCAACAGTGTCACCAGCAAAGCACCCCCACACATCACACTTCCTCCTCCATACTTCACAGTGAGAACTAAACATGTAGGAACCATCCGCTCACCTTTTCTGCATCTTACACCTTATTTACATTCCTTGGCCCGAGCCATTCTCTTCCTCTTGTTCCTTAGAAGTGGCTTCTTTGCAGCAATTCGACCATAAAGTTCAGATTCGCGCAGTCTTCTCTGAACAGTTGATGTTGAGATGTGTGTGCTACTTGAATTCTTTGAAGCATTTAGGTGGGCTCTAATCTGGGGTGCTGTTCTGGTTTCTGAGGCTGGTAACTCTGATGAACTTATCCTATACAACAGAGATAACTCTTGGTCTTCCTTTCCTGGGGCGGTCCTGATGAGAGCCAGTTGCATCATAAACTATGATGGTCTTTGCGACTGAACTTGAGGATACTTTCAAAGTTCTTGAAATTTTTTGGATTTACTGACTTTCATTTCTTAAAGTAATGATGGACTATCATTTTTCTTTACTTAGTTGAGTAGTTCTTGCCATAATATGGATTGGAACATGACTCAAATAGGGCTACCAACTCTACATCTTCACAACAAAATTGATGGCCTCAAACACATTAAGAGGGCAAGAAATTTAATAAATTAACTCTTGACAGGCACAGCTGTTAACTGAAAGCCATTCCAGGTGACTACCTCATAAAGCTGACTGAGAAAATGCCAAAGCTGTCATCTAAGCAAGAGGTGCCTACTTTGGACTGTAGAGGTGATTTGAGTACAATGAGCTCATTGTTATGTTCAGGATGTTTGAGATGATCTGAGCTTTGTGACATGGCGTGTTATCCTGCTGGAAGCAACCATCAGAAGATGAATACATTATGGTCATCAAGGGATGGATATAGTAAGGATGGAGTGAAATGTCCCCCACGACATTACATCACTGCCGCTCACTGGATATTTTCTCTTTTTTTTGACCACTCTATATAAACCCTAGAAATCTGTTTGCAGGAAAATCCCAGCAGATCGGCAGTTTCTGAAATACTCAGACCACTGCGCATGGCTGAGTATTAAATCACTCACTGGATATAGAGTCACGTCTACAACTTCCAGAGACAGAACCCACCCAGACACACTGAATCAGTTCTTTGCTCTCTTCGACCATAAAAATAACAGCAATCTGGGAGCCAGCACTAAGCTTAGGGGGACAGTTGAGGACACCCCCATTCAGCTTCTCCCCAACCAGGTCTGATGTGCTTTGCGTAGGATAAACACCAGTAAGGCCCCTGGACCAGACGGTGTTGCCGGATGCATTCTTAAGGCCTGCACAGACCAGCTGTTAGGAGTGTTCACCACAATTTTCAACCTCTCCCTGCAGCAATCTGTTGTTCCCACCTGCCTCAAATCAGCCATCATCATCCCAGTGGCAAAGAAAAACACAGTGAGCTGCCTAAATGACTTCCACCCAGTCGCTCTAACTCCCATCATCTCTAAATGCTTTGAGAGACTAATTATCCCTCATATTAGATCTGTCATCCCAACTGACCTTGACCAACATCAGTTTGCTTATAGGACGAACAGGTCAACAGAGGACGCTGTGATCACAGCCCTCCATACAGCCCTCACTCATCTAGAATGGAAGAATTCATATGTAAGAATGCTGTTCGTGGATTTTAGTTCAGCCTTTAATACAGTTATTCCACATAATCTGGTCAAAAAACTGAGCGAGCTGGGCCTGGGCAGTTCACTATGCTTATGGATACTGGATTTCCTAAGCAACAGACCCCAATTTGTCAGGATGGGAGACCGCACATCTTCAACTATCATCTTACACACAGGTACTCCATAGGGATGTGTCCTCAGCCCCCTTCTCTACTCCCCCATTCACACATCCAATACCATCATTATGTTTGCTGATGACACCACCATTGCAAGACTGATTACAGACAACGAGTCAGCCTACAGGGAGGAGGTCCAGCATCTGACAGTATGGTGCAAAAATAATAATAACCTGGAATTGAACCCTAACAAAACCAAGGAACTGGTTGTGGATTTCAGAAGATCCACATGCACTGAGACCACAGCTCTCTACATCAATGGAATGGAGGTCGAGAGAGTGGAGAGCTTTAAGTTCCTTGGGGTGTACATTTCTGCTGACCTCACCTGGGCTCTGAACACTCAATACCAAGTGAGGAAGGCACAACGGAGACTTTACTTCCTCAGGAAGCTTAAGCACTCCCACCTCCCTCAATGCTTGCTGGTGAACTTTTACAGAGCTACTGTCGAAAGCCTCCTGACCTACTGCTGCACAGTTTGGTTCTCCAGTTGCACAGCACGGGACAGGAGAGACCTGCAGCGTGTGGTGAGAGAGACAGAAAAAATCTCAGGTATCTCACTACCCCCCCCCCCCTAGTGACATTTACAACAGCTGACTCCAGGGAAAGGCTATCTGCATTGCAACGGACACTACTCACCCAGGACACTCTTTGTTTTCCCCCTCCCCTCTAAAAAGAGTTTGAGACAATTAATTGTTGTTTTTGTGTATGGACAGTTTTTGTCTTTTTAACAGTTGCCTAGAGAGGATGCTAAACTGCATTTCACTGTTTTAACATTGTTCTTAGCATTGTTTTCTCAGTGACAATAAAGCTACTCTGTTCTATTCTGGCATAAACAACAATGTCATGTTCAAAGTCATTTAATTCACATTTCTTCCCCATTCTGATGCTTGATTTGGTCAACATGTCTAAGTGTTCTGAGTTGCTGCCATTGACATTGACTGGCTGATTAGAAATTTATGTTAAAGAGCAGTTGAACAGATGTATCTAACAAAGTAGCAGTGAGTGTATGCCAAGCTTTTTCAGAGCACTGCAACCCCACTACCACAATCCATAGGTAGTTTGGTCATTTTAACAGGCTTACAAGCCATTAAATAAGCAGGTCTCTCTAACTCGCATGGTGGGGGGGGGGCTCACATTAATCCTTGTACCTTAAGCCTGGATGTTAGCCAGCACAACAGTTTTTTGTTTGATTTTCAATGCTGCCTAGGACTCACAGATGTGAAAAAGAATAGTGGCTTCCATTGCCTGTCAAAATCTTTAAAACTTACTTTACATAGCACCGCTTTCCCTTTTTGTACCTGAATAAGTCTGGTCGGGACAAAAACAACAGTTCTGGAAGGAGGTTACCTATATCGAGCTTAGCTTTTATGCTAAAGCCACAAGGATAAAACGCCAAACAAGGAAGCAGAAATAAGGAAGCTTTAAATAAACACTTGGATGAATGTCTGCGTGACAGAAATGTTAACATCTGTTTTGTTAGACGGATTTAGTAAACAAAGGGTTTGTCCCTCTGAGACCAAACACGCTGAGAGGTTCTCAGCATCAGAAACAGGCCTCACATAAGCCTTTTGTCAAGACATTAAACTGCAGAATATGTACACATAATGTCTACTGTCCCACTGAATCTTCAACTCCACCGTTAACATGAAGTGACATGACAGTCAGGATGTTGCCTCCAGCAAGCAAACATCTTGTTGTGAATGGATGGTGACAGTTTGCATGTATAGGAACTGACAAAGAGTAACTATGTAAAGTTTGTCTCCTTATTGTAAAGCACGCATACAATGTATACTATAATGATTTAATGCGTGTTTGAAATGACATTAGATTTGCTTCTAATGTGCGATCATAGGAGCAACAATTGATTCTTCAAATATTTGCTTTTTCTGTCAAATTCCTATCAACTTTGTGTTTAGCAGCTAAATAATTCAGAACTACTTACATTTTTAGCCATTTGTTTACTGACACAGACCTCTATTAGTCAGCAATAAACAAACTAAAAAACACGCATAAACAGTGACTTTGACTTGACTGACATGACTTTAATTTTTCCACAAATATAAACTTTCTCTTGTCTTAGCCAAGTACATTTTGTGCTCAAAGCTAACTGAAGCAGACGACAGAACACCATATGAATGAATGAATGAATGAATGAATGAATGAATGAATGGTAAACAAATGATACCCTGCCGATGGGGATCAGTTTTAAAGGCAATCACCCAGAGTATTTTGTCTCTAAACCAGGAGGATTTCTTCAAATGAGTGCTTGGACACTAATGCCTGACAATGGGCATCTCCTGCATGAGCAGGTGGCCGAAGGATACACTGAAATGTCAGTTGTTCATTCATGCACTAAATAGCTGCTGAAAGATGCTGTCTCGCTCAGAGGCTCCTAACCTGGTGGTGTTGACCTGTGTGTGTGTGTGTGTGTGTGTGTGTGTGTGTGTGTGTGTGTGTGTGTGTGTGTGTGGTAGGGGGCTGGGGGGTCATACTGGGGTCAGTGGAAAAAGTAATAATGAAAAGGGAACACACTGTAGTAGAAATGAATCACAAGCTATTTTTAGGCAGGACAGTGAGCAAGAATGTCATTGTTACAGTCTTGTGACAATGTATTTGATCCAGAGACGTATCAGTCTGCTCAGAGGTAAAAAGGTCAAGACAGTACAATTAGAAAAAGGGAAACTAAAAATGTTTTAAAACCAGAAAATCCCTGTCAAGAGCAAATGTGAATATTAAATAACCCTAAAAATGCAAAATGAATAGAAACTGCAGGTCAGACTAGTCAAAGCCTGAAAATAATGTTGACTCGTCTGTGAGCCTCGAGCCACGAAAGTCATCCAAGCTGAACCAACCGCTTCAGACTGTGTTCAGTAGGCTAGGAGGGTAATGACAGATTTGAATGTATGACAAATGAGGTGTGGCACATATCCTTCAGTATAACCATTACACCTGATGTAAACAATCCACAGATGTCAGGATGGGCAAGGTGCAAATTACCCATAGCTTCAAGCAGTATACACATAGGCTTGCTTGAGAGGGTATCTTTTTTTTTTTTTTGGCTTTGCGTGTCACTGCCAGGTCTCGATCCACACCCCTTCTTCGTAACTACTGGCATTTGACACACTCATCTAATTGCGTGTTGCTTGATTTTGGCTGTGCAGGTCTAGACCGATCTCTTTTGTCCATGCCCCCTTGACTGTTTCGGTGCTGCACTTTCCTTTTTCTTTTCTTTTCCTTTTTTCACTCTCACTGGGAGTGAGGTTCACAGGCACTGCGGCATTTACAACAAAATCCCTAAGAGAAAACACAGTTAAAAAGCCTTTCATAAAAAATTTTTTTTTAAAACTGTGCAGCTTCTGAACATGACTGGTACAAGAAGTCCATTTGAATGTCCAAATGTCCTTGATGAGCTCTGAGTTGCTTTCACTGATGACGCAGGACAAGGAGGGGTATTGTAGTGCCTCTTATTACTTTGAGTGAGTTAAAAGGTAATAACAGGGATTTCTGTCAGGCTCTTAGATAAATGGAGGTAGCATATAGAACAAGGCTCTCGGGGGATTGAAGTATGCTGCAAAGGTATGTCGGGAATGTGTACGTGGCTGATGACCTCTCTGTATCGCCAAATAAAGACAATTATTGTTTACTGCCTCACTACAGTTTAAGTGGGTGTCCTAGAAGAATATTTGAGGAGTCATAAAGGATGGCCACTGTTTGTAATTCTCCCAAATTTGTCTATGGTAACAAAAACAATGTTTAAACTGCTGAACTTGAGCTGTTTCAAGATGAATGTCCATGTGCGTATGCTGTTACGTAAATGTGAGTAAGGGAGGCATTATATGCAAAGTATCAAAGCCTGGGGGAAGTGATTTTCCGCTTGTAAAAGCAAATTCATGTTTATTCTGGTTCAATTTTCTGCAGGTGCTTCAGCAAATACATTAGGTCAGAAACCAATGACAGAACAAACAAAGTGGATACTATCGCTTTTCATTTTCTAGCTAGCGGCTAGACCGCAAAATCTGCTAACAAAGCCAAACACCCTGCACATTTACCTCTAGGGTTTACGGAGAATGGTCTGAAAAAGATAAAATATCGAGCGAGTAGCCGGTCCTTGTGTGAAAATGTCACGTTGAAGTTAGAGATCAGAGGAGAATATCCAGACTGCTTTGAGCTGATAGGAATGTGACGGTGACTCAAATAAGCACTCATTACAGCCAAGATATGTAGAAGAGCATCTCTGAATGCACAACACATCAAATCCATCAGACAGTTGCAGCAACTGTGTGATGCTATCATGTTAATATGGAACAAAATCTGTGAAGAGTGAGTCCAACACCTTGTTGAATCTATGCCACGAAGAAGAAGAGGGCAGTAATGAAGGTGAGAGAGAGAGAGGGTCTAACTTGCTACAAGTAAGGCCATTAATAAAGTTGCCCATGAAGGTAACTGCCAAGATAGCTACTAAAAGGCAAGACTTTTTTCTAGTAGGACTTGGATCAGGGGTAGGTTTGGCCTCTTCAGTCTTAACCCTGCACAGTGAAAAATAACTTTTACCCAATGCATTTCAGTGTGATCCATATGTGATGAGAGACTCCTGTCATTGTTGCCAAATGCACACCTCGTGTGTACCTGTAATATCCACCCGCTCTGAAAACACAGCAGTACTGCTGAGATATCAGTTATTATAATCAGTTATTTTTCTGCTGTGAAGACGTTGTTCAGAGAGCATTTCATGCACCGGCCTATATGAGCAGAGTTCACCTCCTTTGTTTTCCCCCAAACACGAGTTTGATCCACCCAGAAAAAGAACATTCCATAAAGGTGAAATGAGTCTGGAAAGTTATTACTGAACCAGTTTGGGCCAGCAGAAAGCACAACAGTTTCTTTACAGGTAGATCATTGCAAGGCAGTGTATCATCCTAATGATTCTCATTATATTAAGAAAAAAAAACATGTTTATGACTCTTGTTTTAATAGTCTTAAAGCTTTGTGAAAGCTTTAAACTGCTTTCATGAACTGCTACTGTCTAACAGAGTCTCCACCTTAGGCAAATTTAATAAGGCAGTTATTAAGAGTGAAATGAATAAGAGCTGTGGACCAACAACATGACTGCACTTGAGTAGAAGAGCATGTGAAACTAATATGTAATGAAAGTAGTATATTTTGAAGCAAAATGACAGGCAGGGCTATTTTTATTCCTCCGCTGTCTCTTTTTTTTTTCAGTTGTAAACAGCTGGTTAACAGCTGTGACGTCACTAATGGTGGAGACAGGCCTGTGTATTAATTTGCCAAATTTCAGGAAAACATTTCACCGGAGGCCCCATTAGAATTAAATAGAATCGGCAGTTACGCTCTCACCAGCAATTATATCAGATGATTCAGAACACCCAGACGTCTTTTTCCCCCAACCCACTGAGCTCTGGAATGCAAATTACATTGTCCATGGAAGCCCATGAAAAGAAGCTGGCACACCGTGACCTCCTAATAGGCTGAAGATGGAACTGGATCAAGACTACATTCCTAGACACTATTAGATATTTAGAAATCACTGAGCAGCAGAGCCTGTGGCAACCAATGTCTTTTAACGTGGACTCAGCTATAATGATCCTGGCTTGGTCGCAGTAATGTCATGGGTGAACACACCAATGGGTAGTTTATTGGGAATTAGTGAGAGCAGAAAGGGGGGTTCGGGGCAACAAATGTACAGGTGGTCATCTGCAGGTCTGCATCGCTGGAAAATGGATTTTGAGCTCTACAATGCATCAGGTCTAATAGAATTTATCCCGCAGGAGCCTAAAATGCAAACAGTCACTTCATTGTTTGAGATTATTAACCAAAACGTTCAGTGTCACACTGTGAATGCCCTGCAAGTTTTGGCATTCAGTGGCCATTCATTTTAATAAGATGTATACAGTATGGGCTCAATTTGTCCATCGAAGCCCTGCATCTGTGGGCTTTGTGCTACTTAATTGCCGTAAAGAAGCAGAGTGGGTTGGAGGTGTTTGAGAGTGCCTATCTGTCTGTCTGTCTGTCTTGGTGTTGTACTGTTCACACAGTAATAACACAAGTAATTTCATTTAAATGTTGATACAAGAGTCTTAGCAAGCTTAACAACAAGCACAAACATTTAAACTCCAATTTTATTCTGACTCATTGATTGTTATGTCTATAAAATTGTCCAAAAATAGTAAAAAAAAAAAAAAAAAAGACTTATTTTCTTTAAGTAGTTCAAAGATGCAATCGTATAAAATGCTGGAAAGAGGCACGTACTCGCAGTGGAGACGCTGGAGCCACAAAGTATTTGGCATTGCTGCTGCATAAATGAACTAAGGGTTGGATGTACTCCAAATGGTCATAGACACACAGAGACATCAGCGCATACATGCATGTTTATTGTATGAATATGGATAAATGGATCTGTAATCTTTACATTTTGGGCTGTGAGCATAAAATTATAAAATAGATGAAGATGGTAAATGATTACATTTATGTCAAGTAAATTCTTAACACTCATCTGGAAAGCATAACTGTGGAGCTTTAAAAAATCTTAGATGAATGTCTACAAGCACCATTTTTGGACAAAATTAACTTTTTTAAATGCAAAATGACCCCCCCCCCCACACACACACACACCTTCCTTCTCTGCATCTTCCCTCTGATAGACCAAGGATGACCACGTGTTGAGTTCACCCCCATGTTGAATTCACTGTGACTCAGCTGCTTATTGGGAAAAATTCCCCATGTCATCTTCTAAGCAATATTTGCGAGCAGGGTGCGGGAATATCTTTAAGAGGCTACAGTTTATCCTGCTGTCTCTAAATTGCAGAAGTGTGACAGCACAAGTAGTGAGCATCCTGGTGGGTATTTGAACTCAGCTCTTGGTCAACTCAATTCTGCTTAATATAAATTTTATCTCTTTAAAAGTTTACTGGTGCAGCCCTTCACGCCAGTTCCAGTTTCTCATGTGGCCCATTGGGGAAATTAATTGCCCACTTTTATCTCTGCAGAACCTTTTATTAAGCATGGAATTCAGGAAGTTATTCATTAGTGTTTTTCCAAGGAATATTACACAATGTCAGGTGTACCATCGTACCCACCAAATGACTAACAGCTTATCATTCAACAGTAAAACTAATACATTTATCACTTTCATCCCCACCCCTTGAATCACTGTCCTCTGACTCTAAATTATGGGAAAATGACTTACAGCAGGAATGTGTGCCCAGTACTGTAGAGCATCAGAGGAAGCCTGAGGCCAGGTCATGTCCTGTCATGATGCTGAACTTCATCAAAAACAGGAGGACATACAGAGTTACGGATAGTTTTGTTCATAAAATAATGTCACTCTTACGCTATTCTCTGCTGTTCTCCAATGACAGAAGATGGATTATTCCACTCAGTGACCGGCCTGTGATAGGGCATGCATATGTATGTGCTGCACTCTTTTATTTTTTTTTAATTTTCTTGTTTGTTCTCTCCTCTTCATCAGCTTTTCTTTGTTTCTGCTTTTCTGTCCTCTCGTTAGGCAGCGTGGTGGCTTGATGGTTGGCACCGCTTCTTTAAACATAGAGAGTCCAGGTTTTGAGGCCAAGGCAGAGCCTTTCTGTGGAGCGTTAACATGTTCTCCTGTGTTTGTGCAGAGTTCTCCAGGCAGTTCTGCTTTATCTCATACTGCATGCTGTCATACTCACACACACCATTTTAGCGCAGAAGTTTAAAAACTAGCAAATGTGACCACATAAAGCACATTATGAATACTTGGGTGCATTTATAATAGCAGAATAATATCTTGTCACCTCAGATAGCGATGCCAGTGCTGCTGACTATCTTCAGCCACTGATGCTTCATGTGTTGTAACATTGTTTGGTTTTTAATGCTTCATCTGTTGTCTTATACACTGAATATTTTAGTAGTGTGTGTATGCAGGCTCAACAAGTTTCAAATGTTCACAGAATGGGTAACTAACCAACCGCTGTCAAACAAGCAGTCAAACAAGCAGTCAAACATGCCATACTGGGTTTGAGACAACACTGCCCTGCTGGAATGTATGCTCTAAACATATATTTAGTGCACTGTACATGAAAGTGTACAACAGAAGTATCTGAATTGAGACAAAGTTTGCTTCCTTGTTTCTTTTTGCTTGCTCGTCATTTCTTTTCCACAACTTTTTTTCTTTCCTTCCTTTGCTTCTTCCCTTGTTTCCTCTCTACTCATTTCCCCCCTTGTTTCCATTTCCTTGTCTTTACACTCCTGTTGGTTGGCTGCTCTTTTATCGGCACTTCTTTCTCTTCTCTTTCTTATTTTGCAATCCTTTTTCCTCCTTGTCTTACATCGTTCTCTATCTGACATTTTCATTACCTCTTTTCTCCTTTCTGTGCATCATCTCCTCTCATTTCCTTGTGTCTCTTCTCGCCTTTCATCTTTGTCTTTGCCTTCCACTCATTTTTCCTGCTGCTTTCCTCTCTTCTGTTGTGTGCCTTCTTATAGAGAAGCCATGCACCCTCCATGTGTACATGCATGTGCACTGTACACACATCTGCACAGCAGACTTTAATCAATATGTGTATTCAGAGAAATTTCCCCCGTGATCCTTTTATTTATATTCATTGACGCCAGAACAGCAGCACATTTTTATTCTCAGTATGATTTCCCTCCTTTACAACCTAAGCTTACATAATAAGAATTAAACACCAAATGAGCTCAAACAAACTCCCGAATTGTGAGTCATTCACACGTGAGTCTTTCCATTTGTTCACTCGGGTTAGCGCTCATCCAAACTGACAAATCTTTATTGTTAAGCTTTCAAATCACAATCCAGGCGAGCCCACCTACCTGACACCCAGGTGACAGTGGGTCCTCCGCAGGCTGAAACAAGCTACCTACAGTTTCCATCCAGTGTCCTGATTTGAGACAGACACTCAGGCACCAGAAGAGTTGGCTCAGCTCTGACCTCAGGACCCCTCGGGGTACAGCTCCATTCTCCGACATCTAAACCACCTTTCAGTATCATCACACAACTGTCTGTTAAACTCATCGCTTTGAAGCCTGTCAAATTACACATAAAGGCATGTGTATTAAGCATCAATTAGATAAATTACACTTCTAAGAAGAGCCAAAGGAGCTTCTCTGTGTCAGAGAATAACAGATAAGCATGACTACTTATCTGTCAAAAGGGGGATCTGTCTGCTATCAACTTAAAACACAAAAAAGTTTTGGGTCAGCATAGGTGGGAGAACTTTGGCTATTAAATTCTCCATTTTCCTTGATATTTGTCTAACATGTCTCATAAGTCTGTCTTCTAAATCTCTACCAACATAGGGGGGATGTTACATTCCTGACAGATGAAAACTGAAAGGGTGAGAAAACAAAGCATATCCTATAAATACAAACAATGAAAGAGCACAGACAGTACATGTGTGAACAAACCACAAGCAGAGATATTTGCAACCTGGTGAGAACAAATTGACAGAAGTGGATCACACATAAAGCTCTTCCTGCACACTATATATGATGCAAACTGTGCCATCAGCTTTAGGTAGCTCTGACAGATGAATAGATGTTTCAGCAATACTTTTGTGCTTCTGGTAGTTCAAATGAATTAATTGCATTTTTCTTATTCAGTATATAAAAAAATAACTGTTATGATTCGCTGATTCCACCAAAAACATTTGTGTTTAATGTGTGTAGCTGACATCTGTTTACACTGAGAAGTCAGAAATGAGGAACAGCTGCTTTCATTACTCTTACATTGGTTATTACTGACTAATGATGGTTTATTTTAAGAGTAAAATATTGGTATTTCTTACAGGGCATCTGTGCTTCCTTTATTTAATAGTAGCAACTAAAATAGTACCTCAGCACCACTTCTACAAAGCACATGTGCTGGACCTCTTAAACAAAACTGAACAGTTGTGTGTGGTCTGAGACTGGGAAGAATGGGCCTCTAGCAAGTTATGAGGTCAAGTGGTCCAAAACTGGATGTGAGATGTGAGTCACTGCTTTAAAGAAATTTGTCTCATTTCACAGTGATTTATCCATTTTCTACATGTCATTCCCACACTTGTTCAGTCATGCTTAGACCTGATAGTTGGTGCAGTAAAAAAAAAACAAAAAAAAAACATAAATAATATTTTAAAAAATTAGATGCAAACTTTTTAAACAGTTCTTCTGAACCAAATGGCAATGAAAGAGTGTGTCACTTCAGGTGTTCTGCAGCAACACCTTGAAATGCCTCAAGCATCTCTGGAGTGAACTCACGTCGGCTCCTAGCGGATGGACCTGGAACTGCAACAAACGGAGGCTCATAAACTGTGAAAGTCAAGTCATATTTATAATACTCTCATATCTGCCCTTTATCTGTTTTAGAAACAGTAGAAAAGTGTTTGCTCGTGTACATTATTTATGGCTGCAAATTACATAAAAATAAAAACATGGGTTAAAACATCACAGACATAGTATGGAGGAAAATAACATTAAATAATGTTGATGTAAAACGTTAAAACCAGAAGTACGTCTAGTCTGAAAATAGACATTACAAAAACCAAATGCACACAAGATATCAGAGGAATATTATAGCTCATATACTGATACCAAAGAAGCAGCAATTTAATTGGTTGAAGACTGAGAGAATAACAATTTGAAGGATTTTTGTGATTTTTTTTTTTTTTCACTGCCACAGATGTGTCATGTCTCTCGGTAGCTCTGAGACGGAAATGCCTGTGAGGGCTGATGGATGGACGCTGAAATGAAACACTGGACCATTAGGAGTCTGAAGGCAACAAAGTGAAGTGGGCCCCGCTGTGGAAAACTCTCTCTCTCTCTCTCTCTCTCTCTCTCTCTTGCCCTAAGAGGATAAGCTCGTCCCTTTTTCTCCCCTCACCGTGATTGGACGAGGCTACTTCTTAGGAATGGCATCAAACTATTTAAATAGCACTTTGTCCCCCCTTCGGCTTAAAAAGCTGTTTTTTAGCGGCTGAAGAGACAAGTTTCCATATAACAAAAAAAGAGCAAGATTTTATTATTTCCCTACTTTTCATGGTGGAACTTTATTTCTTATAAACAAATTGTCATAAATTCATTCTTGAGGAATATTGTTGGATTTCTCTATATTTTGCCGGATTTTATTACTTTGGATCTGCTGTTTTAAACAGGTGAGTGCTGAATATTCTGAGTATTTTGCAGCTGCATCAGTTACAGCTCTTTGGATGGTTGCATTTCATGTGTATAACCTGTTGCACACTGACTTTGTCTGTCATTGAGATAAATGTTATAAATTAAAGTTGTACTTGTTGATTTTTTTTCTCTCTCTGTGTGTGTGTGTGTGTGTGTGTGTGTGTGTGTGTGTGTGTGTGTGTGTGGGTTATCTGTCACAGGCAGCTGGTTTGTGTTTCACCATGAAGCTGCCATTAATATTTTTGCTATTGATGCTTTGGACCTGCGAGGCTGCGAGAGTCGCAGGTGAGTTTGTTTCAGCTTGAACTGGCTAAACTTGTCACACTAATTCTCATGTTAGATAAGAAAAAAATGTTATGTTTATATTCAAAAAAAGAGAGAGAAAGAAAAAAAAGAATCTGGTGTGGCTTTAAAAATGTTTGCAGTACACTGAAAGTGAAAACAATAGAAATCCAGTGCACAGTCTCACAAAGGCTGACTCATTATTATTCACCCGCAGAGAGTCGAGACGACAATAGCGTGTATGACTTGTTTGAGCTCGTCAAAGTCCCCAGCAAGAACCACGGGGTGACCCTGGTGAAAGGAGACGACCCGTACAGCCCCGCCTACAAGATCCTCAACCCGGACCTGATCCCCCCGGTCCCCGAGAGCTCCTTCAGGGACCTGATCGATTCCATTCATGCCGAGCGGGGTTTCCTCCTGCTCCTCAACTTTAAGCAGTTCAGACGCACCAGGGGAAGCCTCCTGACAGTGGAAAAGAAGGACGGATCCGGACCCGTGTTTGAGATCGTCTCAAACGGCAAAGCGAACACCTTGGACATCGTTTTCTCCACCGAGAACAAGCAGCAGGTGGTTTCCATCGAAGATGTGGGTCTGGCTACGGGTCACTGGAAGAATATCACGCTGTTCGTGCAGGAGGACTGGGCAAAGCTGTACTCGGGATGTGATGAGGTGGACACCGCCGAGCTGGATGCGCCAATTCAGAGCATCCTGACGCCGGAGACTCCGGCCGGCGCGCAGCTCAGGGTTGGCAAGGGAGCCGTGAAGGACAAGTTCACGGTGAGAGCGCGGGTTATTATAGCTGAGAGAGGGGAGCGTTTTGTTTAAAGCAAGTTGTTACTTTTAAATACTTTCAGAGTGATGCACGATAAGCGCTTATGTTTTCCCATTCCGTGCCGGTGCCTAAACTGAACACTGATATTTGCAGGGGGTCCTGACAAAACGTGCGGTTTGTGTTTGGAACAACATTGGAAGCGATCCTGCGCAACAAGGGATGCCAAAGCGGTGAGTAATCAGCGTGTTTACCAATCACTCATCTGCTCCGTGCCCTCCCAAGTGCCAGCAATTCCTTATCAAAGAAATGTGTATATACTCCATTTCTCTGCTGATTTCTGTACCAAACACCGCCTGAGAAGCTGTTTACTACATGTCAAAAAGGAATGCCAGTTTACAAATATCTCAGGGCTCTGTGGTCTCACAATATGTTCTCGAGGTTGTGCAGAATGAACTAATTACTTTTTTCTATAATTTACTGTTGTGGGATATTAAGTGCAAATGCTTGCCCTTATTAATCAATATATTACCATTAAAATAAGTGTGCAGAAATAATCGTTTAATTCACAGCAGTATTTCTATTTCAGCCATGACTGACACCATGATCCTGAAGAACCTCAATGGCTCCTCGGCCATCAGAACAGAGTACACTGGTCATAAGACCAAAGGTAGATACTGCTGCATGTGACTCTGCATTGCTCTCAGTCTGCAAACTGTTCAAAACTATATTAGGATGAAATCATTTGAATGCAGAATAATAAATGAATTACAGATTTGTTGCCTGTTCTTCTATCCCGGTGAAGACCTGCAGATGGTGTGTGGCTTCTCCTGTGAGGACCTGCTCAGTATGTTTAAAGAGCTGAAGGGTCTCGGCGTGGTGGTCAAGGAGCTGTCCAATGAGCTCCGCAAGCTGGTAAGGAACAAACTCAGCAGGTTGTCTAGGAGAACCTAAATGATGTCTGCCTCTTGGCTCTCTGTTTTTCTGTGTGTACTTTAGATCTGTGTACAGTTGTCTGTATTTTCAACAAAGAAGATGTGGGAACCCTTAAATATTTGTGAAGATCTACATTGTGAATGAAACTTGGGAAGACATCTGACAGAAAATCATCTATAATTTTAGAAAGCCTATGCCCAAGTATTAGAGGGCATCATTCTAAAATTGTTTGCAAACTGTTTTTAAACTGTAGTTTTACCATTTAATTGCTCTGTACATCATACATCATACTGAATTTGCCTACCTCCTGCAACTCCTTCCAAGCTGGATCTCAATTACTTTGTAAATTTTATACAGGCCTCAGGATTTTTTTTTTCTTTTACATCGAGGTAACAACAAGCCTATTTTTTCCGGTTTCTCTTTTTCACAGACGGATGAAAACAAGCTGATTAAAACCCGTATTGGCATCCACAGTGGCGTCTGTATCCACAATGGCATCGTCCGCAAGAACAGAGACGAGTGGACCGTGGATGACTGCACCGAGTGCACTTGTCAGGTGAGATCTCCACTGCGTTCCCGCCAGTGTCTATTACGTCTTAAGTACTTAAACACACGTGTAGGAGGGACTTAATGCTCTGGCTTGTCTTTACATGTATACACACACACACACACACACACACACTATGATGACAACCCACAATGAGGCAGACGCACTTAACCACAACTCAACTGAACTGGTCAGTAATTAGTAAGTAGTGTGGCAACTGGGCAGGAGGCCAACAGCCTTTATTGTTGTAATGACAGGTCTGCTGTCAGACGTTCATCTTGACTGTGGCCTTGAGGGGCTTGAGGGACTTAAGTGATCCATTGCCAATAATTAAGAACAAAACCTTGGCTTTGGAAAATGGAAAGGAGGATGGGTTTAGATGTAAAATACTTGGCAGGAATGCTCCTTGCATTTCACCAGTGGGTTTATTTGCTGATTTCCTCCTGTACTGATACACTAGTTGTTTCTAGTTCCCCTTTCTTCCCTGTCAGTGATCAGTTCCAGCAGGGAGAACATTAGCATGCAGAGTCAGAGGCAGTTCTTACACCTGAGTCATTCATAGTGCACCCTCACAGGTTGTGCTGGCAGGCTGACTTTACTTGTTCGGGGCTCTGTGCCCAGTCCGGCTCCATGCTGAAACCCGTATCCACTATTAGGACTTTGGCCTCTTTCCCACCCTCCCCTGACCTAGTCGGCAGGTGGTTGTCTGCAGGGGTCCCCATTCTCAGCCAGAACTCTGCTGCTGAGTTTTTCTGGCTTGTTCAAACTCACATGCTAAACAGTGAATTTGATGAGATGGTTGCACGGACCCGGGCTAAGCCTTGGTTAAAAAAAATATCTTCAAACATGCACTAATTTAAATAGATTTAAAGAACCACAACAACTCCACAGTAGTGACACTGTTTTGAATTCCATTTGAGAATTGGGATTTGACCCAGTGCCTGGACTGAATTTGGAGGAAAACTGCAGCAGCACTTGGGTAATATCCATATATCTAAACATGAATTTGATCTCTGTGCTTGTGCAGAACTCTGCTACTGTGTGTCGCAAGATCTCCTGCCCCCTGATCCCCTGTGCTAATGCTACTGTTCCCGATGGAGAGTGCTGCCCACGCTGTGGAACACGTAAGCATTTCTAATATACGAACGCCGACATGTTTTGTTACGGCCTGCATAGCTATATAAAGATACATTGTAATTACAATAATTACAACCATGCAAACCTGCGCTATGAATTTCACATTAATGGTCCTCTTAAGCTAAAATGTATACATTTCAACTAACACTGCACCATTCCCCGAGTGAGCTGTTTCTATTTCAGTCGCCATATAAAACAAAAGAACCACAAATATTTCCCCTGATGTAAAGCATTCTTTTCAGGAGAAAGAAAATGCTCATTTTAAAAGGTGATTTAACTGCAGTAACATCCAATAGAAGGAAAGGGTGCGCATGTGTTTGGAAAACTGGCTTTAAAACATCTTTGAATCTTCAAGTTGAAATGGCTGTAATTTGCCAGATTGGTTAAAGGGGGATGGAAATTTGGTTTTCTGTTTAGTAAAGCCATTTTTTACATGAGGAGAAGTGGCATGTTCTTCATACCTGTGCAGGCTTGGCTGCAGTGCTTCCCTAAAACCTAAGTCAACATGGGGAGCCACATTCATCACAGCCTCTGTCACTTGTTGAAGTCATTGCAGACCCAGGGCCAGGTTTTCAAAAGCTGTTTCCTCTTTCGTAAAACATAACCTAACGGGGCATCCCTATCCATCCTTAGGACAGGAGGCCTTTCTATTTCTCCAGGTTGTCTCAACAGAGCATTTCCTCTGTGTCTCCCAGCTAAATCCAGACTATTAGTCCTCTGCTTTTAGAGCTTCCCCTCCTCATTTATAAGGCTAGGAGCTGTTTGCAAGGGGGTGCTGCCTCACTGGAATAGCTCTTTTATTGTCTCCCTCTGCCTCTTTCTCATATTCTCTCCCTCTCCCTCCTGCTCAGCGAGTGACTATGCAGAGGACGGCTGGTCGCCGTGGTCTGAATGGACCCATTGTTCCGTGTCATGTGGGCGTGGCATCCAGCAGCGTGGGCGCTCTTGCGACCGTATCAATAACAACTGTGAGGGCACCTCTGTGCAGACCCGCGACTGCTACCTCCAGGAGTGCGACAAGCGCTGTGAGTTTACGCAACCAACAACAAGAACTTTTTTTTGTCACAAAATAATACATGTGTAGTTATTTGTAGCTTATTTTTTTAGTTAGGTTTTGTAGTCTGTCATCATATATGTGGCTTTTTTTTTTTTATGATTTAATGCCACAGTGGACCAATACCGTGGTTCCGGATAAGTGACCTCTGACATTGTTTTGCGGCCTTTAGTCAAGCAGGACGGCAGCTGGAGCCATTGGTCACCATGGTCATCCTGCTCGGTCACCTGTGGTGCTGGTGTCATCACCCGTATCCGCCTTTGCAACTCCCCGACTCCTCAGCTAGGAGGCAAGGACTGTGTTGGAGAGGGTCGGGCAAACCGAAGCGTGTACAAAGTCTCCATGTCCCAGTAAGTTTCTTCATCTTACCACTGCCTTGTTGCATTTTGCTATTGTATATAGCGAGAGTAGACATTAATCATGTTTTCTTCATGCCTTTATCAGTCAATGGCAACTGGGGTCCCTGGTCTCTCTGGGATACATGCAGTCTCACCTGTGTGAGGTGGTCAGCAGACTCGGAAACGCCTGTGCAACAATCCTGCACCACAGTATGGTGGTAAAGAGTGTGTCGGTGAAGCCAAGGACACCCAGAGGTGCAACAAGAACGCCTGCCCAATTGGTGAGGCTTTTTAATCACTTAAAGTTCTACATGCTCCATGTATTTGAATTTTTTTTTTTATTATTAAGGTTTTTATAGTTTAGTCTTGTTGGCATCCACTTCAATGCAGGTTTTAATTATTCAGGGTTTTTTTTATATATTAAGTGTACCATCTCAATGAGATCATACCTGGAAGAATAAGATTGGCTTGATTAAAAACAGGCTACATATGAAGGATCTTGATAATGAAACAGCATTGTTGTGTTCAGATGGTTGCCTGTCCAACCCCTGCTTTGATGGTGCCAAGTGCACCAGTTTTCCCGATGGTTCCTGGAAGTGTGGAAAGTGCCCAGCAGGTTACACCGGCAATGGGATCAAGTGTAAAGATGTCGATGAGGTAAAGCTTCATTAGTTGTTTTTCAATGATTGTGGCAGCTACAATCATAGCTTTGGACTGTGTGCAACATTGTCACCGTAATTGTTCTTTTTTTAATCCTAAAAACAGTGCAAAGAGGTTCCCGATGCTTGCTTTGAGTTTAATGGGGTGCACCGCTGTGAGAACAGTGTTCCAGGCTACAACTGTTTGCCCTGTCCTCCTCGTTACTCAGGATCCCAGCCATTTGGCCGTGGCGTGGAACAGGCTGCTGCTAATAAACAGGCAAGTAGAATCATGTTTGTTTCAAGCAGCCAAAAAAAAAGCCACACACACACACACACACATATATATATATATATATGTATGTATATATATATATATATGGAGAGAGAGAGAGAGAGAGAGAGAGAGAGAGAGTGTATTAAATAAATACTGATAACAGGAATAGTTCATACTAATTTGTTGATGATGAACGTGTGCCTTTCTAAGGGCAGAATGTGATGAGCTAGTCTCATCACCGATATTCATCCCATCTTCAATCTGCAGGTGTGCTCCCCACGTAATCCCTGCCTTGATGGAAGCCATGACTGCAACAAAAACGCCCGCTGCAACTACCTTGGACACTTTGCTGACCCAATGTACCGATGCGAGTGCAAACCCGGTTATGCTGGCAATGGCCACATCTGTGGAGAGGACACAGATCTGGATGGATGGCCCAATGCAGATTTGGTGTGTGTGGAGAATGCCACCTACCACTGCAAAAAAGTAGGTAGTAGGGAAGCTGCTGTAAAGAAATCACAAAATCAATGTTTTTACAGAGTTAAAGTCAAAATATTATAATATTGTGTATAATGTCTGTGAGTCTGACTTTGTTGTTGTTTATTCAGGATAACTGTCCCAACCTCCCGAACTCAGGGCAAGAAGATTATGATAAGGATGGCATTGGAGATGCTTGTGACAGTGATGATGACAACGATGGTATTCCTGATGATAGGGTAAGTCAACATTTCCAGACAGGACATAACATTGTGCAAGTAGGGTTTGAATCATCTTTTTGCATTCATCATGCTGTCTAATAAGAAGACAGGTGGAGAGGGGGGAGGGAGAGCGGGAGAGGGAGGGAAGCTTCAACAGGAAAGCAAATGTTTCTCCCAAGACTGAGCCAGAAACTCAAATTCCAATGCTGAGGTGGAGCTCTGAAGGAGCTGCACTGTGTGCTGCTAATCCCAACATTAGATGCAGGACAGAGCCTACAAATAAAGCTGCTTTTCATCCTGCATCACTCCCTCCCTGTAAGAGGGGAGGAAGGAAGTGGAAATTACAACTGCTGCACCTTAAAAACTGTCATCTAACTCTGCATTCTTCTCTTTTTGAAACAGGACAACTGTCCTTTCGTGTACAATCCCAGGCAGTATGACTATGACCGTGATGATGTGGGTGACCGCTGTGACAACTGCCCCTACAATAGCAACCCAGACCAGACAGACACTGACAACAATGGAGAGGGAGATGCCTGTGCTGTGGACATCGATGGAGATGGTGAGAACTGGAAACAAAAATAATCAACATAACTGTGTCTGTGATCAAGTGAGACTATGCTTTTATATTTTGTACTTCTGTGCTGTTTTTTCATATATTTCCATTTATGCCAGGCATACTAAATGAGAAGGACAACTGTCCCTATGTATACAATGTTCGACCAGAGGGACACTGATCTGGATGGAGTGGGAGACATGTGTGATAACTGCCCTCTGGAACATAATCCTGATCAGGTGCGTAAAAGCGAACGCACACGTTGCCGTTACCCATTTCCTTTAGTCTTTGCCAGCAACAATAATCACATTCATCTACCGGCTTCTCTGTTGCTCAATGCAGCGCGAGCCTCAGTAGTTGTTGAAGCTTTATCACACCATGTAAAGGTGGAGGAAATCCTGTATGCAGGTGAAGGGCACATTAGTTCAATAAGGTGTGGTGGGGGACTAAGGGCCTTTTCAATGGACCATTGACATTAGCTGACTAATGTGAGGGGAGAGGCCCCAGGTTGGATATTACTGAGGAATGGGCTGGCCCTGGGCTATGTGCGTGCTCTGTCTTAGTCCTGCTTAGTCCACCTGTGCCATGCTACATTGAGAAAGAGGAATGTGTTAAACAACAGGAATTAGGAGAAGAATAGGGGAAGGAGGGGGAGTCTAAGCTGATGTGCCTTTTAGAGAGTGAAGTGTACAATTAAAGGCCAAACAAGACATGTCGAGGCACGAATGCTGCAATTATTTGGTGGTGTATAGACTACAAGCATGCTAGTGCTCCATTGTCCTCTTAAGCCAGCTGTAACTATGATGTCTCAACACTCTAATTTTGCAGGTGGATTCAGATGATGACCGTGTGGGAGACAAGTGTGACAGCAACCAGGACATCGATGAGGATGGACACCAGAACAATCTGGACAACTGCCCGTATATTCCCAACGCCAACCAGGCTGACCATGACAAGGATGGCAAGGGCGATGCCTGTGACCATGATGACGACAACGATGGCATCCCTGATGACAAAGACAACTGCAGACTGGCATTCAATCCTGATCAGCTGGACTCTGACGGTGAGCATAATTGGACATATTTTGACCCCGATAGATCTAAGCAATTTTATGCTAGAACACACATCTTGTCTTCTAGCATACCTTGGGTATTATTATTAATAAATCTGCAATGTGTACTTTTCAGGTGATGGCCGTGGAGATGCTTGCAAAGATGATTTTGATCAGGACAATGTGCCTGACATCTATGACGTGTGTCCTGAGAACTTTGACATCAGTGAGACAGACTTCCGCAAGTTCCAGATGGTTCCTCTAGATCCAAAAGGCACCTCCCAGATTGATCCTAACTGGGTCGTCCGGCATCAGGGCAAAGAGCTGGTTCAGACTGTTAACTGCGACCCTGGCATTGCTGTTGGTACGTACCAAGGATGAGTCTAGACTGTCTGACTTATGAGTCTATGAAAAGACTGATAAGAAATAAATTTTTTATTCACATCCATTCCTGACATCTCTCCAACCTGTGCTTGTTCCTTTATCAGGTTACCATGAGTTCAATGCAGTGGACTTCAGTGGGACTTTCTTCATCAACACAGAGAGGGATGATGACTATGCAGGCTTTGTGTTTGGCTACCAGTCCAGTTCCAGGTTCTACGTGGTGATGTGGAAGCAGATCACACAGACCTACTGGTCAAATAAGCCAACTAAGGCTCAGGGTTACTCTGGCCTGTCCATTAAAGTGGTTAACTCCACCACTGGTCCAGGAGAGCACCTCAGAAATGCCCTCTGGCACACAGGCAATACCCCAGGACAGGTACACTGGACTTCTGTTCCTCCATGGGCAATTTTAATATTTTTTAATCAAATCTACATAAATCAGATAAACCCATTTCTGTTTGTTTTTTTTAATATATGTTTTAGGTTCGCACTCTCTGGCATGACCCAAAGAACGTTGGATGGAAAGACTTCACTGCCTACAGATGGCATCTGATCCACAGGCCGAGAACAGGACTTATTCGGTGAGCAGAGAATAATTTAGAATCTGCATAGGTTACCCTTCATGAGTTTTGTGTTCAAATATTTCATTTTTCCTTTATTCCCACAGAGTTGTCATGTACGAAGGTAAGAAGATCATGGCAGATTCTGGCAGCATCTATGACAAGACATATGCGGGTGGCAGGCTAGGACTTTTTGTCTTTTCACAAGAGATGGTATACTTCTCAGACCTCAAGTATGAATGCAGAGGTAAGTTTTATTCAAAAAACACAAAAATGTGAACATTTGCTTGGCATTTTTCTATTAAAACAGGCGCCATTAGGGAAACCTTTTGCAAGCTCTTTATAATATGTCTCTTCCTCTCGACAGATGCATAAATGCACGGCGCAGGAAGCTCTGAGGAATGCACCTTTTTTGTATAAAGTATGAACTTCTATATTCTCATGCAAAGTCCAGGGACCGATTTATTGCCGCAACTCTTTCTTCTTTGGCACGCTCACTCAGACTGGGCGAAGGGCATATGGTCAGCCTCAGGGTAACTTGAAGCCGGTTCGGGCAGAAAACCAACCAGCTGAATGCCAGTTGAGGATCGGAGAGCCCCTTCTCCATCACCATCCTTAACATCCACAAGAGCAGGGAGAGCTGAAGAAAATAAATAAATAAAACAAAGCCTGTGGCTAGTAGGCCACCAACACATTTCTACCCAAGCTCTGCCTGCTTTCCCCGCTCTCTGAAAGACCTCATTCATCTCTGTGCAGGAACGGCTCCTCATAAACAACTATGCACTTCCAAGCCTTTACACCTCTCTCTGTTTTTCTAACTTCTTCAGCCTGTGTGCCTTTTCTGGCTTATGTTTTGGATGGACTTCCCAAAGAAAAAAATAAGAATATTTCTTTTGCCTTACCAGTCTGGCCAGGATGTAGATTCTGGACAATACAGGACTCAAAAAATGAAGATGGCATTTATTAGGAATTTTTGGTGTTAAGGACATGTGACTGAAGAAAACTGTTGAGAGGGGAGCGAGTTATAAATAAGGGTAGCGTGGATAAATGTTTTCATGCATGTACAGTGTGTGAGTGGAAGACTAGCCATGAATGGAACAATGTGCGTCTCGATTCGAGTACTTCCGTGAGCAGATTTCCAAGTAGCACAGAATGTACACTGCATGCTTGCTCGTGTAATATGTGAATTTTGACCATGTTGTCTCAAATCGAACATGCCAAACATGTTCGATATATGATCTTACCAGGAGTAACCACGCTGCATTTAAAGAGCTAGCTGCTGCATTTTGTAAAAATTTGCCATTTGTCAAGCCTTTGCCCACTCTTCTCATACAGAATTACTCAACAGCAAAGATGTTCAATTTAACACACATAAACAGTGGACAAATCCTTAATGTTCGGTGTAAACCTGAAAAAAAATTCTGCTGCTCTTAGCTAGCTAGCTGAAATTTCATTGAAGGTTAAAAGCATACTCCACACCAACTTTTTTGAGTATCCCATTCCTCTTTGTGTTGCCATACATGTGAGTTTCATCGCACTTACCTACTCAAAATCGTGTGTGGAAGTTTGGAAGTATGCAATTCAAGGCACAACATCGGTTTAGGCTAGCTGCCATTTACATACAAGTATCATTGGTTTTGATGTAGTCTGGTTGTCTAAGCAACTCTCAGGATTAGATGGAAGTGAGAATTATATTTTACAAAAAATATATACTTGAGTGCGTGACCAAATAGTCAAAATTTCCTCCAAAATATTCCCCATCTCAGATCATAACTGTAGTAATTGAAGAGATTTACCTCCCTCAACATTTGGGGAGTTCATAATGAAATAATGTAAATACATGTAATTTATTAACTTGCCTACAGTGTAGGCAGTAAGCAAAATTTTTATACTTTGAAAAAGTAAAAACATCCTTTCAACCACAGAATCTATCACAGTGAAAACTGACCCCAAATCAGGTACAGTCAATTGTTAGATACAGGACACAGGATCTTATTATTGTCTTTCATCTCCAGTTGTACAAAGTGAATTAGTTACTATTCAGATAGGGCTATTTAGTATGAAGTGTATATGACTTGTGTGCCTTTTCTTCAGAGAGATGAAAAACAAAGGAAATCTTTGATGTACAATTATTACCTCATTGCTGTTGTATAATTTGATCAAACAAAAACACAACATAAGTACTTCTTCATATTCCTTTGAAATGGTGGACATCTTAGTGCTACTGTAGCATGAGCTGTAAATAATATGACATATTTACAAACACAGCAGAGCTCCCAATCCCATGATTTACCACAGCGAAAATTATAATACAGTGGGAGATTTCTTTTCTTTTTTTAAATATAATTTTTGCTTTATCATGTATGTCCAGTGCGGTTTTTAGCGGATAAATTATTGTTCTGTTTGTCTTAGCAGTTTGTAAGATGTTGATTTTGTGTGTGTTTCCACGAGGCTGTGTGTGTGTGTGTGTGTGTGTGTCTGAGTGTGTGTGTGTAGAAATTTGCTATTTAAATAATTTATCGGGATCTGCTGCCTTACTAAGGGGCACGTGTCCGTCTGTATAAACGGTTTGCACACTGACGTGAGGATGTTATGTTCTTTATTGTTTTTATCTTTTTTTGTTATTGTGTATCAATGTTACCAATATTTTTGTACAATTAGTTTTGCTTGTCTGTAAACATTTTCATAGTTGTACAAAGCAAAATGCTGTTTTTATTCATAGCAACTATTTTGTTATGTATTTCAAGACAATAAATAGTTGTTAACATTCTCAATCATGTCTTTTGTTTTGTTTTTTTTATCCAATCTAGCAGCAACCAAACTGTGATTTCGAAGGCAAGTAGATTTGATCAAATCTACTGTAGATTTGGCGCACAGCAATGGAAGTTACTCACAATCAAATGATAGACTTGTACTTTCAGGCGTTTCTGTCTGCATAGAGGCAAACATCATCTCAATAATGAAGGCCTCATGAGGAATGTGACACAGGTGTCTGCTCTACAGCTCGATCTATGTGGCATCTTTGCACTCTGCAAATATTGGGCTGACACAAACTTTGACATTGACCAAAAGGCGACATAGGGAGTAAAATAATCCAGCTATGGACGACATACAGTCGTGGCCAAAAGTTTTGAGAATGACACGATCATTGGCTTTCACAAAGTTTGCTGCTTCAGTGCTTTTAGATCTTTTTGTCAAGTGTTTCTATGGTATGCTGAAGTGTATTGACAAGCATAAGCTTCAAATTAAGTTCATGCAAAGACTCAATATTTGTAGTGTTGGCCATTCCTTTTCAAGACCTCTGCAATTTGTCCTGGCATGTTATCAATCAGCTTCTGGGCAAAATCCTGACTGATAACAACCCATTCTTGTATAATCAGTGCTTGGAGTTTGTCAGAGTTCGTGGGGTTTTGTTTGTCAATCCACCTCTTGAGAACTGACGACAAGTTCTCGACTGGATTAAGGTCTGGGGAGTTTTCTAGCTTTGGACCCAAATTTTCAATGTTTCGTTCCCCGAGCCACTTAGTTATCACTTTTGCCTTATGGCATGATATTAGATGATGTTCCATGATGTTCTTCACCAAACTGTTCATGGATGCTTGGTAGAAGTTGCTCTTAGATGATATTTTGGTACCATTCTTTATTCATGGCTGTGTTCTTAGGCAGAATTGTGAGTAAGCCCACTGTCTTGGATGAGAAGTAATCCCACACATGAATGGTCTCAGGGCGCTTTACTGTTGACATGACACAGGACTGATGGTAGCACTCACTTTTTCTTCTCCAGACTATCATTTTTCCAGCAGCCCCAAACAATTGGAAAGCGGCTTCATCAGATAAAATGACTTTATCCTAGTCCTCAGCAGTCCATTCCCTGTACTTTTTGTAGAATATCAGTCTGTCCTTGATGTTTTTCCTGGAGAGAAGTTTCTTCTTTGCTGCCCTTCTTGACACCAGGCCATCCTCCAAAAGTCTTCGCCTCACTGCGTGTGCAGATGCATTCACACCTGCCTGCCGCCATTCTTGAACAAGCTCTGCACTGGTGGTGCCTAATCCCGCACCTTTAGGAAATGGTCCTGGTGCTTGCAGAACTTTCTTGGTCACCCTGAAGCCTTCTTCACAACAGCTAAACCTCTCTCCTTTAGGTGTAATCTTACTAGCAGCAATACCCATGCCTGTAAAGCCCTTTTTATGCAAAGCAGTTATGACAGCACAGATTCCTTGCAGGTAACTATGGTAAAAAGAGGAAGAACAATGATGTTATTCAAACTCAATCTGTATAACAGAGTGATCTCTAGCCTTGTCCCCGTGAACACGAGAGTATCACTGAAATGATGTCTGCAGGTAAATTAAAAGGATGTTTTTCTTCTTGTAAATTTCATTTTCGTGGCAAAGAAGCACTTTGCAATTTAATAAACATAAAAACTGAAACAACAAACTTTGTGAAAACCAATACTTGTGTCATTCTCAAAGCCTTTAGCCATGACTGTAGGCCTTATCTATTACTATAGTTTGTATGAGTAGCAGTCTAACACAAAATCGAAACATTACATGTTCCTGCTGAATTTTTTCCAAGGCTAAATAAAATGGTTGTCATTTGATTAACTCCTGTACTTCTGCCATTCGTTTTTTCTGCAGTAGCATGTGATTTCTGTCTCCATTATTTAGAAGTCCTACAAATCAATGGTGAAGGAATTCATGGATCCAATATATATACACACTGCTCAAGGGAACACTCAAATAACACATCCTAGATCTGAATGAATGAAATATTCTCATTGAATACTGACACACACAGAATTAAAGGGGAAAAAAAACATACTACAGGCTGATCCAACTTTGATGTAATGTCCTTAAAACAAGTCAAAATGAGGCTCAGTATTGTGTGTGGCCTCCACGTGCCTGTATGACCCCCCCTACAATGCCTGGGCATGCTCCTGATGAGGTGTCGGATGGTCTCCTGAGGGATCTCCTCCCAGACCTGGACTAAAGCATCCGCCAACTCCTGGACAGTCTGTGGTGCAACGTGACGTTGGTGGATGGAACAAGACATGATGTCCCAGATGTGCTCAATCGGATTCAGGTCTGGGGAACGGGCGGGCCAGTCCATAGCTTCAATGCCTTCATCTTGCAGGAACTGCTGACACACTCCAGCCACATGAGGTCTAGCATTGTCCTGCATTAGCAGGAACCCAGGGCCAACTGCAACAGCATATGGTCTCACAAGGGGTCTGAGGATCTCATTTCGGTACCTAATGGCAGTCATGCTACCTCTGGCGAGCCGTGCGGCCCTCCAAAGAAATGCCACCCCACACCATTACTGACCCACTGCCAAACTGGTCATGCTGAAGGATGTTGCAGACAGCAGATCGCTCTCCACGGCGTCTCCAGACTCTGTCACGTCTGTCACATGTTGCCCTCCTACGGCCTCCTCCACGTCTCCTGGTGTACTGGCCTGTCTCCTGGTAGCGCCTCCAGCCTCTGGACACTACGCTGACAGACACAGCAAACCTTCTTGCCACAGC
Source organism: Pterophyllum scalare (assembly GCA_024447675.2). Lineage (NCBI taxonomy): Eukaryota > Metazoa > Chordata > Actinopteri > Cichliformes > Cichlidae > Pterophyllum > Pterophyllum scalare. The sequence continues at coordinate 137,309 of JAMQGT020014887.1, read as the reverse complement.
TCACATTGATGTGCCATCCTGGATGAGCTGCGCTACCTGAGGAGGTGGGTTGTAGAGTCTGTATCATGCTACCACGAGTGTGAAAGCACCACCAACATTCAAACGTGACCAAAACATCAGCCAGAAAGCATAGGTACTGAGAAGTGGTCTGTGGTCCCCACCTGCAGAACCACTCCTTTATTGAGTGTGTCTTGTTAATTGCCAATAATTTCCACCTGTTGTCTATTGCATTTGCACAACAGCATGTGAAATTGATTGTCAATCAGTGTTGCTTCCTAAGTGGACAGTTTGATTTCACAGAAGTTTGATTTACTTGGAGTTATAGTGTGTTGTTTAAGTGTTCCCTTTATTTTTGAGCAGTATATATATATATATATATATATATATATGAAATTGATTTTTGAAAACCTGATTCTGAGGTGCACACAGTAAACAAATTTTCCATAGAAATATGACACAATTTGAGAAACAATGCAGGGACTGTTAAACCTAATCCACCTGACCAAAAGGGGAAAAACTAAAACTGGTATGAGCCTGATTTGCCACCAATGAATGAACAGCACAGACCAGCTGAATAGAAAAATAGAAATGGTAATTAGTAAATGTATTTATAAGGAGTCTTTTTAGATACAAATTACATAGTGCTTCACATCACATAAAATCAACAAAAGTTTTAAACAAAAACAGAACCTGAACACTTTTCCAAAGTATGGGGCAATGATTTAGGGATGGGTAACAAGCACTGATCAGAATACCTGAGAGTCCTGCTGGTGGCATATGACTGCAAAGGTTTGCTCATGTAAGTGGCTGCTTCACCGTGCAGAGCCCTAAAGATGAAAACATACATGCAAAACTTGCCTGCACTTCACAGCTCAAATCCACTCAGGTGAAATACAACAGGACGAGACCTCGGTGTCCTCTAATCACTGGTGAAAAACTGTCCTGAAGAGTGATGCCTTCTGACATAGAATTTCCATTGATGTTTGCTTTCCTGTGACTTAGGCCGTTTAGCCACAGTGGCTGCATCTCTGTTCATGCAATAAACCAAGCTTTCCCTCAGTTTATTCTACAAAAGAGAGGAACAACATAATTTCCTGTGTGTCAGGGCTTTTTACAGAGTAAGACATACCAGACATTCAATTCCATCTTATTTATATGATGCCAAATCACAACAAAAGTCAACTCAAGGTGGTGTATATTGGTAAAGACCCTACAACAATACCCAAGAAAATACCCAAGAAAACCCAACATTCAGACAACCTCCTATGAGCAAAGTAGTTGGTGACAGTGGGAAGGAAGAACTCCTTTTAATAGGAAGAAACCTCCTGCAGGACCAGGCTCAGGGAGTGGCAGCCATCCCCTGCGACCGGTTGGCGGCGAGAGGAGGGAGGCAGGACTAATACTAATAACTAATACTAATAACTAATACTGATACTAATAATACTAATAAATAAAAGAGGTGAATGAAGAAGAAACACTCAGTGCATCATGGGAAGCCCCAGCAGCCTAGGCTTATTGCAACATAACTAAGGGATGGTTCAGGGTCACCCAATCCAGCCCTAACTACAAGCTTCATCAAAAAGGAAAGTTTTTGGCCTAATCTTAAAAATAAAGAGGGTGTCTGTCTCCCAAATCCAGACTGGGAGCTCCCATTCTACTTAAATACCCTAGGAACCACAAGTAAGCCAGCAGTCTGAGAACAAATTGCCCTATTGGGGTGATATAGCACTATGCGATCTTTAAGAAAAGATGGGGCCTGGTTATTCAAGACCTTGAATGTGAAAAGAAAGATTTCAAATTCAATTCTGGATTTAACAGAGAGGCAATGAAGAGAAGTCAGTATGGGAGAGATATGCTCTCTCTATCTAGTCCCAGTCAGTACTCTCACTACACATACTGGTGTTAAGATATGATTACTGAGAGTATTTTATGAAGGTAGGCTAGAATGACTTATTATCATTCTGTTGCAGTCAAATGGAGAGACGCAATAGAAATTAACAGGTTACATTATAACGTTTTCCCAAAAAAAAAGAAGCTTGCAGCACGGTGGCATGGTGGTTAGCACTGCTGCCTCACAGCTGGAATAACATCTAGAAGGCCTGGGTTTGATTCCACCTTGGCCCAGGCCTCTCGCTGTGTGGAGTTAGGCCTCTCGCCCTATGATAGCTGGGATAGGCTCACTTTGTGAATAGACATTATTAAAAAAAAATGTTCACTAATGTCTTACTTTAAATGATCCTGAATAAATGATATCACATCTTCTCTTATTTGGGGAAACAGTGAAAAGAAGACAGTACAGTGGTGTTTTGGTTAGCATTGCCACCTCACAGAAAAAAAAGGCCTTGGGTTCAAGTGAGTAATAAGCTGAGGTCTTTCTGTGTGAAGTTTTTCTCCCTGTGTGGATTTCTTCTGGGTTCCCCCCCAAAGACATGCATGTTAGAATTATTGGTGCTTCCAAAACCTGGCCATGGAAGTGAAGTAAAGTGCCTAAAGTGCACAGAACAGAGCACTCTATCAATGTATGGGTGAAGATGGCTTGTAGCCTAAAGCTATTTGGCTGGTCAGTAGCATCTATATAGAAAGGTACTATAGAAATGCTACTTATTTTCCTTTATGGAGCATTATTTTTGATTTTCACTCAGGTTTATGTTTGTACCAACTTGATTTCTGGAAACCTTACTTTTGAAAAATATTTAATATTCCATCCTACCTACCTACCTACCTATGTATTTTGTCTTAAGATAAGACTGCATGTAGTTGAAATTCTAAACTTCCAATAAGGTTTTAAGCTTATTCTTCATTATGTTTGCTTTTCATATAAAGAACGTATAATTTCTGTACAAAAAGTCAATCGTTTAGATGGACGGGGGGTGGGGATGTCATGCAGCAAAGGGTCCTGGTTTAGACTTGACACAAAACTAGAACACTGCATTGAGCCAGTCACCTGGGGGGGGGGGTGCAGAGGTTAATCAGATATTAGAATGATTAATTCTCTGTCCATTAACTAACTGATTTTATTTTGTACTCTTAACTGGGTGCACTCTTTTAAAGAAGCACCAACATTTGCACACCTGGCAGCTGTCTTGTATGAAGACAGTGAATTACAAATGACTCTTTGTAGCTTTACTCTGGTTAGATGAGCTGAAGCAAGACAGTCTGCAAGTGCAGTTGCAAGCCACTTAAGTCATTACTTGCCACCCACTCTCCTCAAATAATGACAGACCAAAGTTGTTTCACCCAATTTGTTTATAAGCCTTTAATTTGTGAGGAAAAAGCACCTCTTGGAGTAAAAGCATGCCTACATCTACCCTGCAGTGTAGTGACTATTGCAGTATGCTGATGAATTGAACAAAGGCCATCCACCCTGAAGTTAAAAATACTTCATGTAAGTCATGCAATGAAATGGGGAGACTGCGCAGCAGTTGCAGAGCTGCCGCAATTGGCCTCAGACCTCAAACCTGAAATGCTACATTTGATCTGGCCTCTCTCCTCCTCTGTCTGTCATTCAACACCTCTCTGCTTCCTGCTGCTGTGTACAGAGGTGTTGAAGTGTTATTTTAAGATGGAGGACTTCCCACTGAATTCTATGGCGTTTCCCCAGCATCCACCTCTGCAAGCCCAGGAGCTGCAGGACACCACCTGTGCATACAGTTTTTGAGACCCAACCTGGAATAAAATAACACGATCTTGAACAATAAAGGCTTGGTGAAAAATAGGTCTGGGATGTGGTTTAGTCAAACCATTTTCTTGCCATTATAGTTACTTGGGTGTGTAGGGTGGGATCAAAATAAAACCTCAATGGCACCTGCACACTACTATTTGGAAGAACAAAAAATAGCTGCAGGCACCAGATCTGGTCAAGTCATCACTTTAATCACTCCAGAGGTTGTGCAACATCTGGGCTCATCTGTGCTTTTAGGTTCTGCACATGCTTGGCTTTGATGTCACCAGATATCTGGACACACTGGATTCATCAAATGGCTGAAGCATTCACATGCAATGACCAAGAGACCGTATGACAGGGACAAAGAGGTAATTCCAACTCAGTGCTTGGCCTTTTGCCACTTTTATACCATTTGTGATTCCCAATGTGATTCCTAATAATATTCTTATTATAATACAATTATGTTTACTTTTAGATTAATTACAATGGCTTATACAGTTTTTTGTTTGCTTTTATTATTTTTCATTTAAGAAGGAGACCTCAACCTTTTACTTTGTTATTGTAACTAACTGAATCGTTCCCAAATGGACATCTTCAAATGTTTACTCGGAGTGGTAGTACAAACCCCAAAGGTTTCTAGTTTATGATCATACGAAACGTAGAGGAGCAACAGATATTTGCATCGAAGAAATGGGAATCCAAAAATGTCTCCATTTTACCTGTAGGAATGATTGCACTAAATAAAAAATTGTAGAACTTGTTGTTAGTGATCACATAATTGAATGCTTTTCTCAGATGAACTTTCTATGTAATCTATCTTAGTTTCAAAAGATTTGCCAGTGCCTAAAAGATGAACCAGTGAAACGCAAATGCTTCCACTCCCTGTAATACCAATATTAAAGTGTCAAACAGCTGGATGCCTTTGATACATTTGAGCCGTCATTTTATAATAGCACACTTTGGGACACTGAGTGGAACAGCCGGGATTTTCTGAACTTGTGTTTTCCAAATCAGAGGCCCTGCAGCAACTCCAAACTACTACTCAACAGCTATTTTGTGAGAACTACAAAAATCATGGCAGCGGTAAAACAAAGAAGTTGTTCTTTTTTATTAGGTCAGACTTAGTGACACAACTGCCTTGTAATCACATACACACTTTGGCTATGTTTCTGTAATTCCCTTTTGTGAGCCCCCATAAAGTAATTCCCCATAGAGAACAATGCAGTTCCTGTGATTTTTGGCAGACATGATGGGATTCCTGGCTAGGATGTGCTCTGACTTCTGACCCCTGAGCCGACTGCACCTGTTGAACTCAAACAGGCAGCAAATATTTTGATGGAAAAAGGTGACCTCCATCATCTTTGACGCATAGCAGTTGATTTAAATAATAATAATAAGTCCCTGAACATAACTATAGGATCTCTTAATAAAATGACAATTGCAACTGAAAAACAAATAGGGGGAAATTTTTTCAGTCATTTTGATGTGCATGATTTGGGGGCTCTGCATTATAATTTACAAACATTTTTTTAAGTCACTGGCCAAAACATGCGACACATTTGCTCCAGCTCTGTCACATCTGTGTGGTGTGCTTTGTGCATTACTTCTTTTTATTTCCCCCCATTGTCTTCTAGTCACAGGTAAAGCAGAGAAACACTGAAAAAGCAGAATGTTCCAAAACAGAGAGGACCATGTTGGCAAAGCCGGCTATGTGACCAGAATTCCATTACGGATTAAATTCATCCTTGCTTCCTATTTTATTACTTTGAGAAATTTGCCAGAGGCCTGCTTTTAATCCACAGTGTGGAAACACCAAGCACATCTTCTCCTTGACTTTAATATACAAGTGCTCGAGCTTAACCACGGTGAGACAGAATCTCTTTTTCAAGAGCCAGTTATTTTTGAAAATGTTCACAATTTAGGGCAGATTTTCTTGTCTCTGCACTGGATTACTTCCTTCTGGTTATTGCTTATTTGTAAAAATTTATTCCTACGTGTTCTTTTGCTCCCATATTTTGTTGCTGCTTAATAAAGAGACATTTTTCAAGCTCCAGTGCCTGTGTTGAGTTTCATGAAAATGTGGGATTTTTATATCAGTGTTTCCTTCAGTTACTAAAGTTTAAGTGTTATACCTTTGAACTCAGCTCGTGGCCACAGTTGCTAGGATGTAAAGAAATGTTTGTTTATATTCCCAAAGGCCATGATTGGAGCCCATTTTATTTATTTCCCCCCCCTTGATCTAATAATGACAGAAACAACAGTTTTCAGCAGTTACCCAGTTAAATTCTAATTGGATTTGATTTAAGCTACCCAGACTTTAGTTATGCCTGTAAAGAATTCAAAGGCTTGGAGCCAATGAGGTGTTTTGTTTTATGTATGATTCATTCCCTAAGAGACAGAGAGGGTGTATTTTTTTTTTCATTTCATCAAAAGGAAAAAACTGAATCATCATAATATCAGTGATACAAAAGGCAGCAGTATTACCGAGCTGTTTCAGCTATTACTCACTGCATGTTTTGACAATGCGCCTACAGATTACAGCAAACAGCGATGGCTACATTGTACTCATGTTGCTAATGCCACGCTCCCCTTCATGCCAGTGAGCAATTGCATGACAATATGAAGGTGAATGCCCAATACAGACAACAGCAGTAAGAATAGTCCCAGACACTATTAGTGTGCTATTGATTTAACTGAGCTGGCAGCAGATGAGAGAAGGTGGGCAGACTGAAGGAAGAAGCACTGGCTTTTAATTTCCTGAAGGGAGCACGCCCTGCTACTGCGCTACAGCTTATGTTTATCCAATGGCCTGTAATTCCTTCTGGCCTTGGCCATGTGTGGAGTTACAGACTCACTCCTTCAAACACAGCATCCTGCCACAGCAAAGACACCTCCACTATCTGTACCAGTATGACACAGCTGCACATTAACGTCACTGTGCAATCGCATGTTTGGTAATGGCTGTAACAGCAGCAGGGCGGCTGTAAGGGTTTAAAAGCACTTCAAAAGGGTACGTCTGTGGTCTGCAGTCAGTGGTACTTGCTTATAATTGTTTTTATTAAATATTGCCTGCTTTGAACTTTTTAACTGTTATCTTTTCTTTTGATTGCTGTTCCACACTTTGGTCTGTTGTGTTTAAATGTCCAGAAATGGACCTTGCATATAAATGAGCGTTCAGAGAGTTTAGTGGCAACACAGTGTCTTTCATACTGTTTCTTTGACAAAACTTCCATCTTCATAACAAACTACAAGAACAAGGCTACACACGCAGCTGACTCGTAGGTGCTGCTGTTTACTGCTCTCTAACTCTCACTGAACAGAGTGACCGCACAGAGGCATGCCTGCAGCCTCTGCAGCGAGACCTTGTGCTTGCAGAGCTATACTGACAATAATCTGATTTGGGTCCAGTTCTAAATGCATAGGAATTCATATCAAGTGTAAGATTAATATAACTTTGGTGATACCTTGACTTTTTCTTTTACCATCACCAGTAGGGCAAAATTAGGAAGAAAAAAACTCACCAAATACTTTTAATTTGGTACAAAATGTGTTTTGTTTTCATTTGAGGAGAATGAAATTGGCATACCATGGGGGAAATAAGTGTTTGACCTACTGTTAAAATCATAATTTTATGCACTTACAAAGAAATGAGCAGTCTACAATTTCAGTGGAAGGTTTGGTTATATTATTAATTGAGTAATTAAATCAAGTTTTTATTTCACATATGCTATCCAACAAAATTTTACTTGAACTCAACTTAAGTATTCACCAAGTTACAACTACCAAGCCAGCATCCACCATTAATTGCACCATTTTCCTGAAGATTAATCCCAGTTCTCTAATCTGTCTACATTTTCAACCTCACCAAAGAGCTGTTTAAGCATGGGACACAAATGTTTGCCTTCACTAGCCCGGAATGGGCTACAAAAATTTCAGAAAGCAGGATCCCACTGGAACCTGTTCTGCAGGTTGATTTTATTGGCATGTCTGTGTCCTGTTAACAATGGCTTGAGCTTGTCGAGCTGAGAGGCTAGCAGTTTTCGTTCTGATATTTTGTGCATGGGCATTGTGGGTAAACTTCTGGTCTTTGAAGAAAACCTGATGGGAGACTGGGTAGGACAAGCTGCCTCTGGCTCTGTTTTCACTGCTCTGAGATCAGTAACCATCTGTGTGTTGTGTGGAAACAGAATTAGCATTAACAAAATACAAAATACAGAATGAAAAACAGACAGTGCTTGCAGTGGATACTTTTCATCATTTTAACTCTGTTTCACTTCACCTCTTTGTATGTTATAACTTCACTCTTCTTCACAGCTGGCTGACAGAACAACAACAGCACATGGAAGATTAGCCCACACACCAGTTGTACCGCATGTTTTTGACACTGCCGCCATCTAATACCAAACACTTTCTGCAGGTAGAAGGGCCGTCGATAACTGCCCAAGGACTGCCTTCCCATTACCCCCACTCAAGCATAAAGCAAACATTTCTGACCACCTACAGAGCCATTGTGGCAGCTCGACCAATGCTTGCGGCAGCGTCTGCTGCTGGAAAACCAGGGCAGAGACAGATACAATCACAACTTTCTACTGGATGGTAGAAAGCACTGAAGGAATGGCCACCTCCAGAGCTAACCTTGGCCCGCTACCCAGACACTGCAAAGCACCGACCATGGTCTTGTCCGAAGTCACCGTGGTGAGGTGCGTTGCAGACACTGCAAAAGGACACATAGCCTTGACTCCCAAAGCCATGAAATGCTTTGAGAGGATTGTCATGCACCACATCAAGTCATGCTTCCCATGTAATCTGGACCCACTGCAGTTTGCATATAGAGCAAATCAGTCTACAGAGGCTACTATCTCCATCCCTGCTTCACCTCACTCTGACTCATCTTGAAAACAAGAATACTTATGCCAGAATCCTGTTTATCGATTTTTGCTCATCATTCAAACCGATACTGCCGTTTTTTTACGTGAAGCATAAAAATGAAAAATAAAAGGAATCTGATTCTAAAAATATATGATGTAGAGAAGTTCAAATATTGGGGAACTCTATCAGCATTTTCAGATTAGAAATCCCTTGGTTGAGTGAGTGTATTAAGTCTAACCGGATGTTTTGCTCATACAGCGCCTTTATTTTTCATTAATGTTTATTTTTTATTTATTATTAATCTGTATTTGTAATTATTAATCTATTTTAATGTACTTTTTAAATCAAGGTGTAGACCTGCTTGCCTTTCTGTAAAGGTCAGTGCACTCCACTGCCGTCAACCACTCTTGGTCCCACACAAGATCTTGTCTCAGCTTATAGGGAGCATCAGTGGTCATAAAAAAAAAAACAGAACTACAGGGGATGATCTTGTTAATGAGCTTAAGCTGGGACCACATTGACCAAGAAAACCACTGGCAACACATTACATCATCATGTTCTGAAATCTTGCAGTACACCTGAACGAGACTTGGAAGAATGCCGCGTGGTTGGATGAGACCACAGCTGAGCTGTTTGGCATCAGTCTACCCGCCACTTTGCAGGGAGAAGAACGCTGACTATGAACCTGAAATAAACTGTCTGTACCATCAAATGTGGCAGTGGAGGCATTATGCTTTAGGATTGTTTTTCCGCTGAGGGTACAAGGGAATCTTGGACGAGAACCTCCTTCACTTTCTGTGGTCAAGGCCCCATGATGAGCAGCTCTTCTGGCTAAATTACGCCAGGAAAGAACCTGAAAAAGAGAAACTCTAGTCTCAAGTTCTCACTGACGCTATGACAAGGTTTACAGAAGTGACTAATATGGGCTACAGGGCCAGGACAGACCTTGGTTTCAAGTTACAAAAGCCTAACAAAGATTAGTGCCAGGCTATGCGACAGATGTGGCCAAAGTTGATGAGAAAAAAAAAAAACTGGCTCACAAGTTGGCAGAAATGTGTCAGAGTGGGAAAACACAGGGAGAAAAACAGTGACTGAGAGAGGGGTTTGTGGCGGTATCATGTGCATGCTCACGCACTATGTAGTGCGTATAATATCGATTTAAATCAGGTAATTAACTGATTTTTAAGAAGTGATGACTGGATAGCTGTTTTCTTTATTTTCATATTCTTAAGAAATGGCAACTTTTGGGGGGATGAAAAATAAATGCAGAAATTCCAAAAAGTGCTTTTGTCCAAGTGGCCACTTGAGGTTAGCTCCTAAACTGAGTCAGTCAGAAATCAATGTTAAATTGCCCAATTTGATAGCAGAAGTAAACAAGTTTATAGTCTGGTCTAAAAATTGGTTTTGGCCGCCATGGCTAACTTCAATCTTTGGTACACCTGTACAGGGGTGAATTTTTACAGAACACATCCATTTATATTTTATTAATGCTTAAATTTATGCACAGTACATGCCCAGCTTGATTCAAAGCTGGATACTGCCAGCTGTTTGCTAAGTATCAACTTCGCTAATTCAAGTCACTGAACTGGACCAAACTCTGGGCCACACTCATAGTGTTGGTGACTTTAATTACATATTTCATGTAATTATCTTACAAATAATGTGGCTTTTTTTCCTAATTATTCAAACAGATTGCCCTTGAAGTTCATGTTATTTGATATATATATTATGTTATTTATATATAAGTACTAATTAGCAGGTATTTGTGTCACTGACACAAAACTACACATGGACATTCACAGAATATAGCACAATCAGTGCATTTTTTGGTCATATTTTGTGATACAACTGTACTTACACAGCACACACATACCCACAAACACTAATCCTTTGAGCTGCTGGCATGTCACCTTGCACAGGTAGTGTATCCTTTTGACGGTGAAGGTCAGATTTGGTACCACACGTATCTAATAGCAAAGCTGTGTTTACCAGCAACATTCCTTCACCAAAAAGCTCCAGTTACAAACCTCCACTGCAACTGGCCTCTGTAATATTCTGGTCCAATGCTTGTAGAGCAGAGCTACTCAGAGGAAGGCATCCTGCTCACATTACTGGGTCAGTGGTATTTCTTCATTGGGCAGCCCACCTGGGACAGTTTCAAGTGTAAGGGGAAAATACCCATTTAAAGGTTGCAGGCAGATAGTAACAAGGTATGTCCTTTCAGGTTGGAGGCAAGGGGATAAAATCAAGATAAAAACACAATTTCTCAAAAGCAAAATAAGTTAATAAAAGCATATTTGCAGTTTTCTATCTTCATGTTTTTATAAAAACAGCTCCCCTCATTTCATTGCTGTGACTGTAACATGAGGGGGAGGTGTTGGGTTCCCTCCAGACCCATTTTGTGCCCTCAATCGGTGGCGCAAGACAAAAGGACCACAGAAACTAGAGCTTGAGGTAGTGCTGCTATTTCGCTGTGAGTCAGGAGGGGTAGAAGAAAGGAGTCCTTTCTCTGTTCAGCCTCGCTAGCTGTACTGTACACCTTGGAGAAGCACTCAGACCCGAGGGGAGATGGGTTGCGTTGATAATGGACACACACACACACACAAAGAGAAGTCTCCTCTTCAGGATCTCCTCTGCTTGCAAGAGCCTGTCAGAGAGAGAGGCAAAGGGGAGTTTGGAGTATTTTGCGTTGGTGTGAATTCATCTGCTTGCTGAGTCACTATGGTCACACTTGTCTGGCTTCAATTCAAACTGTGAGAGTGAGAAAGCATCCTCCTGGGCTCATGTGACACTGCAGCCTTTTGTGGAAAAAGCAGACTGTTCATCGCTGCTTTTTGTAATTTTTGAATGTGACACAAATACAGCCCTCCGAGTCAGTGTAGCTTATTGAGAGCTGCCTTGTTTCCATCCTCTCTTTCACGCACACAAACAATGAAAGCGCAGAGGTGATTTGAGAGAGAAACAGGCACATCTATTGTACTCAAGAGCCAGAAGAACGTTCTGCAGAACATCGTGACGATCCCATGAGGACTGCTCCATCTAAACAATATTCGTTGCATCAAAGAAGCTCGTACTGCAAATCAGTCAAAACAAAAATGAAAAACTGCACCTTGAATCCTCTGTTGGTGGAAACCACCTACTCAATAATAATAAAAAAAAAACAGAATCCTCTCAAAAAGCAGCATTGAAGGGCTCTGCTAAAATAATTACCTGACTAATCTATCTGTAAATGATTTTAAAAAAATAATAATAATTTATTAGGGAAAGCAAATTTTGTTTGCTTTCTGTAGTTTGTACACCAAGAGGATTCAGAGCCCTCATTGCTCAACCCCTTCTTCTTCAGGGGCCCTTTGGTACTCTCAGCATCAACAACATTTTTATGGGAAATAATTTAAATATTAATACAACAAAATGTTCATGGGGGGAGGGGGGGGTAAATGCTTCTGGCCTATTCAGTTCGCTGTGAAGTATATTGAGGAGGTGAAAAATAGGCTGTGACCTGCGAATGTGTGACTTACTCCCACCTCTGCTTCATAGTGCGATATGTTAGGCTCTCAGATCACAATAAAACAAGCCTTTTAGAAAGTAGTGCAGACAGAAGGCCTCCACACAGCAATAAAGCCCATTTTCCTGCAGATTTCCTAAAGCTTGTGATTACTGAGCTAATTACTGACATTCCTCCAAGAACTTACAGGCTACCGCTCAGACCGTGGTAGCTTATGAGAACAGTGGACTCCTTATAGAGTACTGTGACAGACATATTCACACAGAAAATATGCTGCTCTGTCTTATATGCAGTGAATGAATAATGTCTGGTTTATTAGAGATACCACGAAGCAAACAAGAGCCCATTTGTGATGTATCCAAAGTGTTACTCATTTCAAAAGCTACATAAAGTGTACTTTTTGTAATGTATAAATACACACGCCTTAAGTAGTTGTACCAGGTTGTATGAGTACTGTGCCATCCTTCTCGCACATATTGTCTTCTTCAAAGCTGTTAATAGGACATCTTAAATCCATGTTAAACGTTAATGCAAATGTGCACTGCTCTTCTGTAGATGGCTGGATAGGTCAAAGCTCTTCATGTTGAAAATTTAGCTTTCTCATTTTTATTTAGCATGGTATATATATATATTTATTGTTTTTAAAATTAAACCAAACCAGGATTTCTTCCCAACTGAAACAAAGTAATTGTGCTGCCTAACAATAAGTAAACCGTGGGGGGAAAAGTGCTTCAGCTGCCATGGATTTCATTATATGGTTGACAGCATGCTGTATTCTCTGTATTATAATCCAGATCTCAGTGTGTAAAAGTCTTGAGTCACACTTCATTTCTTTATATTTTGCTTCCAAGAAGCCAGACATTTTTTTTTTTGGTCATTTTTTTAAAGTGGTATTGAGTGAAACTGATCCTTCAAATCTTTTCTTTGGACATTGGTTGTTTTGTGTTTTCTTTTCTTTTACTCTTTTTTAGTCCTGTCCCTGTATCTTACTATTTTCAGAGGAATGTTTTTCTGTTTGTTTATTAAGCCACTTACCTCTGACCTATGAATCTTTCAAGCATAAAAAAGGCACCTAAATCAAGGGGTGAACCAGTTTTGCATCTACACATAACAGACAGTTTGGCAAAAAAAAAAGCTTTAAATGACCTGTTGTCAAAACACACAATTTGTTCAATTTTTTTTTTTTCAGTTGCATCTACAGAAATACCAAAGATGACACAGTTTGGCAGGCATAAAATAGCTACCGTGTGTGTCCTTAAAAAATGTGAGGATACTGGGCAATTGGAGGACTGAACAAGATGTGGCAGGCTCCATGTACAAACAAACAATGACATTTCTTCAGTGTAAAATTGTATTTTCTTGATAAAGGAATTATTAAAAGTCACAATTTCTCCCAAATTACTGTAAGTTTTTAAGATATTTTCTGACAAAATAAAGCGTTCTGCTTCTGGAAGGATGTACAAATAATTAACTGAAAATGAGTTGCTGTACACCCACCTTTACCTGACAGATTTTACCTTACCAAACAAAAGCAGGTGAGGCAGACATATGTAACAGCACAAATGTCAGTTACTTTAATCTTTTCCGGTTTGTTTACAACTTCACCGGATGGCAGGACATCCGCCCTCTTCTCTTTTTCACTTGTCTCCATAATAGTCCTTATAAATGTTATGATCCTTTCCTGATACTGTAGCTGCTGGCTTCTGGCTGGCTCTGAGCTCTGGATAGCTTTAGCCACTTTACCTTTGTTAGCTTCTAAGTTTAAATTTAGCACTCACCTCTGAGTTCTGCATTGGAGTCCTCTGCCTTTGCCTGCCACAGCACCTCTTGACAACTGGCCCATATCTATGGGGCTGATTACCGCTAATAACGTCCATTTAATGGACTGATAACATCCAAAGCGGGTGAATGAAGTTACACTGAGAAAAAGTAAATGTCAGAATACAATTCTGATGCTATAAATGTTTTAGTCTAACTGATCACAGCCATTACCTTGGAAAATACATTTGGAAGGACACACATTGTTCTATGATCAACAGTCACAAACCAGCAAAGCAAACCTAGATTTATGTCACTCTTTTGGAAGGGGACATCATTTCTTGGATGTCTTCTAGGATGTCAAATATACCCAACCAAAAAGTATCCAACATGAGTTGCCCCCAAAAATACACATAACTGTGGCCAATAAACCTCCTGGCTAGTTGTCTTTAATAGTCATTTGATTTACACTGCTTATTAGAAGACAGACTGTTATTGATTACTACTTATTTAACCATTCAGCTAAGGAAATAGGAAACATAAATGAATATGACAGAAAAATGAGACCACTGTGAAAAAACACGACCCAGTTGTTTCCATATTTTATGGATGTGAAAATATTTTTTTTTCTGTTTGTGGTCTCAGTTAGTGGTAAAACCTTTGCAACACTGACCCAGTGCAACATCGTCCAAAACACTGGCTGCTTCTAGTCCGGCTGACAGACACTGTGGCCTAATTCACTAGAGACAGGTTGGCAGACAGGGTAAATGACAGGGTGACATCAGTACAAGCCTACAGTAAGAAGGGATGGAATGGTGCAATCATGGTCAGTGTCTTTCATCTACCGTATACTTTGGTGTGTGTGTGTCATCAAAAAGCTTAGAGTAAAAAGAATATCACTGACCTCCGGTTTAAAGAGGTACTAAACTCTCTCAGCTGTCATCTACACTGGAGTGGGTCACAACTCATAATTATATGGAGGGATAAGAGTTCTTGGCCACAGGTAAGTCTGTCTGTTGTGGTATCAAATATAGCCAATGAAGCTGAAGCCACATATTTACTACAGAAGAAATAATTGCTGCCTTTAATAGTTTAAGTTGCTATAAATAAATAAAAAAAAATCTAATCAGTTCTTATGGAGCAGTGAAAATGGACCAACCATTAACACACTCTTAGAAAATGAATTAAAGAGCATAGAGGTCATACTGTAGTGGAGGACTGGATCTTGGTATCATGGCTGATAGTGTATATTTTACATGTTTTTGTAGTATCAACTACATATACACTATACCACTGTTTAAGTCAACATCCTGCAAAAAAAAACCTGATCAAAATATAATATGGGTCAGGTCATAATCTGGGTTTTATTTTGGGGGAATGATGAATTAAACAACTGTGACACAGCATGTGAAACTCTTTGCTAATATGTTGAAGTTTGCATTTCTGTTTAAGTTTCTCCCGTCTTGTGATGACATTTTAGATATTTTTGATTTCTTCTATTCTAATAGTGAACCCTTTGCCTTATTTTTGCACTAAAGAGTTTTGTTCTTTTTATTCTAGCCTCACCTCCACTTCTGTATTCGGATTCTGTGATTCTGTTCTTCGTTTTTGTTCTTTGCTTGAGAGTCTGATTTTTTATGTGCACCGGTATTTTAAGTCTTTAGTTCTTATTGTAATTCAATTCAATTCAATTCAATTCAATTTTATTTATATAGCGCCAAATCACAACAAACAGTCGCCTCAAGGCGCTTTGTATTGTGGATAAAGACCCTACAATAACACAGAAAACCCAACAGTCAAAACGACCCCCTATGAGCAAGCACTTGGCGACGGTGGGAAGGAAAAACTCCCTTTTAACAGGAAGAAACCTCCAGCAGAACCAGGTTCAGGGAGGGGCAGTCATCTGCTGCGACCGGTTGGGGCTGAGGGGAGAGAGACAGGACAAAAGACATGCTGTGGAAGAGAGCCAGAGATTAATAATAATGATTAAATACAGAGATTAAGTACAGCTCTGGTTACTGTTTGTGGAGTTTATTTGTTTATTTTCCCACAGTATTTAGTTTGTTCAGTGTAGTTTGTCTCTGAGTTTAGAAGATATTTTCTGAGTTTGTTACCATTTTACTCTGATGGTTATTTTATTTTATTTTTTTTGGGGGGGGGGGGGTCTGGTGTTTTGCTTTAAATTTTAAGTCAAACACTCCTTTGTCGCCTTCCTTTGATTGTCTACACCTGTGTCTCATTAACTGAGCTGTTCCTCCTTCCCTGATCGCCCTAAGTGTAAAAATAGAACTGTCCTTTGCTTCAATCTTTGTTACAGTGTCTGTCTTCCATCATTTATGCTACATTCTGCATATTTCTCTGTATGGGTTTGATTTTTCTGCTTGCTCCCACTTTGAATTTTGTTTTGGGACATATGATTCATCCTAAGAAAGGTTAATTGTTTTGTTTTTTATCTGGATCTTTCACTTCATAATGCCTGACAGTATCACTGGTTGGACAAAATAAACCACATGACATACTTTGGGTTTGGGGAAAGCATCTAGGTAATTTTCATATTTTTACTTCTTTTTTCTTTTTCTACATAAAATTTGAAACATTACATCAAGAAAACAAACCAAAAATTATGATTATGATCTTATATTTTAAAAAAAATAGCAAGATAAATACTTTATCTCAAATTTGTGAAATTTTGGAAAATATGAAATATAAATACATGTATTGTGTAGGTATCATGGTGTGGTACAAACTGTACGTATGTAGGCTTATAAATAATTTAATGACTTTAGGAGATGACAGATTTTTATATTCACAGATGGGCACCTAAGAATTTATCTAAAGCAATAATGGAGAAAGCAACGTGTTAAACTGATGTAAGAATAATAAAAATAGCTTAGAATATAGCCACATATTTGTGTTTTCAGTTATTTGAAAATTATCTCTATTTGTCACAATGAGTGTGCCAAAACACTTTATATTTGCTATTCTTATCCCCACAGCTCCTGTAATTACATCATTGAACATTAAAGCGTTCTGCTCAGTTAGCAGCCATGTATTTATGGTGTTATGTACATGGCAATTTAGGATTTAGGATGCCAACCACAAAAAGGAAGAGAATTGCTTTTATTTTTCCACCGCCTTAAAGCATTCAAGCTTCCTTTGCAATAAAACGGCAACCAAAGAGTACATAGTAGGCCTAAACGTATTGGCTAGTCAGCATCCCATCAACTGAGGTAATTTAAAGCACACTGCCTGATGAGAGTTTAGCCTGGTGTAACTATTATGTCTGTAAATGTGTCCAAATAAATCTGACTCAAATGTGTCTCCAGCTCTAATGAGGCCAGGGAATTAGATTTAATCTTCCACAGAAATCTTGGTTTATGATTATCAGAGTGGAAATGATCCATTTAAACTTGTAGCTGGATTTTTTTTTTTTTTTCTGTGAGGCAGGGGTTTGTCCAGAGCTGAGTAGACCATTTTTATTGGAGTGGGTGGTTTCAGTGAACCACAAACAAGCTTGAAAGGGTTCATGTGAGCTTCAAACAAAACAGGGTCAGAAGTGTGTGGTCCAAACATGAGCACAAACACCAGAGGCGGGTTAGCTAACTAAAGTTTCAGTCGCACAGGCCTAGAGACCAGTCAGTGACCCCCTGGGACCAACCATCCCAGCAGCCTCAGACCTAGCAAATTCTTTTTTGTTTTTTCAGTGTGCTTGTGTTATCTCCAGAAAATCTGATCACTGATTGACTTCTTGTCTTGCAGTAAGAGAAAAATACTCATAAATATGCATACAAAGATAGTAAATGTGGCCTATTTAAAAAGTACATTTTGTATTTACTTGGGTTGTATTTGTCTAAATTTGTTTGATGATCTGAAACATAATTGTGACAAATATGCAAAAAGAAAAAAGAAAGAAATTAGTAAGGGGGCAAATACTGTATTACTTTAGTGGTTAAACTCTGAACCTTTTTGTTTGTTTGAACCCGTGGAAAGAGTTAACAAGATATTCCCTTATTTGACATGTTTCTGTCTGCACATGACACCACTGTGCATTGGTCAACACTGCCCTCTGAGCAGGGTCACCACGCTACATCAGCTTCAACTTATTCCACTTCCACTGACATGCTCTGCTGTTGCCATCTCTGGTTCACCGGACAGCAACAATGCCCTGACTAAAGTGTATTTCTTTTATCTTTGCTTTTATCTCTTTTATCCATTTGTGACATGGGTTTCTTAGTTGAGCAGAATTAGTGTTGTGTTTTAAAAAAATATGGTAGGAAGTAGTGGCGTGTGGTGACTTTTACAGAAAGGCAAGCAGAGACAATAAAAATCCCCATCCCCCAAAAATCATAGTAAAACACAGCTCTTCGCGCTGCTTCTCTTTTATTCTTTAATATATGATGTACTCTGCATGGACATTTACTTCTTTCTGTACTCCTATATTTGTCAGAAGAAAATGGATGTTTGGATAGTTATCATTAGAACATTTAAAATTAGCTGACAATGAAAAACAGACTTATACTTTTATTTTAAAATCAATTATTAAAATATGTCAATAACAAATAAATAATCACAGCTAAGTTAAAAGACTTGAACACGGATGTTGTCACCCATCAATATCTACAGGATGATTAAAAATATCAATGAAGCATTAAAGGAGATGCTCTCAGAGATGCTGAACTGAATCTGAAACTGAACTGAAACACCAGCATCTGCTCAACTTGCCTCTTTTATTAAACTGGACATGGCAGAATCTGACATCTCCTCTCCATTAAGGTTTTCTTTGCTAAAGTGCTAAACACATGTGGGCCATGCCCGCTTATTTGCTATGTTAGTGAGGTTGATTGTGCCAGTTCTGTGCTTACTGTTGGTGACTCCAAGTACAGGTTTAAATACTCTGTAATAGGTCCCAGTGCAGATATTTTTGGGGCCTTTACTAGCTAGATCATACCCGAGCCAACGCACTCTCACTCTCTCTAATAATATCAATTGCATCATTCCAGCTTTTGATCAGTACCATGGAGAGCAACTGCAGTCAGAGGTCAGGGGGATGGGCACATTCTTACATTTAAAGGAACTAACAAGGTGAATTAAAGTAAGATAAGTGCAAATTTATGCTCACTGGACACTTAGGTATACCTGGCTAGTACCAAGTTGGGCTCCTGTTTGCTATCAGAACTGTTAATTCTTTATGGCATAGATTCAACAAGGTGCTGGGAACATTCCTCAGAGATTTTGGTCCATATTGACAGTGGCATCACACAGTTGCTGCAGATTTGTGTGGTGCACATCCATGATGTGAATCGCCTGTTCCACCACATCCCAAAGGTGCTCTGTAGGATTGAGATCTGGTGACTGTGGAGGCCATTTCAGTATAATGAACTCATTATGTTCAAGAAGTTTGAGATGATTTGAGCTTTATGACATGGGGTGTTCTGCTGGAAGCAGCCATCAGAAGATGGGTACATTGTGGTCATAAAAGGAAAGATATGTTCAGCAACAATATCCATGTAGGCTGCGGTATTTAAAGGATTCTGGTTGGTGCTAGGGACCCAAGTGTGCCAAGAAAATACCAATACCATTACGCCACCATCACTTGCCTGAACTGTTGATACAAGACGGGATGGCTCCATGATTTTGTGTTGTTTACACCAAATTCACACCCTACCATCTGAATTTCACAGCAGAAATCAAGACTCATCAGACCAGGCAAGAGTGGTACCCAGTGTGATCTTCTGCTGCTGTAGCCCATCTGCTTCAAGGTTTTACATGTGCATTCAGAGATACTCTTCTGCATATCTTGGTTATAACAAGTGGTTAATTGCATTGCAAGCCTCTCTCTTTTTGGACCATTCACTGTAAATCTTAGAGATGGTTGTGTGGGACAATCCAAGCAGATCAGCAGTTTCTGAAATATTCAGACCAACCCCTCTGGCACCAACAGCCATGCCACATTCAAAGTTACTCAAATCACTTTTCTTCCCCATTCAGATGCTCAGTTTGAACTTCAGCAGGTCATCTTGACCATGTCTGCGTACCTAAATCCAACAAGTTGGCTGATTAGCCATTTGTGTTAATGAGCAGTTGAACCGGTGTTCTAATAAAACACCAACTTTTGAAAAGGTTTTTAAGGATTTAAAGTAAAATATTCACATCATGAACATGGTTCCCCTGAGCACAGATTCTCTAGCAGGTTGACTACAAAGTGCAGTATCTTAAATTAACTACAAGATCTGAGTTGTCAGCTGTTAAAGAAAAATTTCCCCCCAAAAAAGACCCCTTTTTCTTCTATGTTGGAGTCATGCAGAGAGTACTTTTTACCTTTTACTGTACTGCTATAAAAACTGCAAGTGAGAGTGCACTTGTGTATATGTGTGTATGTCTATGTACATTTGGGCCTCAGCATGTGTGTACATAATAGCAACTGTGTTTTCCCGTCTGCTGTTCACATTAGGTTGAGTTAAATGGAACTTGCTGCTGCCAGTTCAGCTCTCTGGATATGTCTGAGGAAACCCCTCTCATGGGCCACTGGATGGCCTGGATGCAATTGAAGTCCAATATGAGGGGGAGAGAGAGAGAGAGAGAGAGAGAGAGAGAGAGAGAGAGAGAGAGAGAGAGAGAGAGACTTAGTATAAATAGGGTATGACTGCAGTGGCCAGATGTGATCCTGCTTTGTCCACTTCAGGTCTGGCACACACCGCTTGGCTATTAATGGTTGAGGAATGCCACAGCTGCAGGGTGTTCCAGGTGGTAAGTGGGTGCTAATAGAAATCACAGAGACTGCTCCCCAGCTCAAGGTGATGGTCAACCCAAATGGTTTCACATACCTAATCCAAAAATGGGTAAACTTTAGACTAAACCTTTAGCATATATATATATATATATATATATATATATATATATATATATATATATACACACACACTATATTTACAGTAGTGTGTAAAAGTCTTGATCCACCACTCATTTCTTTACAGTTCAGTAGGAAAATGAGAAACAGGTGCAGACAGTTATTGTAACATTTGCAAACATAAATGGAAATGCACTATATAAGACAAAAACAGAGTTTGTACAATTCTAATAAGCTTGAATAGTCAATATTTGGTATGACCACCTTTATTCTTTAACACAGCTGTCATCATCCTAGGTCAGTGGCCTCGTGTTTTCGTATTTCTGGGACTTTGGGGTTTTGTTTGTTTAATTGTTTTGTGAGATCCGTGAGCCACTTTATGCTTTTGCTGTTGTATGTTTTCCGTTTGAGTATAGTGAGCTGTGCTTTCAGTTTCTAGTGCTTTGGTTTAGTGCCTTCCTCATGTGGCAAGTTTCCTGTGTTAAGTTCGTTCTTGTGTCTGTGTTTTCCCTGTTTATCACGTCCTGTTTTATTTTGTGAGTTGTTGTTCTTTGTCTTGTGCTTTTAGTTTTGCTTCCTGTGTCTTGTCCTCTGCAGCTGTATCCACTTCCACTTGTATTCAAACATCTGTTTGCTCCCCTGTTCTCCCACTCTCAGGTAGCGTGCTTCCTTGTTCTCTGTTTCCTAGAGAGTGTTATTTTGTGAGATTTTTTTTGCTTATTTAGAGTGGCTCCTCTTCACTGCCTTCTCCTGCATCCTGCTCTAAGGAAGAGGGGCACACAGTGGTAGAGGAGGGCTTCTGTGCCGAGGCAGAATTAATATCATCTTTGTCAGTACAGAGACTGTTTGTATTACTTGGCCAGAATATTTGAAGACTGTTCCTGTTGCTATGCTGGCTTTTCTGTGGGCACTCCCACTGGCTGTTAACTGTGCACCTCAGCCAGCCAGTTCAGAAAGGAGGTTTAGTGTTTCTCCACCTGGCAAAACAGGCTGCATTTTGTATTTCACAGCCTGCCTGGTCAGAGACTATCAACAGTGTATCTGTGCCTTCACCTTCAGAAACTATTTATTGTGTTTGCAGCCTGCCCAGTCAAACTACTTTTATATTTTTCGAGCCTGTAAAAGCAGAGACTGTTTATGTTCTGAGGCCTGCACCCCGGAGACTGTTGCTCCACCTGAGGCCTCTTCTGTGTCTGAGCACCCTGCACCTGTCCCTGTTCCCACGTTGAGGGTGGCTGGAGCTCAGCCTGTCCCCACATTCATTCCTGTTTCCAGGGTGGAAGGGTTTAGTACTCTGCCTGTTTCTGTGGCCATATCCTTAGCAAGGGTGAGGACAGGTTGGCTTCAACCTTAGTATCTATAACTGCCGCAGCCCCAACTGTCAGAGGAGATGACTGTGTGCCCTGCTGTCTCCATTTCCTGACAGTCCAGAGGGTCTCCAGCCTGCATGTTCTGCACAGTCCTAGCCAGAGTATCCTGTGTATCCTGACTCGTGGCTGCTGCAGCATCCCAAGTGTCCCAAAATACCTGACTGTCCTGAGCCCAAACCAGTGGGTCACACTCCGCCTGAGTGTCCAGAGATCTAAGCCTGTGGGTCCCAAGCCCAAGCCTGTGGGTCCCGAGCTGCCCAAGCCCATGGCTTTGTGAGCCCCCAGTGGGGGTCCTATTACCACTGCCAGTGTCAGCCCCCAGCCAAGCCACCAGAGGTGTTCTGTTGCCTCCGCCGATGGAAGCCCTCAGGTGGACTTCCTCACCATCGTTGGTCTCCAGGCATGCCACTCAAGGGTCTCTGTGACCATCATCGGCCTCCTGCCACGGGGGTCGAGGGCCTCTGTCGCCAATGTCGGTCACGAGCCAGGCCACAAGGGGTGTCCCGCCACCTCCTCTGATGGCCTTCAACCAAGTCACTCCAAAGGTCTTTGTCGCCAGCCTCCAGACGTTATCCATTGCCACTGTCAGCTGGCCATCTGACTGGCCCCCTGGTGTTGCATGATGGATCAAAATCTGATAGTTTTGTGTTCATAATTCCATCAGTTTTGACAATATCCCCAACACCACAGGGTGAAATGCAGTCCCAAACCATAACAGAGGCTCTACCAAGTTTTACAGATTGCTGAAGACACTCACTGTTGTATTTCTCTTCTGACCTCTGTACATTCAATAATTTGAACCAAAATTTTCAAATTTGGATTAATCGCTCCATAAGACCTGCTGCCATTGATTTTTTTTTCTCCTGATTTTAGACTAATAGTTCCTTGGGAATTACCTCATCATGTAAAAATACTACCTATTTTATGCTTGTTAAACTGTTATCTTTCACATTTTTCATAGATTCAAATAAAGAAATGGGAACAAATTGTGTTTTTTGCACTAGTCTGCTCGTCATAATGTGCCAAAAGACACCATTTAAAACTGGTTCTTTGCTGAATTGTCTGTTATGTGTAGATATAACACTGGTTCATCCCTTGAGTTCAGTATGAAGTAGCTTACCAAAGAATAAACAATCCTCTGAAAATGGTTAGATAAAAGGACTAGACTGAAAGAAACCAAGGTCACAAGAAGATTTTGGAAAGACCATCAGAATGCCTGGAGAGCTACTGCTCAAGACCACTTTAATACCTTGTTTTGTTGTTGTTGCTGTTTTGGCTCTTTGGAAGCAAAATGCAAAGACATAAGTGGTGATTCGAGACTTTTGCACATTACTGTATTTATACAGATGTGGCTGTTTTGTGAAATTAACATTTCTATCTTCAGTTCCTCAAACATTTTGAAGGTTTTTAAGTGACACTAAAGATTTTGCTTGGAATTTCACCTGCATGGTGATATGAATTAAGTACTTTATGGGGATTATGCCAAACCCTTGATGTGAAATAGGAATGAAGTTAATTTTTGTTTCTCTGCAAAATAACCCTCTTTGCAGGTAGATTATCTCATTGTATCCTTTGTCCTGCATTCACAGTGGGCACTTTTTTTTTGATCAAGAAATAAATAGGCAGACATTTAATTCCCAGTTCCACATTATATCAAAGGATAAGATCAAGACTTACAACTTGACCAAAAGTGGTTTAAATTGCTTCATTATGCAAACTCAAAGCCCACTGAGGTGACTGCATCCTACATTCCTTCACCAGGAAATCCCAAATCACCAATTTCTTCGTCAGAAGTCCTGTGGAGATTAACAGAGGGATCAGCACGGTTAGCTACTGTGGTAACACAAGTAAATCAGATTGGCTGGCTGGAGCAGGCAAACAGATTCATTATTCTGAACAAAGGGTCATTTTAAGATATAAGTAATCATCCTGTGAACTGGGACTGTATGTCTTATACCAAAGGAACAGGAGTGCCTTCTGGGGCAAAGATTAATGGGTTTCAACCCCATTACATAAAGAGATCATCTGTTATTTAGAGACTGATATGCATGTCTTAATCACACATAATTATGTCCTTAAGAAAGAGAGGTTTATCCAAATAGTTGGTAGGATGCTTAATACTATTAAGGCCTGTGAATAACTAGTAATTTAAAATGTTCCATTCATACTGTTGGATTTTTATTTATTAATTTATTTTTTTGTGTGTTCATAGAAAATATAAATGTCACTGATTTTTGTCAGCCTAGAGGAAAACGAGTATTTTCTCTTGTTTATCAGGTTGCGACAAAAATAAATTTCACATGTGTTTCAACATCTTTTGTGTGCAGAGTCTGAAAGACAACCTTTAGGATCCTTTGTGGTCTCTAAAACAACTTCAGTGCCAAGAATTCCCATACAACACATGAAAACTCACAAATGTCAGCATACAGAGAAATCAGGCCTCTAATCGTCTTTTGTCACCCGGCGGCATTCCTGACGTTTTCCCCTGGCAACCAGGACTTAAGGAAGCACAGAGATTTTGTTTGACAGCCGTGTCACTGAGCTTAGTGCCTCTCAGGGCGGGGTCGATGTCTATGGACTGTTTGGGTGAAGAGGGGGAGCTAATATCGCAACACAATGTGGTCTAGCCGAGGACTCACACACGGTTATTCTTGCAGAACATCACATGTAACGAATTTGGTTAATGAAGCCGGCCTTTCTCTGCTACAAATGTTGACAGCTGAAAGACATATTTATGGGTTAGTGCCACATTACAAAAACAGAACACATTCTTCGTGTCAGATTCTTCAGATTCTTCAAGTTCATGAGTGTTGCCGTGTTGGTCACTATAAACCAAATCTGGGAACCCACTGGCTATCCGGATGAATTAGCTTCTGGTGACAAAAGACCAGCATATCGCCATTGTTTGCAAATGCAGATACTTTTTTTTGTTTTCAAAACAAAAGGAAATTAAAGGTAACTTTATTGTCAGTCAATAAATGAAGGTTTTGAGATTACACTTTGGCAAATGCGATCCCTCTTGTGCTCGCCACACTGACACACCGATATTTTTTCCAATAGAATTTGGACTACAAAGTCATCGCAGCAGATGACTGCCCCTCCCTGAGCCTGGTTCTGCTGGAGGTTTCTTCCTGTTAAAGGGGAGTTTTTCCTTCCCACCGTCGCCAAGTGCTTGCTCATAGGGGGTCGTTTTGATTGTTGGGTTTTCTCTGTGTTATTGTAGGGTCTTTACCCACAATACAAAGCGCCTTGAGGCGACTGTTTGTTGTGATTTGGCGCTATAGAAATAAAATTGAATTGAATTGAATTGAAATAGAATACACATGAAAACCAGAACATTTTCAGTACCCCAAATATTGCCTATGCCTGCATATTCATATGTAGGTGGCTGTTTATAGAGATTGCAATACATCCTGATACCTAAAAGTTTACGTGGTTTAAGCTGTGGCATGCACAATGGCTTTGCACCGACATTAGTGAGGAGAAGGAACCCTATAGGAGTTTTCAATGGAAACTTGTCTTGTTTTTTAAGATGGAGCTGTCAGCAGATGGTTAGGTTTTTCAGGATGTAAGCCTGAAACCAGCTGCAATATAATGAAGTAGACATGTACAATAGGAGGAAAATGTGTTATTTGTGTTAAATATTGTGATGGCAATAAACACTGCTGAATGCATATTAGCTATCCAGTTCCTTTCTAATTTACTAATTACTGCTGACAAAGACCACAGACATTGAGTATCCATTGCCCACTACATCAAGAAATGTTTTTCCAACTTGCTTTTATTGAAAAAAAGATTAATTTCATTTCAGGCTGTTTTTTGTAATGTGCTTCTCACACACGTTCATACTGGAATGATGACTTTCAACAAAAGAGATGTCACGGTCAGAACTAAACATTTAGGGCATCAAATTTTAATTAATCCATTATGGCAGCTTCAAGAATAGCAGCTTGAAAAGTCAATCTTGCTTTTGTTTTATAACTAAATATGAAAAATATCTTGTCAGCGTGTTTTCCTGGAAGCCAAAGCAGCTGTGTTGAAAATCCTACATCAACAAGTCAGCAAAACTTTCAGCTGAGGCCTTTGATGCATTTTTATGTAGCTGGTACTATAATGCCTATTTTCAGAATAAAGTGGTTTTGATCCTTTGATTACAGACAGGCCCATTTGGTAAGGCTCTAAAATAAGCACAGAGGTTCCTAACTCAAAATAGCAAAGTCTAACTATGGCTGCACTATGGCCAGCAGAGGGCTGTGTCATGTTATACTGCTATTGGCTATTCCTGTCAGTTCTCCATGGGTTCAGATAAACACTTCCATTCCGCAATCCCAAAGACATATTTAAAAGACCACGATTATAGCTTTGGGAGTGTCATATAAATACCTCCACTGGGAGGGATTTGTGTCCTCACAGCCACAGTTTCTGTTCTTTGTTTCTATTTAGCATGTTTCCAACAACTTTCCTCTCTCAGGCTTGTTGACCGGTAAGGTGAACTGTTTCTGCACGTGCTGAGAGTTTCCCTTTGACTAAAAGTGGGTCTGCCCAGACAGCCTGGCTCCCTGTCTGTGCCTCTGACTCTTAATTTTAAGAGCAACGTGGCTGTATTTGTTTCTCTTACTGAATGTCACCCTTATGAACACAATCTAACATTTTTGCTGCACTTCTATGTTTGCATGAAACTGTACAGAAAATGCATAGCTTGTGTGTACCAAGCACACAGAGAGATTTAGTGTGAACATTATAATTTACTGTCTAACAAATACATGAGTCTCCGTAATGAGTGACCGTGATTGCTGTTCTAACTTGAATCTTGACATCAAAAGTCACATTCTGAACCCAAATCCAACATTACATAGTGTAACAAAATATGAGGAGGAATATAACCAAAACACAAGCTGCAGTTGCAAGGTCCAAGTCTGCAGCCGCAGCTTCCAGGACCTGGAGGAAAAACAATGGGAAGCAGCTGAGTTGTGAATGTGGTCAGCAGCAGAGAAGCCGCCCTTTAACTTTAATGTGGCTTCGAGCTGTCTCACAGGCTGCCAGCTCCTTGCTGATTTACACCACAGCAGCAATTCACAACCCAAACAAACCCCAGACAACTAATTATGTCAGGTTTACTCTGTCAGCTTATCATGGAAGAAAAACAGAAAAGAAACTGTTGCCCACAAAGCCCCACGTTTCTGGAATGTAACTCCAGACAATATGGTGATGGGGCCCCCGTGCTGTCTGTTGCGGCCAGTTTTGGATCTACTGTACTACAGTGCATAAGCCCAGGGAGGTCTGAGGAGGACAAGCAGTGTGTTTTATGAGGTGAGGAAAAGGGAAGCCCGCCGAATAGTTTATATCCTGAATCCATGAATGCCTGTTGTATGTTAAAGCAATACTGATATATATTTCTGCCAAATTCCCTACTTGTTATGCTTTGTTTTGTTTTCTGTCTACAAATATCATTTTACTGATTGTAGATTTATATATATATATATATATATATATACCTGGTGACATTCACAAATAGTCCATGGTGCCAGTGGAAATAAAAAATAAGGGTAAAACACAAAGAATTAAGACTGCAGTTAGGTTCCTCCCCGCTCACCCCTTAATTCTTGGGACAGATTGGCCTGGGTTTAATAAATACATGGGATGTTTGGGGGTCCACCCAAGACAGGTAGGGACCTGTGGTATTTGTGCTGTGCTCAGCGAGATTGTCCAACAGTGCTACCTGTGGAAGATTTTCCATTTGAGCAGTCTCGTGATGACACACTATGCCCTGCAGCTCAGTGGTCACAAGGTGCACACTGAGGCAGCGCAGTCATACCCCCATTTTGTATTGATTAGGAATAGATTGTACCGAGTGCGTCGTGACACCTGACACTGGAGAGGAACACACCCAGTTGTTGGTGTCTAAAAAGCCTTCAGGAATTAATCTTCCAGGCAGCTCATTATAACTCCATACTGTTTGTACCAATTTGTCACCTTTCCTTTTGGTTGTTCCAAGCGCTGGCCACTTTCTAGCACCTCATGGACAGGATGCTGTGTCCACACGTTTTACTTATGAAAAATGTTATAAAACTGAAAACCAAAAGAATTGTATTATTTGTTTTTTCTCCGTTGGACACCTCACTGACCCTTCCCACTAGCTATGCTATATCGTACAACAACTTTATATGCACATAGAGTATGTAACAGGTTGACCTTCTTAGATTAAGAAAACATATTTAGGTTGGCTTCATTCATGCAGCTCAAGCTGGACAGTGCCCTGAAAAAAACCTGAGGCTCTTTAATTCTTCCTTCTGAGGTTTAACTCAACTAGACAGGCTATTTTTCTCTCTTTTTTATTTTGGAAGAATCTGGTCTGTTAAAAAAACCCAGGCTGATGTGCATATAGTCTTCTGTGTGGTAGTCTGATTCCTCAAGTCTGGCTCTGCATCCTCTTTGCATCAGTTTGGCTTGTGTTCAGTCTTGCCTGTTATAAACGCTCTTTTTACTGCATACTTTCCTATACACTCCTGGCTCTGAGGTTTACAAGTTTCCTAGTCTTAATGGCACCACTGAGGTATTTTTTTGGATTTCCTAATTCCCCTCCCTAAAATAGTCTTAATAAGAATAAAAAAGGTATCAAGGAACATTTTGCCCAGATCATATAACTGTTTTTACATTTATTTTTTTAGGGAAGGCCATGCCTGTTTATGATTATAACTTCAAAATGTTTTTGTTTTTTTAAATCATATCTACTCTGGATGATGGTCACCCCAACATGTTTCTTTCCAAATTAAACTGGAAATGCAGGGCCAGGAATGCAGCTTACTGATACTCAACTACAAAGACCACAATAGACATTTAATATGATGCAGATCTCCACTGCCTATCTGAAAAGGATGGGAACAGTCAAACTTGGCTCTCCTAGAAACTTTGGGTATTTCCTTTCATCTTTGCCTCCTTGGAGGCAAAAGTAACAATTTCTTCTCTCTTCAGCCTGTCCGAAGCAAGCTGCAACCTCCAGGACTGAAAAATGAAGCCAATCTGCAAGTGCTGAAAGATCCAATTTCTTGAACAGTCACTTGCGGTTGGCTCCAGAAGTGAGTCACTCTCCACAGACTCCCACGTTAAAATGCCTGGATTCATAGCAGAAATCGTCTTAAAGTTTTATTCATATGTCAGTACAAATTGACAGGTATCTGTGTGTTGCACCCCATACCAGGTTAAAAAGCTGGCTAGTATTAGCTGATAGCATACAACCTCCAACTCTTGTCCAAATGTTGCACCTTCTGGCTTCAAATTAAAAATTAAAACACCAAAAATACAGCAACAAGCAGTTGTACTCAAACCAACAGGTGATGTCACCAAAACAAGGACTCCTTGCTTAAAGAGGCTGTTTGCCATACAGTATAACACAGGAAATGCATTATTGTCTTCACCTTTTAATAAAGGCAGATGAAAGACCATAAATTATTTTGATTACTAACAATGCATAATTGTTCATGATTTTAGCAACTTGTGGAGTGAGAACTAAACTGTCAAGGCTTTCAATAAATAAATAAATTCAAACAGCTGGCAGTTCCCAAATCCATCTTTATGCTGATGACACCATCCTATACTCATCTGGACCTTCACTGCATTTTGCAGCATCTACACTTCAACTCAGTCTAACCTCTGCAGAGCAGTCCTTTCACAACCTCCATCTCCGCCTTAACACCAGTAAGACCAAACGCATCATCTTTGGTTGAAAAAATGAGGCCTCCAATCCCCAAAATTAGCTGTGCCAATGGCACAGCTTTGGAGTATGTTAAATCTTACAAATACCTAGGCATCTGGATGGATTCATCTCTGTCCTTCACCACACACATTAACAATCTTCAGACAAAAGTCAAAGCCAGATTAGGTTTCCTCTTCCGCAATAAAGCCTCCTTCACTCATGCTGCCAAGCACGCTCTTGTCAAGATGACAATACTCCCAAGTCTGGACTATGGCGACATCATCTACAAAATGGCATCAAGCACTGCTCTCAGAAAACAGGACACTCTTCATCACTCAGCCATTCGCTTTGCCACTAATGCGCCTTTCCACACTCATCACTGTGACCTCTATAAACTGGTGGGCTGGCTCTCCCTTCATGTCCAGCGGCTCCATCACTGGTTTCACTTCATCTATAAGACAGTCCTGGGCAAGACCCCACCTTATCGGTCATCTCTTCTTCATGTAGCCCATAATAAATATCACACAAGGTCAAGTGAATACATCAAGCTCACCATTCCCAAAACCTCTACTGTTTTTGGCTGCAACTCCTTTCGCTTTGCAGCAGCAAATGACTGGAACACTTTACAAAGCTCCCTCAAACTTGCAACTTTAACATCTCTGACTACTTTCAATCATAAAATTCAACAGATTATAGTTGACTGTTGCTCATGTTGATCACCACCAGGACACACTAATTTACATGCCCACATACACTTTCTGCTTTCTCTCTCTCTCTCCATATATATATATATATATATATATATATATATACAGCTCAAAAAATAAAGGGAACACTTAAACAACACAATATAACACCAAGTAAATCAAACTTCTGTGAAATCAAACTGTCTACTTGGGAAGCAACACTGATTGGCATTCAATTTCACATGCTGTTGTGCAAATGGAATAGACAACAGGTGGAAATTATTGGCAAACAGCAAGACACACTCAATAAAGGAGTGGTTCTGCAGGTGGGGACCACAGACCACTTCTCAGTACCTATGCTTTCTGGCTGATGTTTTGGTCACTTTTGAATGTTGGTGGTGCTTTCACACTCTGTGGTAGCATGAGACGGACTCTACAACCCACACAAGTGGCTCAGGTAGTGCAGCTCATTCAGGATGGCACATCAATGCGAGCTGTGGCAAGAAGGTTTGCTGTGTCTGTCAGCATAGTGTCCAGAGGCTGGAGGCGCTACCAGGAGACAGGCCAGTACACCAGGAGACATGGAGGAGGCCGTAGGAGTCATGTTCAAGAAACCAATCTGAGCTTTGTTTGTTCTCCTGTTGGAAATAACCATCAGAATGATTGGTACACTGTGGTCAAAAAGGGATAGACATGGTCAGCAACAATACTCATGTAGGCTGTGGCTTTTAAGAGTATGCTCAATTGGTACTAAGGGTCCAAATTATGCTGAGAAAATGTCGTCCACACCATTACACCAACACCATCAGCATGAACCATTGATACAAGACAGGATGGCATCTCATGTTTTCATGTTGCAAATTCTGACCCTACTATTCTGAGTTTTCACAGCAGAAATCGAGACTCATCATACATGTCAGCATTTTTTCCAATCTTCTATTGTTCAATTTTGGTGAGCCTCAGTTTTCTGTTCTTAGTCCAGTCTTTCTTCAAGGTTCTGTATACATTGGTTGGTTTAATAATTAGTTGTTCTTAATCTCTGGCTTAGTGTGTCTTTTGTAATGTCTCCCTCCTCTTACCCCCAACTGGTTGCGGCAGACGGCTACCTTGACATGAGCCTGGTTCTGCCTGAGGTTTTCTCCTGTTAATAGGGAGGTTTTTTTTTTTCCTTCACACTGTCACCAAGTGCTTGCTCATAGAGGGGCATCTGATTGTTGGGGTTTTCTCTGTATTATTGTACAGTCTTTACATTATAATATAAAGTGACTTGAAGCAACTGATGTTGTGATTTTGGCACTATACAAATAAAATTCAATTGAATTGAACTGAATTGAACTGAATTAAACACATGGTTAACTGAGTTACTGTTGCCTTCCTATCAGCTTGAAGGAGTCCAATTATTCTCTTCTGATCTCAACAAGGCATTTTCACCCACTGAACTGCAGCTCACTGGATATTTTCTCTTTTTGGACCATTCTCTGTAAACCTTAGAGATGGCTGTGCAGGAAAGTCCCAGCACATCAGCAGTTTCTGTACTCAGACCAGTTAGTTTGGTACCAAAAACCATGCCACATTTAAAGTAAATTCAATCACCTTTCTTTCCCATTCTGATGTGTGGTTTGAACTTCATCTTGACCAAGTCTACATGCCTAAATGCATTGGGTTGCTGATTATGATCTGATGTCATTGGCTGATTATGTATTTGTATTAATGTATAGTCAAACAGGTGTACCTAATAAAGTGGCTAGTGAGTGCATGTTGAAAGCCTGACATTTTTAGTGACTCATAACCACATTAATATGGTTTCTCCTGGGGTTATACTGTGCATAGACGAGCTTGTTGTGGCACACTCATTTGTTTAAATTGTAAAATAGTTTCCCCATTAAACTGACCTTTCTTTAACCAATCTAAGTCTTTATCTAAACCCCGTAGTTTTCTAGGTAAGAACAAATATCATGGCTGTGGCAAGGACTGTGTCACATTACACTTACTTTAATAGTGCACATGAGCCAAAACAGAAGTTTTTATGCAAGACAAATTATTATAAAGATAAAAATGTTAACCAAAGAGTCATCTGGGGAAATATATTTAATCATTGTTGGGACTCGGGCAAACACAGGAGCAGGGACCATAAACATTTCCTTTAGAAACTCGAGAACAGGCTATGTTGGTTTCTTCAACTACTAAACAACTGA
Source organism: Pterophyllum scalare (assembly GCA_024447675.2). Lineage (NCBI taxonomy): Eukaryota > Metazoa > Chordata > Actinopteri > Cichliformes > Cichlidae > Pterophyllum > Pterophyllum scalare. The sequence goes on along the minus strand of JAMQGT020014887.1, from coordinate 104,722 downwards.
CACAAACACTACTTTTCAAAGTCTTTTGTTTACCTCAGAGACTTTCTCGATCTAGCAGACATTAAGAAGAAATGCTTGCAATGTTTGGGTTTGGTCTTTTTTCCACTGGCACGTGTGCCATGCTGAAAATAAACTGAAGCCTTTTGTTCCTCTATTGAATGGTGTTTTTCACAGCCGTCTCAGTGTGCTGACGGAGGAAAACTGTAACAGAACAGATGAAGAAGGCAAAGATATGAGCCCACAGAAAAGGGAAAGAATTATAATCATATATTTCTTCAAGGACTAATTAAAGTCCTGTTTTGTAATTACCTGCCAGTCCTGTCAAAAGCTGAAGAGTGTTCAGCTCTAAATCTGTTTTAAGCTGGGTATGGTTATAAATCTACATCTACAGTAAAGATGTACTTGGTGTAACTCTTTCATTCCTCTTTTCCCCATGACCTTCTGCTACCCTCCTAAATGGGGCTCAGAGCTCCAGGCACACCTGCTCACCTTTCCCAACTTTCAGTGTTGGAACACGGGTGACCAGACAACTTGAGTAGGGCAACGGCCCTGCATACCCAAAGAAATCCCAGCAATGCCTTTTGACTTTGTAATTTGTAAACTGCTGGTTATGGGTTTTTTTGGTCGACTGGTGGATTTCAGAGCAGTGAATGCTGGCGCTCTCTGAACAGAAAGCCACAATGCATACAGTTTGCAAAGGCTTAAATAAACACAGTATAGAGGCTCAAGTAGCTCTGCAGCATGTCTTCACAAATACACTGCCATGTGACTGTGATGTCACTTATTCTGGCTTCCAAGGGAAAGGGGAGGAAAAAAATAGTCCTGGGTGCAGCGACTCATTCTTAAAACCACAAACAATCACTCTCTCTGTACAGAACATGCAGTATTAACCATAGAATGTCTAACATTAGTATGCAGTGATTTTTTTTGCAGAAAATATGAAGGAACCAAAATACAATTTTTGGAGGCCTTTAAGTCCAAACATATAATTCTCTTGTAAATTTCGCCCTGCTGTCTCGACATTATAACCACAAAGAGCTTGAACCATACACAGTTTGTCGAGACTTGCCTGCAAAATCATATTATTATGTTGTAAACGCTGAAGTTAGAAAAAAGATTTGAATATTTTGGAGCACGCTCTAAGTGCGAGCGTATATAAGTGCATTAAGAAGTACAGAAGATTGGCTAAACTAATGCTAACCAGGCAATGCAAGCAAAACTCAGCTTTCTGCCTTTCATTAGCACCAGCTTGCAATATGGCAAGTGCAACCAGCATAGGCTTTCCAGATGCGCCTATCCTTTCGCGTTCCTCAGATCTGCTCTGAGGTCTCACCTCAGGGATGGAAACCAAGACAAAGAAGCATGCGCAGCAAGGGAGCCCACTCATCCGGCCAAAGCTGTAGGTTTGCAGGAAGCTGGGCAGACAGGGAGAAGGCAGTTCTGCCAAATTAACAACACATCTCTGCACTCACTGACTGGCACAGCTGCCTGCAATGATGCCAGGCTTGTTTTTCCAAGTATTTTTCATGTGTTGTTAACGGGCTGTTGTGCTTTCAAGTGGTGGGGGAAGAGAAAACATCATGCCAGCACGAAGTCTTTCATCCGATACACCTCGTGTGAATCACTTCTGAAACATCAGCTCATATAATCAAATGCACTGAAGGATTTAGCTATGATGCTAACAAAGAGTTTTTTGTTAATTGTTTGTTTTTTGGACCTGTGGTCATCAGTTTTACATCAAAATAAAAGACATGAATTAAATGCCTAATATGATTTTGAATTTTGGGTCACCTGAATGTTACAGACTTATTCCACTAAACTCCATTAGAAGATGTAATCAGTTGCCTGTGCCTGAATCAAATGCTCTCCACAACAATACGCCAGTGAGGACGAGTGATAGTACATGCTGGCTTTTATTGTCTTAAGAGCTGGGTTTGGGACTTCAGAGAGCTTCGAAAACCAAAAGGACTGATTTGCCTGTCATGGCATTAAGGGGGACCTGTTGTGCTTTCCCTTATCTGCTATATGGTACTGTGCAACAGTGTTGTGCCACCCCTCATTCCTCTATATTTTGCTAGAAAAATGGGAAATAGGTGCAGTGATTTATTGAAAGAAAATGTAAGATACTGTACATAAGGCAAAAACAGCAAGCTTGAAAGTATTTGGGATGGCCACCTTTATTCTTAAACACAGCATGAATTCTCTTAGGCAAGCGTTCTGGTATTTTCTTTAAGTCGTCTTCAGGAATAGTTCTACAGCTTTCTTAAAGGACATCCAAAGCTTTTCTTTGGATGTGGGCTGTGTTCTGTTCTCTGTCAAAAATGTTGAGGTCTGGGACCTGGGAGGCCATGACTGATGGTGTTCCAATTTTGCATTTTTCTATCCAGAATGGATAAGGGATCGAAAGCTGGTACTATTCTGTTTTCATAATTCTATCAATTTTGACATGATCCCCAACACCACTGGCTGTAATGCAGCCCCAAACTATCACAAAGCCTCCTCCTGATCTCCTCCACAAATACTGATTACAATTTGATCCAAAAATTTCAAATTTGTGTTAGGTTTGTTAAGTGCCTTTTTTGTCTTTGAATGATTCATAGATCAGTGTTAAGTGGCTTAACAAAAATAACATTCCTCTGAAAACGGTCAGGTACAAGAATGAGACTAAGACCGTGTGAAACAGCAGCCAGTGCCCTTCAAAAAGCCTGGAGAACCCAAGGTCGTTTTAAAAAAATTCAAGAAAGTCTGGCTCCCTGGAAGCAAAATATAAAGAAGTGAGGGGTGGCTCGAGACTTTTGCAAAGTATTGTGTTTGTCATTAAAATGGTGGATGCTCATTGTTATGATCAAGGATCATGTGTTGTGTGTTTTTTGTTTAGGCCCTCCCACTGGAGTGTGAGTGGGGGTGTCCTGCCTCTCTCCAGGTTGTGTGTGTGTGTGTGTGTGTGTGTGTGTGTGTGTGTGTGTGTGTGTGTGTGTGTGTGTGTGTATGTGTTGCTGAAACAGGTGGAGCCTGCGGATTAGCCAGGCTGAGGAGGTACCTGTGGATTGGATAACTGGATGGACAGCTGCCTCAAATGCTCCAGCTGACAGCCACCTCACCCCTCATCTTTGTCTCCTCCAGGCCCAACAACTGCCTGTGATTAAAGTGTGCTCATTTGTGTGCTAGCCTTGACTGCAAGTGTTGCCAGTCCCATGAGTTCACTTGGTTTCAGAAAGTTTTTTATGTTTATGTTTATGATTTTATGCTCTTGGTTCTGGATGATGTCAGAGCTTTAAGCACAGAACCCCCACCCACCTTCTGTTCAAATCTTCAGAAAAAAGGTTTGTTGCAATCAGTGGATGAACTGAAGGAGTTGCACCAAAGCCTATAATGAGAAATGAGAATTATTTTGAACTGTGAATCATGTAAAGCTACTTTATTAGAATCCAATAATCAAATATGGTGTTGGAAATTACAATTATAGGTCCCTTGTAACTGTAACACAGACGTAAATGATGGGCCTAGTCAGATCCCGTGCAACATATTTAATTTTTCCAGACACTGTGGAAAAACAGAGAAGGTTTTATTTTCGGAGCGCACTCGGTGTAAATGCTGCCATTACAACTGACTAGCCTTCTTCTTCTGGCCTCAGCTGCTAATGCGTTAGGCACCAAGCACCCCCTGCTGGCGGAACTACATAACAACTCCAAAACACATATTTAGACAATTTGACAGTAACAAAAAGATCAACAGTATGTGTACCAAGCATAAGTGTCCTTTTTATAAAGTGAAAAATTAAATGTGGGGCATCCATTTCTCTGCCTCCAAGGTGCCACATAACAGTAGCATTGCCAGTACTGGCTTTGGCTTGTGGGGACGTGTATGGCAAAGGTTAAATAAATCAGAAAATCTGAGTACCAACAGGGATTTAATAAAGAAAATAATAATAAATAATATTATGTAAAAAGTTGTATCAGTCAGCTGAAAAACAAAGTGTAAACATCTCCTAGAAAAATAAGTGAAGAAATAAACAAATGGCCCATTACACTAAAAGAGAACAGTTCAAAAGCATTTAAAAAAAAAAAAAAAAAAGCAGTCTGTAAAAAATAATCCTACTCAGCCAGAACACTTTGTGCAAAGTTGGACAGATAATTGACATTTGGATAATATCTGTAGTTGGTGTGCTTTCTTGAATCTAAATGGATAACAAATGATCTGCCAGGGAGTGATGAACACTGGCTCAACAACAAAACTCCTCATAACCAACTTTTCATGTTTGTCCAAAGAATTTACACTCATTATTAATGCCATACGGCCAGCGTCTTGCAAGGACAAACACACATTTGTCAAAACTGTCCCACATTTAAGATCTTGGCCACAGCAAAATTATGCCATCATGCTTCCTCTTTACTGATGAAGTGGGCCAGGATAAAATGAAATTATTAGCAGGCAGAGCGAGCGGCCAATCAGAGGGAGTAAAATTATGACATCACTTCCACAGAAGCTTTTAAGGCTTTTGTTTCATGGTAACAAAACTAAGCCAAATCTGTCATTAGGTTATGCAGTGTATGAAACAAGAGAAAAGTTTGAAATGCATGAGTTGGACAACCAATGGACAATTAAATGATTAGGTTAATAGTTTTCAGGCTCCATCATATCCATCTTTTTTTTTTGGTTTGAACTGAGGTGGAAATCTACGGGTTCAGAGTTGTTTTCCACTTCATTACACATTCTGCATAGACAACGTTAGGTGACTGACTTCAAAGGCTTGAATAAACCAGAAATTCCATCCAACTCTCCAGTGGATTTTGTTAAAGGGGGGGCTATTATACTCATTTCCATCTCCATATGTTTAAAGTTGGTCCTATAGCATAGCTTTGCAATATTCACAGGTCAAAATATTCCCCATTTAACTTATACAGTGCTTTTGTGCAACCCCTTAGCTCAACCTATATCTTACACAAGCCGCTTTAACTTCCCACCCATAAATGCCACCCAAACTTTAATTCTCTACTGATACACTTGCTTAGGATCTCACATCTAGTCTAAGAGACTAAGACAAAGACTTTTATTAAAAGTTACTCATGAGTGCATTCAGCTCATGTAAGAACTGCCGGAGCAAATCTGAAAGATCTGAATGCAAGAAGTGCAATTTTTCTTTTACTGCTTTCAGGGGTTGTTGAGTAGCAGTAGTGTTCTGTCAGGGCAAGCAAGGCAAGCAGTGCTTGTCCAGTAAAATCTAAATACAGACATTCGCTAAAGTGAAAGGGATCACTCTCTTTGCATCCCAGCTTTCTGTCATGAAGCTTTTCTCATTGACTGTTTGCATCCATCCTTTAAACTACTGGCTTCTCTGGGCCAAAGTTGGCTATTGTCTCCAGAAGAAGGCTTAACTCTGAGTCAGAGTTAACTGAAATCTGTAGTAGCTCTCATTTTAATGCACAAAATGGCATATTCTAATCTGGTGCACTTAGTCTTGTTAAACAGTGGATGAACGGAGGGATCCTCTCCGTGATCAACTCCTTACACTGTGTGTGGTCAGCAGTACTTTGAAGACTCTGAGTATGCATAACCTGCAGGTCTCCGATGGAAGATGCCGAGGCCCTCGATGAGTGGACCCTTCAACCTGTTGCCAAGTTTAGAAAATTATGCTGGCCGATCTTACTGATCTTAAAGTTATCCACTGGAAGAAAATGAAGCCTAAAATAACCCAGACCCTGCAATCAATTAGAAAAAAAATGAGAGAAAAAGACAGGTGAACATGTCAAATCTCATTTTCCCTCAGTCCAGTTGTTGCATTTCATAAAGTTCTGTTTTGTTGCCTATAAAGAGTCTGACATATACCAGCAGCAGATGTTGTCATCTATTCCCCATTTCTATTTTGGACTACACAAACCAACCTGACACTATCATATGATGTATCCATGAAATCATATTTCACCACTTATTACAGAGCATAAAACCACACGGGTCACAATTTTAAATCCACGAGGTTCAAAATGTTTCTTAGTGACTCAAGATGGGCCATGGTGTCACAGCTACGAGTGACACAGACAAACTGTGTTCATATAAGACCACACAAACACAAACAGCAAGGGATTCGTTTAAACTCTGCAGTGGCAAGTCAGATTCATAATGAAAACAGATGGTTACTGATACTTAGTTGAAAACAATTACAGCATCACCTCATAAAATGCAAGGTTAAAAAGAGTGTGTCCCCATTTAAGATGAAAAATATCTATATATTTTTTTTTTCAGTTTCACAACTTTTCCCAGCCACAAACATCATGCTTTTGTGCGCCTTTGTGTGAGGTTTGAATCCAAGATGAATTATGAAATCACTGCCACCCACTGAAAAACAACTCATTTGTGTTCAGCTGTTGAATTGATAACAGTTTTGCACCCCAAGCATGATTGATCACAAGGCCCAAAGGATAGAGTGGAAGAGAGCAAACTGTTCAAAAAGAATTCATGCACTGCGGATTAGTGACTCAACAATCTCTTCAACATGTGTTGCGCTGCTGTTGACTGCGTAAACCGAACACTACACACTCCTTTGTTAACGACTTGCTAATCACAAAGAAGCAGCTTTAAAGAAGGACCTTCATGTACTCAATATGATCTGAAACCCACAATAAAGCTTATAAAGTCATCAGGAAAGTGTTTACTGGGGCATTTTTAACTGTTTCATGACTGCTTGGAGAGTAGTTAGCAAGCAGATCAACTACAGGCAACCACGGCAATCTGCTAGTGACAAAGGCAATCTACAGCAGGTTTTCACCAAGCAGTTGGCGAATACACATTTTTTCATAGTGAATGGTGGTTGGTCTCTAGGTCTGGGTGACTGATAACTAGCTAATAACTTATAACTTCACCCTCTTTTCCAAATATGGTCACTCCTGGTCTCTAAAAAAAAAAAACCCACAAGGCTTCACAAACCAGTGGGTGATGACATAGTAGCTATATAACAATTCTCTGTCTATGTTTGCAACTTAAGAGAAAAAAAAAAACATCGGTTTAATCCATTTCTTCAGAAGTGGACCATGCGATGTACTAATACAACACCAAGCTGAAGTTGAATTAGCACTCCAATCTACTTCATAAATGTCCTATAAATGATGACAATTTAAATATTATGGAGTCTGCAAGATTCCAATATGGGTATTGTACCAGGAAAAAATATTAACCATAAAATGACACAGTAGTTTAGTTGCCTGCAGAGACAAACTTTCCTGTCTTGTGGAGCACCAAACATAAACACGCTTCATATATGTGAACCAAACATTGGTGTGACCCGAACTCCTGTGGTCTAAATGGAGCTTTAGTGCATTTATGGAACAAAACTAAACCTTTTTTACTATTATTATTATTATTTCACAGTTCATCCAGTAAGTTTCAGGGAGAGGTATGAATCTGACTAGATGCTGTCTTCACCAAGCTCCTCCAAGAATTAAAAAAAAAAATTAATGTATTTTTCTCTTGCTGGCCAGAGTCTTAATGCTCTTTCATGAGCAATTCAATTTGCACTTGACCGGAATACAATCTTAGATCTACCGGAGGTCAAATATGGCATTTCTACCACTGATTGATACAGCTCTGTGATAATAAAAGATGATGCGTTATCATGGGTATCAGTCTGCCAGATGGGAGAAATAGGTGAAGCTTTTCGGACATATACTGTAAGTGATTGTCCTCCTCCTAGGTTTATGGTTCAATCACCTGCTGTCTCCATGAAATATACAGTGGGGAAAATAAGTATTTGATGCACTGCCAATTTTGTATGTTTTCCCACCTACAAAAAATGGAGAGGTCTATCATTTTTATTGTAGGTACACTTCAACTGTGAAAGGCAGAATCTTAAAAAAAAAAAAAAAATCCAGAAAATCACATTGTATGGTTTTTAAATTAATTTGCATTTTATTGCATGAAACAAGTGTTTGATCACCTACCAACCAGCAAGAATTCTGGCTGACCTGTTAGTTTTTCTTTAAGAAGCCCTCCTATTCTGCACCAAGTACCTATATTAATTGCACCCGTTTGAACCCATTACCTGTATAAAAGACACCTGTCCATACATTAAATCAATCACACTACAACACTCCACCATGCCCAAGAGCAAAGAGCTGTCTAAGGACACCAGGGACAACATTGTAGACCTGCACAATGCTGAGATGTGCTAAAGAACAACAGGCAAGCAGTTTGGTGAGAAGGCAACAACTGTTGGTGCAATTATTAGAAAATGGAAGAAATACAAGATGACTGCCAGTCTTCCTTGGTCTGGAGTTCCATGCAAGAGTTTACATCGCGGGGTAAGGATGATTCTGACAAAGGTCAGGAATCAGCCCAGAACTACACAGGGGGACCTGGTCAATGACCTGAAGAGAGTTGGGACCACAGTCTCAAAGATGACCATTAGTAACACACTATGCTGTCATTGATTAAAATCCTGCAGGGCACGCAAGGTCCCCCTGCTCACGCTAGCAAATATCCAGGCTCATTTGAAGTTTGCCAGTGACCATCTCGATGATCCAGAGGATGCATGGGAGAAGGTCTTGTGGTTAGATGAGACCAAAATAGAGCTTTTTGGTATCAACTCCACTCGCTGTGTTTGGAGGAAGAAGAAGGATTAGTACAACCCCAAGAACACCATCCCAACCGTGAAGCATGGGGGTGGAAACATCATATTTTGGAAGTGGTTTTCTGCAGAGGGGACAAGACAACTGCGCCGTATTCAAGAGAGGATGGATGGGGTCGTGGATGGCAAGATTTTAGCCAACAACCTCCTTCCCTCAGTAAAAGCATTGAAAATGGGTCATGGCTGGGTCTTCCAGCATGACAATGACCTAAAACATGCAGCCAGGGCAAGCAAGTAGTGGCTCAGTAAGAAGCATTTCAAGGTCCTGGATTGGCATAGCCAGTCTCCAGACCTGAACTCAATAGAAAATCTTTGGAGGGAGCTGAAACTCAATGTTGGCCAGCGAAAGCCCCGAAACTCTGAAAAACCTGGACAAGATCTGCACGGAGGAGTGGGCCAAAATCCCTGCTGCAGTGTGTGCAAACTTGGTCAAGAACTACAGGAAACTTCTGACCTCTGTAATTGCAAAGGTTTCTGTACCAAATATTAAGTTCTGTTTTTCTATTGCAACAAATACTTGTTTTATGCAATAAAATGCAAATTAATTATTTAAAAATCCCATAATGTGATTTTCTGGATTTTTTTTTTTTTTTAAGATTCTGTCTCTCACAGTTGAAGTGTACCTACGATAAAAATGACAGACCTCTCCCTTCTTTGTAGGTGGGAAAACTTGCAAATCTGTCAGCGAATCACATATTTATTTTCCCCATTGTATTTCCATGATGGCTATGTCAAATAAGTATGTTATGCAGACGCTGGTGCACAGTCAATAGGTTTAATCAACAACTATTCATTTATGATAGGAGGTTAACAAGTGGATGCTTTCTAGCAGCTGACCTTGACCCTTAAAGCTGTTTTGATGTTGTAATGTCAGCAGAAATTAGAAAGTTCTGCTCCATTTCTATTCTAGCTTTTTCCAGTCCATATACCTTTTTGTGAGAGCTGCTGGTGTGTATTATTTACAGTGGTGTGAAAGCAAGGCTGCCAATTTACCAGTCAATCTATGTCCTTGCATTCCTACCCTCACCCATGATCACAAGGTAGTAACCAAAAGAATGAGACTCATTTAGGCAGTGGAAATGAGCTTCCTTTGAAGGGTGGAGATAGTGTGGGGGTGCTTGGTCATTTGGGAGGGTCTCAGAGTAGAGCCATTACTCCTCCACACCAAAAGGAATTAGCTGAGGTGGTTATGGCGTCCAACTAGGATGACTCCTAGGGGGGAACGCTGGGGGAGAGGAGTCTGTCTACTGAGACCGCTTCGCTTGTGGGATGGATGGATAGACTGTTGCTCCTAACTTATTTTTCTATTTTCAGGGTACAGTTTTGAAGGGCCACATATTAACCCACAATATTTTACTAATCCTAATCAAGTAGTTTTTTTAGTGCCTACACCTAATTCAGTAACCAAAACCAAGCAAAATTCAGTGAAACTTAAAGAACTCATTGAGTGGACATGAACGGGTGAAATGGCCACTTCCATTCGATAGGACTCTTTAGGGACTACAAGGTGCCTGTGTTTTGTTCTTTGTGCATCGTAGTGAGATGCAGGCAGCATACAACAATGGTTTATTATTTGAACCCTTGGGATGAAAGCATATTGTCAGTTCAAGAAGCGGAGATCATTAGGAGAAATGATTTATAACATGATTTATTGATATACAGAATTAAATTAAGCTTTTTGGCAATTAGGCTCCTATAGCCCATCATGGCAGAATGCAATCCTAGCAGTGATAGGAAATAGGACCCCCAAAGTCTAGATGCTGGCGGTGGTGAAGATAAAGATGGAGGTTTGGATGGAGCACTGAGAGACTTGGGTAAAGTGGATATGGGGAGGAGGTGGGCTGCACGAATGAGCCAGCAAGGGAGAATGACAAGCGAGCAGCGAGATTTAAAGTAAAGAGTGGAAGCTGATTTGTTTGAAGTAGGCAGCAGAAAGATGATTGGACTAGAGCAACGATGTCAGCTTTGAGTTTGATAGCGTGTGAAAATGGAAGTGACGGGAAAAATAAACTTGCAGCAGATGAGTGATTACAGATCTTCCTTATTGAACTTACACATAAGCTTCATTTCTTATTCATTTGATTACAGGTGATGTCATTTAGGTGTATGCATGTTCAGTGCTTAGGCCTTGAGGTGGGGCTGGGATTAAGCCTACAAAAGAAAATATCAAAATAATATCCAAATAGGAAGAAGCGTACAGACATCAATGCAGTTTTTTGAGTTGCAAAACCTCATAAGTCCTTTAAAAATTAAACTTCTGGATAAGGAAGTCCAAAGTGAAATTCATCTTGGAAACATTCACAATGACAGAGAGACATGTAACTGATGTCAAGGTTGTCAAGCTATTTAAAGCAATTTAATTTAGCAAATTTTGTAGGTAATTTGAATTTAATAACACTGCATTGTCCTTGCATGTTTTGTTTGTTTGTTTGTTGCGTTTCTATGAAGCTTTAAACTTCAGACCCATCATTATGGTCAGCTGGAGTCAACTGTTAATTGGGTGCTGCCAAGCCATGCTTCCACCCACAACCCCATTCATTGAGCAGGCAACTGTGACTTCCTAACCACATGAATAAATGCCATCAGTAAGAAGACGACATCAACAAGACTTTCACATAAACACCTACTTGTTTGTTGGGAATTCCCCAACGCTGGTGCAATGCCATGAAGCAGTTTAGAAATTCAAACGTGCATGAATGTGACTCACATCAACCACTGATGTATGTTTATGCCGCATGACTTTTTCTTTCCTATAATCGGATGCTTATGGTTATTCACCATTAGTTCTGCTAGGCACATTTATATGAAAAGACGCCCATCTTCTTGAGCTATCTTAGACAACAATCTCATCATTACTGCTGTAATGTATTGGTTATGGTGACTGGCTGAGTATGTGCCACAAGATCCATTTTAAGTACCCAGTGGGAAGACATATTTTGAAAGAATACTTGCTATTTGATCTACCATTTGCAGGATGTTTGCACAAGATTTGAGCAGACTCATGATACCATAGTACCATGATGCTATGATTGGTGGCAATCATTTTTCTTTTCTGTTACATTGCCATATCCATTACTTTCTCACTGCCAGTAAAATTCCCATCTGGGCACGGCCAAGTTTTTCGAAATAGAAGCCTAAATGTAGCAGTACACCACCCAAAACCAGCAGGCAGCCAGTCGTCTCAGTGTCTTTCCCATATTTTACAGATTTTGCCCCCTGGCTTGATGTGGCCCTTAACAAGAGGGCGGTGGCACAGTGCTCCAAGACTTTGTCCTACACTACGTGTGTGTTTAAACAGAGAGTTTTCTCAGAGGAAAATTTGCTATGTCTTATTGTATTCGTGTATAGAAGAGTTTGCAGAGTTTATGAGAAGAAAGGCTTTCAACTATGACCTTTAGCGTTTTCACTGTGGCACAGTGAGGCACAGCAAGTTTTCATTTTAAGAGCAGTAATAAAACATTCCAAGAGGAGCAGGACTCAAAGTCATATCCAAGGAGTAGCCTTGACTCAAGTAACACGATCTGATTACAAATGAATGATGGTTGTGGAGTAGCAGATGTGGTTTCAATGGCTTGCAGAATCATCACTTAAAAGTCCCCTCCTGTCTTGCAAATCTTTCTCAACAAAATGTGACCATGAATCTCCCTTATTTAACCTCTATTCCAAGTCCCTCAGTGATGGGAACTAATTGATATGGACAGCTGAAAAATTGATAATGGCATGAGGCAGCTCCCCTGGACCATTTCAAGGGATTGTAATGTTATACTGTATGCCACCGCACCAAGGCTGGAATGCAGGACCTTCTTTGGAAAAGGATAAAAAAGAACAAAAACAATCTGGGTTTTTTTTAAAAATTTGTTTGGTTCTTTCTTTGTTTTGTTTTTGCAAGCTGCCACCTGAGAAGTTATACTGATATAGCTGTATTATTTATGTTAGTGACTGGAAGAAAAATTCAAATAAACTTAGCACAAAAAGTAAGGAAATTCGTGTTTGGTTGATTATGTCTTTGTTGTAACAATGCTTCTGGGCAATAAATCTTATACCATTGGAAAACCTGTTAAACTCCTTAAATGATGCCACATTTATAAGGAAAATGTATTTGTGGGTTGAGCAACTGAGTTGACTATGTGGGTTGTGCCCATGAAAAACTTGCCAAATCTTCTCTGCCAGTGCCACACAACTTATTCTACTACTGATTCTTTTTTTGAGCTTCTGGTACCCCAGGTGTTGCTAATCACGTCCCTGATTAGCAACACCTGTCAGTGTGCACCAGGGTTATTATACACTGCTCAAAAAAATAAATGGAACACTTAAACAACACAATATAACTCCAAGTACATCAAACTTCTGTGAAATCAAACTGTCCACTGGAAGCAACACTGATTGACAATCAATTTCCACCTGTTGTGCTATTCCATTTGCACAACAGCATGTGAAATTGATTGTCAGTTAACAAGACACGCTCAATAAAGGAGTGGTTCTGCAGGTGGGGACCACAGACCACTTCTCAGTACCTATGCTTTCTGGCTGATGTTTTGGTCACTTTTGAATGTTGGTGGTGCTTTCACACTCGTGGTAGCATGAGACGGACTCTACAACCCACACAAGTGGCTCAGGTAGTGCAGCTCATCCAGGATGGCACATCAATGTGAGCTGTGGCAAGAAGGTTTGCTGTGTCTGTCAGCGTAGTGTCCAGAGGCTGGAGGCGCTACCAGGAGACAGGCCAGTACACCAGGAGACAGGCCAGTACACAGGAGACGTAGGAGGCCGTAGGAGGGCAACAACCCAGCAGCAGGACCGCTACCTCCGCCTTTGTGCAAGGAGGAACAGGAGGAGCACTGCCAGAGCCCTGCAAAATGACCTCCAGCAGGCCACAAATGTGCATGTGTCTGCACAAACCGTTAGAAACCGACTCCATGAGGATGGTGTGAGGGCCCGACGTCCACAGATGGGGGTTGTGCTCACAGCCCAACACTGTGCAGGATGCTTGGCATTTGCCAGAGAACACCAGGATTGGCAAATTCGCCACTGGCGCCCTGTGCTCTTCACAGATGAAAGCAGGTTCACACTGAGCACATGTGACAGACGTGACAGAGTCTGGAGACGCCATGGAGAGCGATCTGCTGCCTGCAACATCCTTCAGCATGACCAGTTTGGCAGTGGGTCAGTAATGGTGTTGGGTGGCATTTCTTTGGAGGGCCGCACAGCCCTCCATGTGCTCGCCAGAGGTAGCATGACTGCCATTAGGTACCGAGATGAGATCCTCAGACCCCTTGTGAGACCATATGCTGGTGCGGTTGGCCCTGGGTTCCTCCTAGTGCAGGACAATGCTAGACCTCATGTGGCTGGAGTGTGTCAGCAGTTCCTGCAAGATGAAGGCATTGAAGCTATGGACTGGCCCGCCCGTTCCCCACACCTGAATCTGATTGAGCACATCTGGGACATCATGTCTCGCTCCATCCACCAACGTCACGTTGCACCACAGACTGTCCAGGAGTTGGCGGATGCTTTAGTCCAGGTCTGGGAGGAGATCCCTCAGGAGACCATCCGCCACCTCATCAGGAGCATGCCCAGGTCCACGTAGCTCGCAACGTTGTGATTAACCTGTTCAGTCCTTGTGCTTTTCCGGCTACTTTATCAGTCAGATAACAATCAGGAATAATAATCAAAGCATCAAAATAAGGACTCACAGATGTCAGCAAATTCCTGGAGGGAGACTGCTGAAACTATCGGAATGGATGTGAGGGAATGAACAAAGTGAAAAAACAGGGACAAATATGTTTGCAGCCAAAAAACTGAACACAAAGAGCGAGGAACAAAAAAACAGCAGTACACAACCACAAAGTAATTAACACACACAATCCAGTTACACATGCATAAATGCGGACATGAGGTCGGCCACTCATGTAGGTTGTGTACAGAGGCCGCAAAGACCCTGCAAGTCTAATTAGGAACATCTAACTAAGCTAGCTCCAAAACAGAAGCAGCTTCAGGTGGAGAACATCAGGATGCAGCTGGATTTGACCTTTGACTCCTTCAAAGAGTTTGTTTTGTCAAACACCACATGTAGGTGTTGCTAATCTACTGCACTGACACTGAACTTTATTGGGAGTTTATTGTAGAATTTATCAGAGTTGGAGTTCATATTTTCTTTGTTTCTCCCTGTTGATGTTCATGTGTGCCCTTAATGTTACACACATTTAGCATGTAGTGCTGCTGTCTGTGAACTGTTGGTTGTTGAATATATTTCTTTAAAGGGTATCTTTTGTCGAATTTTCATTACACAACAGTCACTTTTGCACCTTGAATCTTGCACCTGATTAAGTATGAAAATACTAAAACTAATACCGAAACTAACAAAAACTAAACATAAAACCAAAAATAAAAACTAATAAAAATGAGCAAAACCACTCTGAAAACTAACTAAAATGAACTGAATTAGAGAAAAGAGAGGGGAAAAAAAAACACCAACTAAAACTAAATTATAATGTAAAATCCAAAACTATTATAACCCTGATGTGCACCGTACTACAGTTGTCAGTTGGTGCCACATTTGACTGATCTAAATAGGGACAGTGCCAAAGGGCAACTTCAAGCTGATGTTCCGCAAAACCAAGTTGCAGCATTATTTGGAGCGAGCCATAGTACCGTCTCCAAATTGAAGGCCAAGTTCCATATAACGAGGGATGTCAGAGAAAGGCTGCAAAGTGGGCATCCCAAGAAGATGGCATCACAAGAAGACCCTTACCTAACCCTTTTAGCACTTAGGAACTGTAGGCAGTCTTCTACAGATTTGCATTCAAGTTTGCAAGATAATATGGCTGACAGCTCTCTATCCAGACAATCTGGAACACACTGCACACAGCCAATCTCTGGTCTCATAGGGCCTGCCTGCAGTCCTGACCTCAACCTCACTGAACACTTGTGGGATCAGCTGGGGGTGCTGTTCATGCCATAGTGACCAGCATCACCACACTGGCTGACTTACGACAAATGCTGGTTGAAGAATGGGATGCCATCCTACAGCAGTGTGTGACCAAGCTGGTGACCAGCATGAGAGGGCAGTGCCAGGTTATGTTATGGCTGTACATGGTTCTTTCACATCCTACCGAGGCCCCTGTTTGTGCCAATATGTCTTTTTTTCTTCAGACCCACAAATGCATTTTCCTTACAAATGTGGCACCATTTAAGGGGAAATAAACAGGGTTTCCAATAGTATAAGATTTATTGCCCAGAAGCATTGTTACAATGAAGAAATGATCAACCAAACAAAAATTTCCTTACTTTTTGTGCTACATTTTTCATGCATCCTCAGTTTTCATGTAGAATAAAAAAATATATATTCTAGATCACTAATTAACACAAACACAAAGAACTACCTCGTCTAAAGTGCTATGTTCCTACATACTGTGACAAATTAAGGTAGAACAGAGAAATGTGATACCAATCTCCATCTGTATTTGCAATTCTTATGTTCCACACACTCCTTGAGCCAAGAAATGCAACTTTGTTCACATTACCACAATAACAAACTGAAACAGGGACACAAGGACAAGTCATGGTGACCAGCGAACTCAACACCACCCTCAGACAAGCAGAGAAGAAAGCAAAAGATGAACAGTCCTATGAGTCTTTGCACTGTGTACTGTGTATATGGTTGAAATGACAAATAAAAACTCTTTAACTTTAACTTAACTTTAACTAGTCGGCTCTCCCCTCAGGCTGCTCCAATACTAACTACAGCTATTCCAAGTGGCTGCAGTGGTAGAGACGGTTACACATTAATCACAGCTGGTTGATCCCTGCAGCCGCGATGGACCGAAGAGACCTCAGTGAATGAGGTAACAACCATGTAAAGCACTTTGGAGCCACTGAGGTTTAAAAAGTGCTTTACAGCTACACTTCATTTAGTTGCAGTGTTAGCTTCTTGAAAACAGCAAAGAAAGTCAAACCACTCAGTCTATGTCAGTGGTGCTTGGGTCACCCCATCCTTCTTCAGAGGTCAAAGGTCTGACAGGAGAAGACCGCTCATCATTGCATCTCTGCACTCCACTGGGTGCATTTAACTAATCAGCAGCTGATCCGGTCACTCTGCAAGCTGCTTAATAATGTCTAATAGCCTGTTGGGTAGTAACCCTCATAGATGAAAGGACTCTTATGGGTGATGCTCCCAGACTACTGAGGTCAAAGTGCTTTAAAAAAGTTCCCTTGTTGCCTTAGCCACTGGAGATGTGCTGGAATTTAACTCTGGTAATAATTTTTTTAATGCATTTTTAACAAAAAAGAAAAAAATCTGTTGTCGCCTTCTCTTCACACCATTCATACATGACTGATCTGTCTTTAAATCCTTTTGAGACTTTTTCTTTGTGCTATCAGTCTTTTTAATTTCCATGTTTAGATGTGCAATACCACTCGCATTCCGGCTAATTTGTTACTCCTGATGCAGTCATATGGAACAACGAGGGACTGAGTTTAGCTTATTAGCTAAAGGGCAATGGTGCTAAATTCTCTGAGATTCTATTAGTAATTTGATGCAACTCTTTACCCTCACCTATGGTCATGAGCTTTGGGTGGTGACAAAAGAATGATATTTCGGATATAAGCAGCGGAAATGAGCTTACTCCGAAGGGTGGGTGGCCTCTCCCTTAGAGATAGGGTGAGTGCAGTTAGTTAAAGGGGCTCAGAGTAGAGCCACTACTCCTCCACACTGAAAGGAGCCAGGTGAGGTGGTTCGAGCATCTGACTAGGATGCCTCCTTGGCGCCTCTCTGGTAAGGTGTTCCGGGCATATCCTTTTGGGAGGAGGCCCCTGGGCAGACACAGGACAGGCTGGAGAGATTACTATTTCACGGCTAGCCTGGGAACACCTCATCGTTCCACCAGATAAGCTGGAGGAGGTGGCTGGGGAGAGGGAGGTCTGGGTTTCTGCTGCTGCCCCTGGATTGCTGGCCCTGGATAAGTGGAAGAGAATGGATGGATGGATGGATGGATGGATGGATGGATGGCTTCTCTATCACGCCAACTCTCTGCATGTCCTCTTTCACTACATCCATGAATTTTCTCTGTCGTCTTCTTTTCCTGTCTGGCAGGTTCATATTCACCATCCTTTGTCTAATACACACACAGACACACACATATATATATGTGTATACACACACACATTTTTATATATATATATATATATATATATATATATATATATATATATACATACATACATACACACACACTATCCTCTGCACATGTCCAAACCATCTCTGTTCCTCAGATCACAATGTCATCAGTGAAAATCGAAGTCCACGGAGACTCCTGCCTGACCTCAACTGTCCATCACCACTGAAAACAAGAAGGGAGCAAATTCCTGATGTAATACAACCCCCACCTTGAACCTTGTCCTGCACCAGCCTCACATACTTTTCAACCACTCCTGACTTCATCATACAGTACCGCAGTTCATCTCTTGGCACCCTATCATAATCTTTCGCTAGATTCACAAAGACAAGGTGCAACTCCTTCTGACCTTCTCTATACATCTCCATCAACATTCTCAAAGCAAACGTCACATCTGTAATGCTCTCTCAACATGAAGTCATACTCCTGCTCACTGATGATCACGTATCTCTGCTTAACCTCACTTCAACAGCCATGGTATGGCTCTTCTTCATGGTATGGCTCATAAGCTTTACCACTCTGTAGTTACTACAGTTCTGCACATCACACTTGTTCTTGAAAATCTGTACCAGTACACTTCTTCTCCATTCCTCACTCATCCTCTCAGTCTCAGGGATTGTGTTAAAGTGTCTGGTCAAAGGGTCTACTGCCCTCTCTCCTAGACATTTCCATACTTCCACAAACATGTCATCTGAACCAACTGCCTTTCCACTTGTTAGAATCAAATGGAAAAAAATGTATAAGGAAAGTTGTGGCTGGGTGTAACAACTACATGCTAAACTAACTGCTTGTTTGCATGTTTTTATTACAGCTTTGCACACGACCCCGAAGAAAGAACAACACGCGCTAGAGGAGCCAGCAGAGATGTGAACTTCGCCTCTATAATTATGTGCCGCCAAGAAATGTATCTGACACCACTCTTCATCCTCTTCATACCTGCCCTCATTTCCTCCTTACTAATCCTCTGCACTTCCCAATTCACTAACTTTCCTCCATCGGTCTTCATCTCTCTCTCATTTTCTACATTCATCAGTTCCTCAGAGTACTTTTTCCATCTTTTCAACACATTCTCTTCACTCATTAGTTCATTTCCATCTGTATCTTTAATCATCCTAACATGCCGTACATCCTTTCCAGTGTGATCTCTCTTGCTAGCCAGTTGATAAAAGTCTTTTTCTCTTTGCTAACCTCATCCATTGAATACTTTCCTGTACTTTGCCCTCTTTCCTGTGTCCAGAGAATACACCAAATACATTCTTGGCTGTTTCTCTCAGCATCACAGCTGTACTTTCCCACTCATTTGGTAACTCTTCCCTATCACCCAGAGCCTGTCTCAACTCCTCCATAAACCTTGTGCAGCATTCTTCCTTCTTCAGCTTCCATCATTTAATCCTTGGCTCCACCTTAACTCGCTTCCTCTTCTTGATTTCTAAAGCCAGACTACCATCCGATGGTGCATAAGATGTGGTCCACCTGTGTGCACCTTCCTCTACTCTTACACTTCACCATATGTTCCTCCCTCTTCTTGATCCCACAGCTATTTCCATCG
The DNA here is from genome assembly GCA_024447675.2 of Pterophyllum scalare. Classification (NCBI taxonomy): domain Eukaryota; kingdom Metazoa; phylum Chordata; class Actinopteri; order Cichliformes; family Cichlidae; genus Pterophyllum; species Pterophyllum scalare. Next base: position 85,386 of record JAMQGT020014887.1, on the reverse strand, counting down.
TTTTTGGCAAAATCCACTACCGTCTGTCCTCCTGCATTTCTCCCCTAAACACATCCTCATCACCCAAGTTCCCTTCGATCACATGTCCATTTAAGTCTGCTCAAATCACCCCTGGGAACGCTCTCTGTCACTGCATGCAACTTGCTGCATGTTTCCCCTCGTTCTCTTCTAGCAGACATCCAGTTTGTGGGGCATACGCACTGAAGACACTCAACATCACGCCTTCAATTTCCAGCTTCAAATTCATGATCCTGTCTGACACTCCCATCACCTCTGCAACACTATTCACATATTCTTCCTTTAAGATTGCCCCAAACCCATTTCTCTTCCTGTCCACACCATGGTAGAATATTTTGAATCCACCTCATCCACCTTCATACCTACCAGCTAACTTTGTTTACGAGTTGTAGGCCCTACATTTAAAATCCCTCCCACATTCCTGCATTTTTCTCTTACTGCCTCTTAACACACATCATCCCCTCCTTCTCCTCTTCCTTTGTCTTCAGCCAACAGTAGCACAGTTTCCACTGACACCACGTTGGCCGTCAGCGCTGGAGGTGGTTGTTGCTAACCCAACTAATCTCGTATGGAAATCTCATTCTTGATGATCCACATGTTTGATTTGGCAAAGCTTTTACAGTGGATGCTCTTCCTGATGCAACCCTCCCCATTAATCCGGGCATAGGACCAGCGCTTGGAATCCACTGGTTTGTGGCCCCCCCTGTGGCCAAGACTCAGACACACACAAGAACAAAAAACTTCAATAGCACTAGAACAGCAATGAAATCAAAACAATAATCCAAAAGCCACACAAAACCCTAGGACCAGAATGCTTTCATTCACTATATTTATGTGGGCAGTCACACCAAGTAGAGTTTTGCCAAACGTTTTGCTAACTTTTTCTTTAGTAAGCTTTAAGACAGGAAGCAGAAGCAGATAAAATGAGCTCAATCTCTGTAGCCACCATAGCCCCATGCATATTTAAACAAAATTATATCCCTTGAGACAGAACAAAAAAAAAAAAATCTCCCTTGAGACTGAAACAAGGTCACAGCAGTTTTAATTAACTGCAATAATATCCTGACATTATCAAAAATAGATCACCACTGCCTTGCAGCTTAGAACAGTAGCAAGACTGTTCTTCCAACATGTCTGTGATATTGTAAAAGTTTCTTGTTGGCCAAATAAGTCATTGTTAGATTATTTTTTTAATTAATTCTTTTTCTTTTTCTTTTCCTTTAATACTGACCGTTTCTGACATTTTTACTTTTAAGGGTATCTGTTTTATGGATGGCTGTCAGATTTGACAAAAAAAATTCACTTTAATAAATTTTTTATTACTGTAATAATTTATAAAGTACTTCAGTCTGAAAATATGTGTTGTATGAATAAGCTAAATTTTAACATTTAAGGCCCTTTTTACTGTGCCCAGAGAAAGGCATTCATTCAGAGTTTGACCTTTTCATTCTACAAATCATCTCATAGCTCCCTCTTATTACTCACATTACTTACCTCCTACAGAAGTGTTTTTGCCATAAAATTATACATGCTTAGGATGCCACATCAAAGGCATGTACCTGCAGATAAGGTCTCTGCAGGTCTGAATACAGCCATGGCCCTGATCGGGATCCTGCAGAGCAGAGAGGCCACAGGCTGCTCCGTGTTGTGACTCCAGCTGCAGCCAGACATTTCCTGGACGTCCTGCACGTGAGATGGAAAAACACATCACTGTCCGCTTCCAATGTGAAATCCACTGCCCTTTACTAATCCACAAAAGTATGTGAATGACGCATTAAAATCACAAAATTAACAGACATACCTGAAAATTAACGGAAAAACAATAAAATGGGGACATGAGAAGGTTAGATCTGTAAGATGTTTTCAGTTTTGAGAGTTGGTCATATGATGGTTACTGTGGAACAAAAACAGAATTCAGTATAGAGCCTTCATTATTTTATTAGATTGTATTTTTTAATAGAGCACGGTGTATTATAGTGGCACGTGTGCTTTCGTGGGCAAAGAGAATCCATTCTTCATAAGTATTTAGAACTGCTCTGATGACCTGAATTTATAAAGGATTCTAATCATCTGAAACAGATCAGGATTGTAATAGAGCAAACTACAACAGACCAAGTAATACAGTAGGCCTAATGGTTTCCACATGACGTTTTTTGAATCATTCAAAATGATTAAAAAAAAAAAAAACAGATGATTAATGAGTCATTTACATTCTGAAGTCAGCCTAACACGGGGTGTGTGTGTGTGTGTGACTTCCAAGATATAGTGCAAGAGAAGAATATTTTTTACATTTTAAATATCAAGTAAGTAGCAGGTCACTGGGCAGAAAAGTCATTTTGGCACCAGAGGTCACAGGAGAATAACCAGACTGCTTTGAGCTGATACTGTCATGATCCTGGGTCTGTTGACATAGCATTTTTTGTTTGTTAGTTCTTTAGCCTTGGCTCCCATTTATGTTGTTTAATTTCCAGTTTATTGTAGTTTGCAATTTTTGCATTTTATTCAGCATTTATGGATTTTTTTTGTTGCTGTTTCTTTCTTTCTTTCTTTCTTTCGAATTCTGTTACTGTTGTGTGTGACAGTTTGCTTATGGTTTAGATTCTTCATCAGTTTGTGCTTAGATCTGGCTTTTCTGAGTTATGTATTCTTTCAGTGATTGCAGGATGCTTCTTTATAGATACATTCTCAGGTTTGGTTGTAGTTTTCTGGGTCATGCTTTTAGTTATGATGTACAACCCTTTTTGAAGAGACCATCACATGGCCACTAAGGGAACTGTAATTTTGGCTTATTTTTTCATCTCTGGAGACTGCTGCTTGGTGGGGAGGCAAAGGTTAGTCTGCAATTCTGCATATTATAATTTAAATAGTCAAGAGGGCTGTTATGTACAAAACCAAACCTGCTACATGAACCTACGTTTGCCTTTATTGGTTGATTTCATGTATTACCATCAAAAAGTTGTCCATTGGTCCTGCTGATGGTGATTTTAGCCCAGTGTTGGCTCAAGGATCTGGCCCTGCATATACCCAGCACATGGTTTTATAGGAAGCAGGACTGCCCAGCCTCAAGGCTGCATCCCTGTCCCCTCTTAGTTATGTGGCATCTAATCTACATCAGCATCCTGCTTTATAAGGCTGTCAACTTTAAAAAAAAAAAAAAAAACACACACACACACACACACACACACACACACACACTTGCAGGTATTTTTCCTGAAACTTAAACCCACATAAAGTGTGGTGCAACTGGAGTGCACACTGAGGCACTGTGTGGCACAGTGGCACAAGTGAGTCTTTGTTGTTTAGTGGGTCTTACATCACCTCCAGACTTCAGTTCCTGGATCAACTACTGAAGGAGTTTGTAAGAGATCCCAGAGGTGCACTTTACCCTAGCCTGAACCCATTGGATTTTTACCTGTCCCACAGAAGCTGCTGTTAGCCACATTTTAACAATGCATGTTTACATGCAAGACTTTAATGATTCTGGCAACCGGTGAACTAAAATCTCACCTTCCTGTCCAGTGTAAGCGTTTGAGTCCTGCTGTTTTCAATCAGGAGCTGCAGAGAGACCCGCTGGCCGGCAGGTCAACAGTCTCCATGTTAAAACAGTTGTTGTACAGCAGTATGGCTCCTGTTGCTGCTGCTCCATCTGAGCCCCATCGCCTGCCTGAGCTCAGCTTTTCCAGCCGTAACTCATTCCTGCTAATTAGGACAAAGGCTCTCGCTGGTCTGTGAGGGAACCACTTTCACATGGGAAGCCCTGCGTTTGTTTCCACCCCCCTATGCCCAAGCACGAGTTAGCTGTGTTATGAGACGACTCCAACTGAGAAAAGCACAGACAAGAAGAATCTTTCAGCTCTTCCCTGAGGTCACCTTCACTTGGCAAAATAAAATTCCCCTCACGTGAGTGCTGCTCAGCCAAATGTACAAACATAAACAATTGATGGAAACAGTTTTGAGCTGCTCATCCTTCATCCAACAGACATTTCTACATGATCTAACCTGACACACACGCAAATACGAATATGTAAATAATTTTCCTAAACCACACAAGCTTTGAAACAAGGTGCTATTGATCAGACGCTGACATGTAACAGCTTACTGACATGCTGGCTGTGACGTAAATGACTCATCATTTCCAAATCTTCACTTGGTTTGACTTTGCTGAGTGGCAAAGTGGCTCTGTGCAAGTAACCTGTAGCCCTGCTCTCGCTGAACACAACTCACTCAAATGTGGCACTGACCAGTGCATGATTGGCTGTACTTTGCCTTGTAAATTAGTGGCATGCAAATCATCTGACTTACTTTATTTAAGTGCAGTGCAGACGAGCATGGAAGTAAATGAAAAATGTAAATTAATAATTGGAGTCAACACCCACATTCTGTTGAGATGTGTATATGTAAGATATTTAACTCGGGTAAGTTGCCATTCAGCCGAGGGACTGAATGGGAAGTCATCGGGGAGGAGGGGGACGGGAGAAGACAGTTAGTATTTTGCTAGAATTGTTAATGAATTTGACTCCTTAATTGTTTTTCTCCTGTGTGATTTGCAGGTGGAGAAAGCAAAAGAGAGCAGGCCAGTTAAGTTTTCCAGGTGAGTTTGAATGAGAGAAAACCAGCTTGGGTTTGTGGAAAATCCTTACTTTGCAGGTGAACAACAAAGCAGTCTTGCAAGTGACTACAGTCCAGGCAAGGCACACACCAGGAGGGAACTAGGAGCAGGAACAGGAAAAAAAAAAACAAGGTTGGTTAACAGAAGGTAAAAACCAAAACTGCTCATGAGCTAAGTGCCAAGTTACCACCACAAAGATGACAATGACTGGCAAAGAGTGGAGGTTTCAGCTGACCTTTTACCCACAGGAGATAATGCGCTAATGATAGACATGTGTGCTGGCTGGCCTGAGGGCAGGAACACCCCACTCCCAGGACAGGACGCCATGTTACCGCATTTGTGCTGTTGGTGCCTTGTTGTTACCATTGTAGTAGAATTATGTGACTGATATTATGGCTCTCTGTGTGGTGCAAAATGTCCAACAAGTTTGGGTTTCATTTTTGTTAATATTTATTTGAATGTTAATTTGCACTAATTACCAGTTATCTGCATGTGTTTGGTGAAGATGGTGTCAGCCAATGTGCTATAGCTGAGGCGTCAGTTAGCGAATAAACCAATGACTAACTTGTTTGTCTGGGGAGATGACATACAGCAGGGTTATCAAAGCTAAAACAGACCCTGTGGTTGAAAATGACACTCCTGATAGCAGTTACAGGGGACTAAATCGAAGCAGAAAACTTCATACAAAATGAACCTAGTCACTGGACATATCCACTCACGGTGTCTTCATTAGTTACACCTTGCTAGTACCAGGTTGGACCCCCTTCAGAACTGCCTGAATTCTTTGTGGCAGGTAGGCTCTGGGGTTTAAACAATCCTCAGTTGGTAATAAGGGATCTGAAGTGTCCCAAGAAAATATCCCCCACAACATTACACCACCAGGAGCAGCCTGCACCATTGATACAAGGCTGGATTTGCAGGAAATTCTCTCACTCAGAGAATTTCCTGCAAATGCTTTAAAAAAAATTCCTGAGAAAAATGATTTTCTAAAAAAAAAGTTATACCCTGAACTCATGCAGCTTTGATTATATTCTATGCAAGTGTGGGCCAACAACAAGAAGACTATAGCCCTGCGGAGTTCGCTCCTCTTTTAATGTTCCGCAAAATGCGCAAGGTTTCCTGCTGATAAAATTGCACTTTGGTAGCAACAACACTCAGTCCTGAAAATAAGATTCTGAGAGCCATTGTGCATGATTTTATATGAGACACAGTAAAGCTGGTATGCAGCAGGGTGAGGTGACTGGGTGGAAAAAAAAATACAACGAATACACAGTCTGAGCCACAGTGGGGAATACAGAGAAAGCTGTAAACCAGAAAATCTCCCCTTAAATTGCAAGAAGCCAAAGGAACAAAAGATCCGGATAAGAAGCCAAGAACAGGACAGGCAGAAAAGGAAAGAAAAGGAAAATACAAGAGTGGGAGAAGAGAGAGGTTATAAAACTTGGAATAAACCCTGCAAAAATGTATACAAAAGGTTCTTCCCTGTATAAAGTGAAAGGAGGATGAATAAATTCCTTTATTTGTGGCACCCTGGAGAATTATCTGTTCTAAAAAATGTATAATGCCCCTTCTGGCACCATCAAATTTAAATAAAGCTTACCTGTGCAAACAACCCAGACTTTCTCAGGCTTCTTTAGCCAGAAACAAACCACTGAGGGGCCTATTATTTTAAATCTAGTAATTATTTTATTGCAAAGTGATAAATGCATGCACACACACAAACGTACATGTATGCAAAAGGGAAGTTAAAAAAAACAAAAAACAGGTCTTCTAAAATAGTGACTGTGGTGTTAATAAAACTGATTTCTGTTATATTTGATGAAAAGGATTCATTTTTCTGTCACTGATTCTTGTCAGAAGTCTAGCAAGTTCATATTCCTGCAGGGCACCCGTTCTAAAAATAAGTCCATTTGGCATCCAGGAGGTATTTTTGGCACTAAGATGAGACCCTGTTACAGGCAAGCTGCACATATTCATTTTGCTCTCTGCCCCAAAACAACAATTTTTATTCATGCAGACTTCTCCCCAAAGCAAAGCACTGGTAAATCTTTTATCTTGTTCATGCAATAATGCAATAAATCAGCAGTTTATGAGCCAGTGCAAGTTCTAAAACTGGAGTCAAATACTAATACTTTTATTACATGCATTGATGTTTGTCCTTTTTTCTTTTTTTTTCCAATCGCAGCACAGTAACTTAATAACTCTTTGCCATACGGCCCTAATTGTCAGATATCTTGCTTTCACTTTAAAGAACTACATATAAAGATATCTACATACTTTAGAGCAGGGCTCCTCAAATCCAGGCCTTGAGATCCAGTCTCTCTGCAGGTTTTAGATGTGTCTCTGCTTCAACACACGTGAGTCAAATATAGAAGTCATTAGCAGGACTCTGGAGAACTTGACTGCATACTGAGGAGGTAACTCAGCCATTTGATTCAGGTGTTTTGGATCAGGGACACATTTAAAACCTGCAGGACACCGGACCTCGAGGCCTGGGTTTGAGGATTCCTGCTTTAGAGGCTCAAATATAGCCGTCAGTCCACTGGAAAAACCTTCTCGCTGCAGTATTTTCAGTGTTTTGCTCTGTTGAGTCCAGCAGATGGGGTCAGAACTCCAAGCAAAAAGGACTCTTTGATCAGGATAATCATGACTTCAGTCTGCTGAGAGTATAATGTTACAAAGCATGCAGAGTTGAGTTATTTGTCTTATCTCATATATAAATATAAACTCTGAAAAGGCCCGAAAAAGTGGAGTTTCATATCAACCCTGCAGAACCCAAACAACCCCATATATCCTAATTGAATTCCTTTCAGTAGTGCCTTCCCTGCACCATTTTAACCTCGCCTCATCCATAAACCTTCAGTCAGACCATTAGGTCTCCCTGCATGTGGATTAAATAAATATCCATCTCTATGAAGCTGAACTCAGAAGAGAGAGTATATTTTTTTTGTGTGCTCTCTGTCAGCTACAGACCGACACGGACTCTGATTTCATGGATCATGCTGATCTTTACGTAAATTAATATTTGTGTAATCATTTTTTAATTATCTTTACAAGATTTTAATTCAAAGATTTGTTCAAATTTTTTACATGATTTCAGTGGCTTCATCAAAAAAAAATTACGGTTACAGACTATGTATTTCCTGAACAAATGTCCATCTGTCCATCTGTTTTCTGACACTTGTGTGGGCAGCTGTCACCAAGCCAGTTGAGATGCTCTCTGTAATCTGTGCAGTAGGTCCTGAGTCTGTCCTGTGGTCTCTTCCTGTTAGGACATACCCCAAACACCTCACCTAGGAGGCATCCAAGCTGAAATTACTAAAACTATCATGCATTGCATTTATTATCGATCATATCTGTTGTTTAATATAAAGGCATCTTAAAGAATGTGGTGAAAGAGGCATGTGGGTGTTGTGAGTTTGTATGACTGCTACCTTAGCCAGGTTTCTCCTGAAAATGAGATTCAATGAGACTTCCTAGTAAAATCCTGTTTGTGCTGTCTGATTTCCATCTAATTTTATATACTTATGATTAAATAAAATTATCTTAATGAAGCTGTAAAAGCAGCATCAGTTATTGCCTGCCAACATAGCAACCAATCACAGCAAAGCATCCGTCTCACTGATCCAATCTAGCATCAACCACATAACAGGTTTATAAAAGAAGGGTTTCATCTGTAATTCCGCTGTAATTTTAGCCATAATATAAGTTTACTGCAAGACACCCTGTGGCCCTAATACCTACTGAATATATCTCCACTGTTTGTTTCTATACTGACTTGCTCATAACAGCTGAAAAACATGAAAAAAAGCCTCTTTTTATTTATTTACTTATTTTTGCACACAAAAAGATTTGTTTATTTAAAGCTTCCATTGCTATAGTTCAACTATATTGCCTTTTTTTTTTTCAATCCAAGACATTTTGCACATTTTGCTTGTCTCATGTTGATGTGCATGTAATTTCATGCTCCATTCCTATTGGTTGGCTGCACCTTAGGTCTTTGTTGGAGACACTTCATGGGATGGTCATTCTAAATTTCGCATACTGCCAGGCTATCTTTGGTCACAAAACTGCTACATCTTCTTTCATGGTGGTCATCTTTCATCCTCCTTAAGCCTGAGAAATAGCCTTTCCCATGCTTAAGGAGGTTGTATGTGATAAATGTTGCTTGTGCTCCCGTGTTCTTAAATTAGTAAATTTTATAAATTTAAATTGTGATACACAAAGTTTTTTGTCAAATATGTTGAAAAAGTCAACTATTTCCACCAAAGTTACATGAGCAACTTTGTTTTTGTAACTCCTGCTTAATTTAAAGCTCCTGTCGCCATTTTCGAACCCATTTGGCATTTTAGCATCAAGAAAAGAGGCCAAACTCACCCACCGTCCGCACACATCTATCTGTCCATCTATCCAAACGCCTGCTAGTTTGTGTTTCTGTGATCACTGGAGTGTTAAACGAGATTGATGGGCCTCTGCCAGCACACCAGCCTGCCTCTGTGTTTGCCTCTGCTGTCGCTCAAAATCCTCCAAGACACTGAAGCTTTCATGGCTGCTGTCATAAGAACATGAGAAACACGTCATTCTCGTGTGTGACAGCTGTATGGCCTCGTTGAATGGAGAAAGCGCCTTAAGGTATACTGACGGTTTTGTGACTGTGTAACTCTTCTTTTTTCTTTTTATTGATAGCAAAATATCTCATGTCTGATTGTTTTTTCAGGGGGGGGGAAGGATAGGATATGTCCAAACCTGCATTCACAGCAGCATTAAAGCACAGCAACTAGTTGCATAATGTCAAGATGTTTCCCGTGGGGCACTACTGACCCCTATTGGCAAATCAGTCAGTGTTTTCATTTTTTTTAATAGAAATGTGTGTGCAGAACTCTTTCAATTAAACTCTTATAAGATTTTCTAGAAAGAATCCTCATTTTCAGAATTCTAATGAGCTCAGTGCAGTTGAAGGATTATGCCTCAGCAGGTATGCATCACTAACTACAATATTGGTCACGCTTGAGCGCGAGAAAGGGGACAGAACAATGTATCAGTCCTCTTTTTAAATGTAATACTCTCCATTTGTATTATCTGTGACCCATGTTTGTATGGTTTCGCTGATTCTCCTGCCTCGCTAATAAAGTCAGCATTAAACCTGTTTAAACAAAGGTCAGCTAAATTAAAGAAAAATAAAGCACTCAAAGTGATCTAATGACTTTTGCTCAAGTAGGCAAATTTAGAAAACAAAATGTCACATTCTATCAGCAGCAGTGTGCCAAGCGCCTGCAGAATAGGCTCTCAGCTGAATTAGAAATTACAGTCATGTTCAACACTAAATGTCAGCTGTCTGCACCGGTACATAATGAGAAAGTAAAAATGTTAAGCCTTTTGAATCTCATTGAGGTTAAACTACAAGAAATACTGACTGTGAAATTAAATAAATATAATGAAGCAGCACAGTGTATAAACATTTCTGAGCTGCATTCATTAACGGTGGAATTAAAGCACGAACAGGATGAGTAATGGTTATGGTTGGTTATGCAGCACTTCGAGTTAATGCAGGGAAATGATTTATTCAGAGATGCTGCAAAGAGAACTTTTTTTTTGTTGGAAGAAACTGACCACAAGATGCCACTTTTAATCTTAATGTACTTTTTGAAAGGGTAAAATGGCTGAAAATTAGGACGAAAGATGATTTAAGTTATTTTAAAACATGGTCATTGGTGCCAGATGGGCTGGTCTGAGTATTTCAGAAACCGCTAAAATGCTCGGATTGTCCCACATGACCATCTCTATGGTTCACAGAGAGAGGTCTGTAAAGCCGAAATATCCAGTGAGCAGCAGTTCTCAGGTGAAAGTGCTTTATTGATGCCAGAGATCAGAGGAGTATGACCAGTCTGCTTTGAGCTGAGCACAGCAGTAACTCAAATAACCCCTCGTGACGATCAAGATATGCAGAAAAGCATCTCTGACCACACAACACATTGAACCTTGAACACCGAACCTCTGCCACATCTGTCAATAGTCAGATGTTAGGGTCAGAATTTGGTGTAAACAACATGAAAGCATGGCTTCATCCAGCCTTGTACCAGTGGTTCAGGGGTGTGGTGGTGTAATGGTATGGAGGGTATTTTCTTGGCACACTTTTGACCCTTTTTTACCAAATGAGCATCATGCAGCTTTAAACCCCACAGCCTAAATGAGTATTGTTGCAAACCATGTCCATCGCTCATCATGTCACAAAACTCAGATCATCCCAAATTGGTTTCTTGAACGTGACAGTGAGTTCACTGTGCTCAAATGCCCACCACAATCACCAGATCTCAATCCAAGAGATGTGGTGGGCAATTCTTATCATGGATGTGCAGCTGACAAATCTGCAGCAACTGTGTGATGTGTGATGCTACCACATCAATATGGTCCAAAATCTCTGAGGAATGTTTCCAGCACCTTGTTGAATCTATGCCGTAAAGATTGAAGTCAGTTCTCAAGGCAAAAGGAGTCCTACACGGTACTAGAAAGCTGTAATATATTAAGTACCTAAACAGTGGCCAGTGAGTGTTAAAACATGTTAACATTTGGTTTACAAAGTACAGTCCAAACACCTTGTGTCAGGCCGTTTGAGGTCTAAATCTAAATTGGTTTTCCTCTGTGTTTCAGCCTTCCTCCAACAGCAGCTCAAAAAACTTCTGTCATATCAAGCATGCAAAAATTTGGAATTTAAAGCTGGTCATATGATTCACTGTGGACAGGAAAAAGTGGCAAACCTGGTCAAGAGCTACAAGTAAAGCTGTGTTGTGTGTCATCTTAAGTCCTTCACCTGACCTGTGACCTGGAGAAACAATCAAGCACCACTATGTTCAATTTAGACCAAAGGTCAGAGCACCTCGGCCTGCTCAGCCTATTGATTATTGATTCTCAAATTCATTACAGTAGACTGACCTGTGTTGCAGTGCGACCTCTGCAGTCTCCTACAGACTTGTGGAGTGTTCAGCTGCCATCACTCCTTGATTCGCCATCTCACCCAAACCCTGCATGAGTCCCAGAGAGCAGGAGGCACCCCAGGTGAACGCTGGCCTCCCAGAGGGATGTTGTTCTGCAGTCTAAATGTATGTGACAGGCTGAGAAAATCCCAGGCTAGCTCTCCGCCTATCCCTAAATTTTAAACAGTGGTGACAAACTGTAGATCCTTCACAAGTGATTATTTTAAAAAATTCAGTATCACGAGCGAAGGCACTCTTGGTGCACATAAGGATATTCAACATTTTATTCAGGGACGTGTGAAGTACAAGCTGCAGGAGGCAAAAACAAGTGCAAAATGTTGAACTTTGAATATAAGATATATTTTCTCTGGACAGTGTTACAGTTACGCATTATACAAATTACATAAGAGGTCAGCCTCCTTTTGTTGCTTTCACCATCATCACCTCAGAATTGGGGAAAAGGTTGCCATGGGGATATTTGCTGGCCACCGTTCACCAGTACAGGTAATTGTTCCTCTTCACTATCTTTCTCTCTCTCATGTCCTACTCATTCAGTACTTTACTAGTTGTTGAGGGTGTTCCAGAAAAAAATACACAAAAAGGCCACAAAAAAAAAAAAGACTGTTGCTTTTTATTTTAATGCACTTTTTGTCATATTTGTTTTTATTTAGTTTTTTTTTTTTATCTGACACTTAAGATGAAAGTGAAATATGAAACTGGATATTCTCAAACTATTTTCTTCATTCAACTTAAAGTTAATTTAAATTAAAGACAAACAAGAAGTAAAACTTGAGCAGAAATCTCCAGCACTGAAAAGTGAGGCTTACACAAAAGCTCCAAAAAAAAACTACACTTCCTCAAGTGGCCACTTAATTAGCAATTTATGATTGTGCACAGGAGACATGGCATGTGCCAAGTCTCCAAATTTTTATTAAATATGGCTGGCACAGATCCACAAGCACATCAGTGTCAGGCTTTTTTTCCGAAGCATTAATGCAGGCGCTTTCCCAGTGTGTGTGTGTGGGGGGGGGGCAGTTTTTCAAGATGCGACATTCTGAAAACAAAACAAAAAAAAATAATCCTGGAATACCCTCTGCTAGGCATTACTTCCACTATTCATGTCAATGAACTGAGTGACACTTATCCCAGCTGTCAGTGAGAGATGACACATAGGTCACCAATTTGTTGTGGGGGAGGAGAAAAAGGGATAATAGATGTTTCCAAAAATTCGGAAATGTTCCTACAATAAAAATTTGAATATAATCATTTGCAAAGGTCTTGCTCTACTCTCTGTAAAGATGATCCCACACTGCTTCAGTAATGTTGAAGTCTGAGCTCTGGGGAGACCAATGCAGGCATGCTTTTGATCTGCTTGGGGTCAGGTTGACAAATGAGGATCCTACCAGTCAGACACTTTCCAACTGGTATTGCATGGTGGGTCAAAATCTGATGGTACTTTTCCATGTTCATAATTCTGTCAATATTGACAAGATCTCCAACATCACTGGCTGAAATGCAGCCCCAAACCACGACAAAGCCTCCACGTGTTTTACAGCTGGCTCTAGACACTCACAGGTGTACCTCTCTCCTGACCTCCTTATGTACATATTGACAGTTTGAACCAAAAATTTCAAATTTATCAGCATTTTCTCCCTGCCTCCCATCCTGAAGAATGGTTTGTTGACAGCCACCTTTCCACTGAGATCATTTTAGATGAGGCTTCAGTGAACAGTAGATCAACTGCCACTTCTTTTTGTCCTTGACTTTATAATTACCTCAAAATACTTAAGGACAAACTACAAACAATGCTAAGATATGCCAGGTTTTCAGCTAATAGCGCTTTGGGAATGATGTGGGAGCACAAATAGATTCATAGATTCAACTAAAGAAATAGGAACACAACACTGGCTGATCCATGAGTTAGGTGCCTTTAAAAAAAAAAAGGAACCTGGAGAACTATTGCTTCTTGGATGCAATTTACAAAGCAATGAGGGGTTAGTCAAGACATTTGTACTGTATGCAAACAATACCCAAAGGAGTTCAAATTTCATGATGAAATCCAAAACTGCATAATTTAGTGCAAAAAGTATGAAAAACACAAATCTTTACCTGCCCAGTTTATTTCCTTTTTATTTCCCTATTTTTTCCCAGTTTATTTGCTCGCAAGGATATCAGGTGTTGTTTTAAAATGTAAACACACCTGCACCTTAGCCAAGGGAGGACCAGAGTCCTTCTCAGTAGGAGACGGCAGTCTAGATGGTTCTACATCACTAGCATCACCTCTGACAGAGCCTGTCAGGTTTAATGTGTCATTGAAAATATATTACTGATGAAAGATGAGAGGCACAGGTGAGGACCACAAGCAAAAGGTGGCAGCTGAGCTGTGAGGACAAAATACACAATAATGCAAATATAAATGGCACACAAGCGTCGAGGAAAACATCCTAAACATATACACAATTGCAGGGAGAAAAGTGAGGATTTTGGAAACACTCGTGAAGAAATGTCAAGCTTTCACAGATGTGGTCATGATGACCTGACACTAACAGAGATGGCACCTGTCATTTTCACACCTGCACACTAAACCTGCACTCACAGGAACAACTCTTGAATCTGAAGGGTTGAGTGTGCTAGAGTAAGGCAGCTCACTAAGAAAGAACAATTTTCATTTTTTATATTTAAATGTTTGGCCAAATGACCATTTAGTCATCACTCACACACAATAAAAGAGCCACGTGACATCCCGTTGATGGGTTTCAGGCTGAGGTAATTGCTTTGACTCACTTAAACTCACACTGAAAGAAAAAATTTTTAAAAAAAGAGACACATGACTGTGACGCACAATAGTTACTTTTCTGGGCTCTTAGACAAGCTGAGTGGAAAAGTTGGATCTCTGGGCCCCGTCGTTTCCAAACAGCTGCCTTTCACTTGTCACACAGGCTTCTTTTATTTATCTAGACCACAACAGCCACATTTTAGATGTCATAAACCAAAGAAAAACCCTACTGGTGTGCTGTTTTTTTGTTACACACCCCAGAAACTCCAGGAGATGTGGTGAAATAAGAATGAAAGTGTTCAGGGGGTAATGGGAGACGGAGCGGATAAAAACAGAAAAAAAGAGGGACAAGAGCAAAACCTTCAAACCAGTCAAAAAATCTGCAAGTCAAAAGATCTCTCAAAAGCTCTCCCTCAGGTTATGTACTCCAGTCCTGACTGCTGAGTCAAATCAGCCGTGCACAAACAACTAATTCCACAGGATAAAGCGGCAACCTCTAGGGCTAAAAAATGAAGTGCCAAAAACTACAGTTTCTCCAACAGCCACTTAAAGCTGGCTTCAAAAGTGAGTCAGTCCCTCGTGTGGTTGCAGAAAAAGCCAAAAAGCAGACATTTGCATGGAAAAAGTAGAAGTATAGCTAGTTTCAAGTCTTACTGAATAGAATATTGAGTTCATTTTTAGCTTATTTTTAGAATATCAAGTTCCTTTTTGGATGAGCTTACGCGATGACGAGGCATCCATTTTCCATCCCTCCACAAGAATCACTGTTCCTCCAAGAAGGTCAGACTTGATCACAGCGATAACCTAATGGGTCTCGAGCCAAACTGTGTTTCAGGCTTCAGGTCATGTTTATCATTTTACAGCAAAAAGTCTTCCCAGAGTACTGGTCAGATTTTAGTGAAATGAGATCAATTTGTCCCAAGCCATTAGCCAGTGAGCAAGTGTTGGCATTACTTTTCAGTAATCGCATTACATTTTTGGTAATGCAGTAAAGTAATGCATTGCTGTACCAAATTCAGCAATCGCATTAGTTATATTTATGTGTTTACTTGCATTACAAAGTGACTCGGTTTAGTCTTTGCAATTTCCCTTTGCTTCGTTTGAGGTGACTCTGCATCTGTCTGTCTCCCATCATTTACTGAGTCCCTCCACATTAGCACCACCACTCCATTCATGTTCTTAATAGGTACTCATGCTAGTTCTGTCCTCAGCCTCGTGTTTGAAGCCAGCAGTAAGGAAAGCACCAGAGCTGCCACAGAACCTGCACTAAAGCAACTGTTGCCAAGCCACCATACTAACTAAAAGCAGACTTTGCTTCCAGCTATTAGCAGTAATGGCTAATAATGTTTGTTTTGTTTAATGCTCTTTCATGCTGTGACTGTTTGTGAGTTCAGTGTGCATGCCTGTTGTTAATTCATGTTTTCATAACACCAATAATGGCTCTGTCAACCACTTGATGACTGATTTTCTCAAATAAATAAGATTTGACCGCTGCGTAATAAGGAGGAGCATATTAAATTATCATTAATTTTTGTTGTGCATTTAAATGAACTAATTGCCTACAATAATGGATTTTTATGCTCTGTGTTTTTGAGGCTTCTGCAGCTGTGGCAACATGTCTGTTCACTTTAATGAACATGGATCGAATACACCCAAATGAGAAGCATAAATATAGTTTTCCTTGTGAAGCAACAAAGGATGGAGTCCATGTTCTTAAGTTTTCTTTTATAGCATGGCTTCAAGTAGGAAGGCAATTATCATTCAAATGTTCTCATCACACTGAGTCTCTGGCTCCCAATTATTGTGTAATTGAAGTCTCCGGGTTTGTGCTCTCAGCCCGTTCTGTCAGCCAAGCACAGAATAGCTGATCAGTAGTTAAAGGTAGCTTTAGGCTTTGTTTTTCTATCAGAGCTGCATTCTACCAAAAAACAGTCCTAATAAATGTGACATATAATCAGGTCATTGTTATTGAAAAACAGATGATTTTTTTCTTTACTAGAATACCAGTGTCTGTTATTTATTTCTAAATAAGTTACAGTTGTGACCAGAGGTTTATATGCACTCATCGTGGCCAGGAATGTTGCGGTAATTTGGGGCTTTTAATGACTTATTTGAACTGTTCCTTTTCCAGGGTGAAATGATTGCACAGCATCCATCTTTAAAGACTTTAAAAACAAGAATTGGGTGCAAAAGTTTGAATTTGTTTTGGATTTTCTCTACTCCACACAGGGTCAAAGGTATACATACAGGCTCAAATGTATACATGCACTCACTTAATTGTTTTAATAAGTGCTGCCAAAGGTTCGACTATATCTTAACTTGAAAGGGCCTATTAACTTCTCATTCATGATCATGATTGACTACTGCTGGTAGTTTCTCTTTGCCAGCATAAAAAGGATTTGCTCGGTAGCACTCACTGGATTGGACAATACCCCGAACAATGGGAAACTCCAAAGTGAAGCAGTGAAGCAAGTTTTACATTGCCACAGACTGACAGGGTGCCAACCAAGAAAGAAGCCCCTGCTCCAAAATTAACACCTTCAAGCTAGATCGAAATTTGCAGCTGCCCACTTTGACAAGCCAAATGTCTTCTCGAGAAAAGTTTTATGGGCACACAAGACAAAGATTGAGCTATTTTGCCACAGTGGCAGGAACAATGTTTGCAGGAGTAAAGATGAGGTTTTGAAACCAACCTAAGAACACTGTACCAGCTGTCAAGTATGGTGGTGGTAGCATCATGTTCTGGCACTGTTTTGCTGCCAGTGGTACTGGTACCTTGGACAAAGTGAATGGAATAATAGATGAGGAGGACTACCTCCATATTCTTCAACTTCACCTCAAATCGACAGCTAGATGATTGAAACTTGGACACAACTTGGTGTTCCAAAAGGGCCATGATCCCAGCACACATTAAAACTGGTTTTGGAATAGACAAAGCAGTTTGCAAGAGCAATTTATAACTGGAAGCCCTAAAATAACAGACCACAGACCTGTGTGAATTTTGAACTTCCTGCTTGTTTATGGGACACAGAAATATACACACAATTTCCAGTGCACATTAATTTATGCATCAAAACCCCCAAATAAAACACAAACAAAAAATCTCTCTCCCTGCCCAGGTAAGATTTAGTTTTACTCCTAATCTGTTTTAACTACAAGTTAACCTGAATTAGTTCCTTGAGGGTTAACAAAGATTTATTTTAGCTGCTGTTCAAATTCTCTGATCAGTATGAGTCGACTCAGTTCCAGTATCTCAGTTTATTTCACACTTATTCAATTCACCCAACTCTTTCGATCACTAGACCTGGAGAGTGACGGGTGAGGAATACTCAGAAAGACTTAAACAAGTGACCAGTACTACACCAACAGAATGAACAGAATTACAATGCTGAAACATGAAATCAGCTGTCCACAGATTTATAGAGAAAACCATTTGAATTCACAATCCAGTTCTTGGGTTAAGTCCGCTGTGCGTTTCAGTAACAGCGATTGCGGTGTAGTGCTCAACCTCAACCCTATTAAAAATTTGTGAAAAGCCAGGTTCATGCCAGGAAACCAACACATTTAACTGAACTCTACTAATTCTGCCAAGAAGAGTGGTAAAATATTCAACCAGAATTGTGCCAGAAGCTTGTTGACGGCTACCAAAAATGTCTGATCTGGGTACAACTCGCTGAGGGACATGTAAACAAATATTAGTGGGGGAGGAGGGGGGGTGTATGTATATATTTGATCTTGTATGACCACTTTTGACCCTGTGTGGAGTAGAGAAAATTCAAAATCAATTCAAACTTGTTCTCTAAATTCTTGTTTTTGAAAGTCATTAAAGATGGATGCTGTGCGATCATTCCACCCTGGAAAAAGAAGAGTTCAAAGACATCATTAAGAGCCTAGAATTACCATGAGATTCATGCCCATGATGATGCGAATGTAAACTTTTTACCACAACTTTATATTACTTTTTCCATCGCAAACTACCAGCTGTGCATCACAAGCAAAGGCAGACGTAGCTTGATGCCTTTGTATCCCCTCAGACTTCGACCCAAGAGACTGTTATTGTCATTTATAGTCACTGTTTATTTCTTTTGGAAGACTATTTTTATTAGTTTCCAGTTTGAGTTGCTTAGAATTAACAGTTAAATGTCAAATGTCACGCCATCAAAACAGCCTCGAAATTCCGTTCAAGACTGTCCTCCCCAAATGGGATGTTACATAAAGTATGGGGATGTGACACAACCAAATGGATTCAATTTCAAGGCTGCTGTTTACTATTTCAGCCACTCTGGGAACCCATCAGCTGGTCTGCTGAAATAGCCTCCGGGGTCGAGGGCCAGTTTTTCGGGGCCTGAAGTGTAGCCAGCAGATATACAGGCCAACTTCCTTTTTTTTTTTTTTTCCCACTGCATTTTTTTTTTCTAAATGAAGCTATTAAAATGCTAAATGATATTCATCTGATAGACACTGTTTTTAAGGTTGCAATTCAGCCAGAGCATTCCCTCTTCTGCTTTCCACTTTGCCTGTTTACCTCCATGCACCCAAAGCCTGCTCAAACATGATTGGTCAGTAGACCTCAGACCACAAAGTCCTGCATATTCATATCCAGATTTTAATCTCAATGAAATGGGATTAGTTCACCAGTGGTCAACATTTTTCAAAGGATGATCACTATCAGCTCTTAATCATGGCCACAAAAGCCAATTAGCTTTGAAGCTGAAGACAATTTAAACCAAAGCCTGATTTTAACCATAGTCTAACTACATCATCATCATCATCATCATATAGAGTAGTTACTTACCTATTATTAGAAATAAAACCCCTAGACGGGGTGAACTCTTTAAACCACCTTACCTTTTATATATCTCTGTTGTCAGTGTGTTGTTGCTCCTCTTCACCAGCAGCTCACTAATGGCTTCCAAACTGTTACTGTTCCTGTGGACAATGCCAACATACTTTGTTGGGAGTTTTGATTGTGATTTTCTATTTTATTTATTTTATTTTATTTTATTGGCTATTAAACTGAGAGTTTTTCCTTCTGGAAATGCACCACACCAACGTGGCCTTTAAGCTAAAGCATTTTGTAATCGCACACTGAATCTATTCAGTATGATGATGATTGTTATTTCTGTTAAAAGGGCTGCTGCTCTCGGCTGTTTGGGTTCCAGTTTGTAATAGCCTTCTCCTCCAGGAAAAGGTTTTTGTTGTTTTATTTATTTATTTATTTATTTTTATGTCAAGAGAGCATCTTCCTGCTCTCTTGACATTTTTACCTGCATCTTTGCTCAGAAATATCTTTCAGTCTGTCGGTCCCCGTGTGCTCACCATAATCAATGCTTCACTGGTGTCTGGTCACGTCCCTGTCTATTTTAAGAACGCTGTCATCCACCCACTTTAAAAAACAACAACAACAAAAAACTAACTTGAACCCCCTCTTCCTAATTGTTACAGATCAATCTTACAATCTTTTTTTTTTATTGCTAAGATTGTAGAAAAGCTTATGGAAAAGCATCTCACAGCTATTCCAAACAAATATGGTGTTCTTGTTCAATTTTATTCTGGCTTTTGTAGTGCTTACTGAAACTGCTCTTCTTACAGTCTCCAGTGATACTTTGATGCATAGTGATTGGGTTAACTTTGACTCAGCATGTCCCATGAGGTCATATAATCAGGTCTTGTTGGCGTTGCATCATATAAGGCTAAGAACTAAAGGAGACAGAGCTTTGGCAAAGGTGGACCCAGTTTATAGGACTCTTTCCCTCTGAGACTGAGAGCTGTGGACTCGGTGGTCTCTTCAAAAGCAGCTAAAATTAATCTTTTTTTAATTTGCTTTAACTTTTTTGTCTTTTTTATTTTAGCACTTTTGGTTTATGATATTTATCTTGAAAGGTGCTATATAAATACTATTTTATTTTATTGAAATATGTGAATGTGAAATTATATGACAGATCTCACAGCACAAAGTGTGCGTGCTACTCTGGGTTTACTCTTTAATTGCACCACTGAGTTGATCCCATCTATAACTTAGCATACTGCACCAGAAATACTATACAATCTTCCATAATGGAATTTCCACGCAGGAAACGACTCAGAGGAAAAAAGAAACGATGGCTGTAAGCAGTGACGACATGAATAATGCCACCTACGACAATGTCGGCTTAGATTACAATAAACCAAAGCTGATAACAAATACAGACTTTGTTCTCTTGCTTCAGTTACTCAAAAGTTCCTCATGTGCTCCTTCTTATGCAGAAGGCAAAGACGATTAAACTCCCGCAGTCTGGATTGCTGCTGCTTTATTTTGCTATAATTAAAAAATGTTGCAGCATGTTTGTTTTTTGTTTTATTTTCATGTGTGAGTCACATAACAAGAGACAGTTTCAAACTAATAAAAGACAGGAGTCTTCGGTTAGCATGCCTAAATTCATCAGCTTTTCTAGTGACAGAATACATCAGAGCTTTTATGTAGGTGGTAATTCACTAAACTCCTAATAAATCTAGACCCCCCCATTAGTTACGATAACAAAATCGTTGACAACACAACAAAAACTCTGAAAAGTCAGCGACAGCTGGGAAAAACTGAAAATACTGGTGTTTTACTGCAAGTGCATGGACTCCTTTGTTCTCCATGGTGCCTTATGAGCTGATTTTCCAAAGTGTACAGATGGAACACACGGAGAACAGCAGCAAAATGGGTTTTCCATAAAGCGACACTTAAAGCAGGTGTTTTCAAACTTTTGGTGCCCAAGGGACACCAAAGGGAAAGCCCAAATTTCAAAGCACACCTAGAGTAGATTCATATTTGTGCAGAACATCCTCCATGTCTTCTTTTGATTGCATTATGAGACGGAGGCACTTTTGATCACCCGTTTACAGCACCTTGACCTTGCGTGACACCTGCAGTTTCTTTGCATAAGTGTCGCTTCCTGTGTGAGTTTTCTGTTTGTTTTCAGCTTTGTAATAAGCTCCTGTATCACAACTTGCTTCCATCACCATAATCAGGCAATTTCACACCAAACTGTCATTTTGCATCTGATTCAAAGATTCAGAGCATTTTTCAATATATATATATATATATATATATATATATATATATATTTTTTTTTTTTTTTTTTCCTCAGGAGTGATGTTTGGTTTGCTTTTACTTGTTTAACCTTATCCACTTCTCCTGACTGATGATGGATCCGGCTGCAGCCATGAGACAAGAAAACCTTTCTGATGGTGTCTATAGACAGTTCTGTTGCTTTGCTTTCTTTAAGTTGTGGGTCATCCGCACTGTGTTAGCCGTGGTACGCTTCACACAAGATTGTGACTCATTTTCCTCACACAGATTATGTTATCCTCCCTCAATGTCAATCATGGCCTTTGAAGTGCTCTCAGTCTCACACTCGCACTCATAATTCCCATCATCCAGCAACTGTACAAACAGACTGAGCTTCATTTTGATAGAATTTTTAATTATATTTTTAGTGAACAGAAATTACTTCTGTATGTGTGCGTACAGAGTACACAAACAGTAAAAGGTCACATTGCCACATTTTTGTGCAGTTGTACAGTACAATGCAAAAGTCTTGAGCCGCCCCTCATTTCTATATATTTTGTCCCTAAGAAGCCAGATTTTCTTGTAATTTTTAAAGTGGTCTTGAGCAACAGCTCTCCAGGCTTTCTGAAGGTCTTTCAAAACTTTTTAGACATTAGCTGCTTTTTCACTCATTTTCAGTCCAGTCCTTGTACACGACCATTTTCAGAGGAATGCTTTTTTTTTTTTGAGCCACTTACAATAAGATTTTTAGTCCCATTGTTGGGAGATTCACATTATTACAGCAGCAGAGTGCACAAAGTAGAAATAAATAGATGCAATATAACCTGAAAAAAATAAAGAAAAGTATATTTATATATATATATATATATATATATATATATATATATATATATATATATATATATATATATATTCATCTTTTTTTTTTTATTTATATTTTTGCTGAGACCCCTCCAGAATCTGCTTACAGTGTTCTGCTGCAGCTGGTTCTCCATCCTCTGTCTGTAGCTGTTGTTCCCCTCCCTGATCACTCACCTCAGCACTCTCTGTACACTCTTCAGTTCCTCTTTGTTTCCTGATTTGAAGGCTCTCCTTTCCTGGGTAGCCTTGATGTTAGTAGTGATCCATGATTTATTGTTTGAGAATCACTGTACAGTCCTGATGGATACAGCATTATCTGGAGAGAAATTAATGTAGTCTGGTATGCAATCCATTAGACCATCAATGTCCTTCCCATGATTACTGCAACACTTACCTATGAGTCATTCAAAAGACCTGACACATCTGTGTCTGGTCTGATAGATGACTGCTTGATTTTTCAAAAAAAAAAAACACAAAAAAACCCCACTGCAAACACAGTAAAAGCATACCTGGATGAAAAAGAAAAAGTACACAATGGAAGCAGTGTGGGATCATCTTGGAACAAAAATGGAACTAAAAGCAGCAAATCCCAAAAAGTTCATTGAGACTGAAGAAATCATTGGATGCATGGTGAAATGTTTCTCCCACTGAAAATGCTACATCCAGATGAACAGAATCATCTTTCTGGGATTTCTTACCTGGATTATTGAGCATGCATCAAGACAAAAATCTTAGGACGAGTTAAAGAAATTACAGGAACACTTGCCTAAAGAGTTCAAGCTGTGTTGAAGAATAAAGGTGGTCATACCAAATATTAACTTTCAAGCTTGCTAAAATTATTTAAACTCTGTTTTTGCCTTATACACTGTATAATCATGAATGTTTGTTTCAACTACTGCACCCATTTTCCTAACAAGATATAGAGAAATGATGGCAACTCAACACCTTTGCACAGTACTCTACATGGCACAAAGTCCAATGGCACACTGGCAAACTCTTAAGAGGTTTTCTGGAGCTTTCGATTTTATAATTTGACCTGAAAATTATATAACTCCACATTTCCACTTTTCTTTTATTCCTTTCTTCTTCAAGGCCATTTTAGCTTAGCTTAGACTAAATATTAATTTCTGGCACTGATCAAAAAGCTCCAACATGGCTACTTAACTGACCTGATGGTAAGATTGCTTGACTTTCCCAAAGACGAGAACTACTATGTTTATGTAGGAAGCAGGCTGAGAACATTAATTTAAGGCGCTTCAAGGTCATGTCATACTAAAATAATGTTTAATAGTCAACAGTGGACCTTCAAGTCTCATCACACACTTTTAATGGATGCCCTTTTTCATGGCTTCGTCTTTTTTGTACATCAGTGTCAGAAGATTTTTTAGACTTTACTGTTACTGTTCCCTTTACAGTTTACTCTGTTGTCAAATCCTCAATCATTGCAGGAGTAAGGGGTTAAATAAGCCTTGAATCAAATCAACTGAGAAATTCAAGCCAATATTCTAGGAAGCAATCAATAATCTTGTTTTTGCAACACTGAATAACCAACATTTCCATCTCAGTACATCCTCTATATCTAATCACAGCAGCTACTGCACACGGCAGTGACTGCCCAAATAGAGTCATTGCTGCATCAGATACATTTGAATAAAGCTATTACTCATCTCTCTCTTCCTCTTAAGTAGTTGCAGTGGATTATTTCAAGTCAAGCATGAGTGCACAATCCACCTGATAACAGCATGGGTAGGATGTAGCATAGATTCAGGTCCTCTATGGACATAGCAAAGGATTGTGGGTAGTCCCGAAGGGAGTTACAGCTTGACAAATATTTGAAGTGTAGCCCGGCTCTGTTTACCTGAGCCAAAGGTGCAGGTCAAAGCTGTTACTGTTGAATTCTGCATCACAAAGGGGACAGAGCCAGAAGTGTCGTAGAAATTTTAAATGAAACAAAGCTTCGGCAGATATAAAATGCACACTTGGCATCTCTGCTCTTACTTGCTTTATGATACAATGTTTTTATTGAGCAATTGATTTTCAGGAAATCTGTGAGAAAACATTAAAATTGTTCTAAGGTGGCTAAAAGATCCCAGGCCTGGATGAACCTGTAAACTTCAGTCTAATTGATGCACTTGGGTTCCAATAGCCAAGACTAAACAGACAGCTGAACACTGATTGTTTCACACTGTAAACTTGTCTTTGCACACTCAACACCTGTGTTTTCATCTTGTGAAATCCACCCACGTCTGAAGTAAAAATCACAACCACAACATCTAAGACATTAGAAGAAGTGTTCTAAAAGTGGAACTTGAGAAAAAGGACAGAAAACAGTTTGTTAACACCCCCAAAAAAAAAAAATCTGCAAAACTCAGTTACAAAAAACAGTCCCACAGTGGGTTATAAGTAAAAGGACACCGAGATGTGTTCATATACAGAGTGCAATCAGATTAGAACTCTCTTTTAAAAAAATCTTTTGTTAGCAGGTTCATTATGCTTGCTTGATTATTTGCTGTAGAAATACATTATCCATTATCAGTGCATCCCTCGGGATAATTGGATTTGTACAGTGTTCATCTGACCACTGATGCCACCTCCAATAAAAAGGAAGATTCAAAAAGGTATCTGTCGTCTTCATCATGGAGTCACTGCATGTCATTTGCGTGCTCAACTCTAAAACTGGACCTCTCAATGTAGCAAAATTGGATGGAACGGACATATTTCTCAGATTATAAATATTAAATTGATATCAAATTGATTCACACGAGAAATACAGTGCTTCAGGCAACCTGCTTTTCTGCAGTAAAATCTGATCGTCTACAATGGCTACAACTTCAAATCAGAAGAAGGGACCAGAAAAAACCATGCATACACCAATGTCTTTCCCAGGTCTGTTTGGGGCCAACACTGTTGCATTTTTCCAGTGATGCAGATCAGAGGCCAATAGTACAGTTCATGGATCCACAGTGGGAATTGTGCTGACCTTGTTGTTCCTGCTGATCCTGCGTTCAGGCCTCTGCTTTGGCACTTTGGTCTGGATCAGTTCCTCAGGTGTGTTACCCAGTGGTGGCAGCAGCCTCTTCTTGCTGTTTCTGGTTTCAGGTAACCACTGAGGTGGCAGCTCAAATGGTCCAAAACCAAACTGAGGGGAGTCCTCTGCTTCTGTAGGTGTAGCAGGTGCCACCTGTGATGAAGAGGCATAAGCACATGTGTGGACCGGAGAGGCCCGGGGTGCTATAATTGAAGGAGGGACCTCCTTGGTGATGACCAAACCTCCTGTGCCCTGCAGAGAGTCCTTTTTGGTGATCACCTCACCTCTAAGGCTCCCCATTCTTGACCCACCTTTTTGGTCCTCTTTGGGCCCTGAGCAGCCTCCTGACCCTTGAGATGGGATCTCATTCTCCACATCCTCCTCCTCTTCTTCTTCTTCAGAGGGTCTGAAGATCTGCTGTTGGCCAATGTTAAACATCTCTAGAAGCTGGCTTCCAGAGCGACCAGCTGTCTCCAGTCCCACTGGCTCCCCGATCACGCCATCTGCCCCTAAAGAGGCCAGGCCCCCGCTGCTAACCACGTTACGTCGGCTGTAACGTCTGTGAATCCTGGCCAGCAGGTCCAGCCAGCTATGACGTGCTGAGCGGTTAACAGTCAGAAACAAAAGTGGGTTTGTGAGCAAGGATAACTTAGGGAGCCAGAGGGCTGTGAGATATAGTGAGACAGGCAGTACTTTAGTGTCTGCCAAAATAGTGCGGTAAACCACCAATGCCCCATAGGGGGCGCTGCAGGCTGAGAAAGCCACTACTACAGCCAGAAGAGTTGCATGGAGCTCAGCTTCTCTCTGGGACACATATGGGATGGAGATGCTGTTCTGGGGAGTTCGCAGCGCTGCGATGATCACTTTCTTCTTCTGGCTGGCACTTAATGCTCTGCGGATCAGAAGCATGAAAAGGAATACCAGAGCCAGGGGGAGGATCACCGTGGTGACGTTGTAGATCAACACATACACCATGTGCCCCAGCGAGCGTGCGTGGTCATCTGAGCAAGATGAGGTTACATACACATCTGTCACATTGGTCACAGCAAACACGGGAAGGCTGGCCACAGCTGCATGGACCCAGATGTAGATGACCAGATCCCGAGATCTTGCATCTGAGATTTTCCTCTCTAAGGGGTACAGCACTGAGTAATATCTACAGACAGGAAGACAAAGTATTTCAGCTTAACAACATGTATGCAACATGCATTTTTATGCTTTTGTGTTTTCAATGTTATAAGCCCACTCAATGCCCATTATCTATTGTCGGCAGTCCTATATATATTGCCAGCAGGTTGCTCATTTCACCTTCTAGAAGGTGAGTCAGAGGAGGCTTTCTTGCCTCGCCGAATGGAAGAAGTAATTTTCAGGCTAAAATGGCAGCAAGAAATCCACATTTTTAGTCTGGAGCTGTGGTGGAAGCTTTATTTCACTTGCTTCAAGTACCACACACAAGTTTGAGACTCATTATGTAAAGATGGGCTAAGATTAGGCTACAGAAGGGTTAGGAGTTCAAGGTTAGAGTTAGGGCGAAAGGTCCTCCCTGGTACAAAAAAACAGTTCATAGGTATATGGTAGAGTCCTTCTGCATACTGGAACTAGGGTCATGTACTAATAGGTGGCCCAAGATGGGCACCTGCTAGAACTCACCTCCCCTTATCAAATTTCCTGAAGTAGACTTTTCCTTTACCAGGTTTGTGCCTTTCAGAGTATTTTAATTGGAATTATATAATGAATACACGGCTTGCAGTGAAATAAAGCCCATCAAAAAAAAAAAATGTGCTTCCAAGAATTAGTTATATGAAAATAAAAGCCATGTGTGCCATTTTTAATGACCACTTTGGATGTGCTCAATCATGCACATTTATCACTCACTTTTACTGGAATGAGATCAAAGAGTTTTCTCCATTTCTCTGCGGCATATTAACTTCTACAAATGTTAAAATTATGTGGGTGATCTCTTGAAAACTGCAGTGCAGATAATAGCATGCAGATTGTCTCACGTCCTTTTGTTTTCACTTACTTATAACCAAAGTAAATGAAATGAAGGAGTCATTGCTGTCATGTCCCTGGACTATCTTGTCTGTGCTGCTGTATGATTGTGCGCGTGTGTGTGCATGTGTACGGGCGCTGCAGTCTAAACCTGTGTACAGGATATCTACAGCCTCGATTACCCTCCTGGAGAATAAATAATTCATTGGTTTGATATCATTCTGACTGTACCAGTTGCTATGGAGGCAACATAATCTCTATAGCAGTAAAACGAGGGCTGAGAAGAGGCTGCAACAATACAAGGTCTCACTGCAATCACCATAAAGTTGGTAGAGTACACTCAGGTACTGCTGATGTGATGATTTTTGCAGAATGAGATCATATCCTATGCACAGTCAACCATATTTTCTATATTAATTTTTTTGCACATCCAGTATCTGGTCTATTTTACTTTTACAAGTTAATAGTCTGAGAAAAAAAAAGTGATTTCTGTGCTCTTTTGTGCTCCATTTTAAACATGTGTATTTTATACTTTCTCTTTGTAGTCCATTGCATTATTACTATTATGCTGCAGATTTTAAGATAGAAATCTACTAATATATTTTGCTGTATAATTGTACATATGGCTGCCAAGCTGTATTATCGCCAACATGTGATGTGATAAACACATTAATGAATCAATAATTATGATTGAGCCAACAATATCACTCTTCTCATTCTGAAAAGGGACATTTTTTTCTTATGCAATATAAAACATGAGTGCCGAGACACCCCTGGTACAGCGAAAATACAAAGATTAGAGCTACTGGGACTGACTAGAGCACTTTTTGCACATGAATTCTGGGCAATGTCTAGAGAATCAGCTGGGAACATTGTGTGAGAAAGGTCAACAGTGGACAAAGTGCACAACAGGAAATAGTCAGCTTTGGGCACATTCACACAGCTAGAAATATTATGCACATAACCAGAGCCTACTTGCTGTGAATTCACCGGACAATTAACTGAGTGAATGAAATTAAAGGTCAATTAAAAGATTGAAAATTTAGTCTAGAATGCTTAATGGGAGAAAATAACATTACACTGACTAAAAGTGTTTTAAATACTCCAGCTGAGCTAGATATTTCATTGAGATAAGTCAGTCTTAGAGATGAGGACGGGCATGATCGTGATACACTTACATTTTCAGGTGTTTTCAGAAAGAGAATTAGTTCAGATGACTTAACCAGGCAACATATTGGCAAATTGATCAAAGAACACTAGTCCATCCAAATACAGAGAAGTGAGCGGGAGATGCATTTTAGTGTTTTTCAGAAGAATAATTTAAATTCAGTGATTCTACCTGCAGACCTAAAGTGAGCAAAGAAATTGCATTGACCTGTCCAGTGCGATGGCGCTGAAGCTGAGAACGGTGACAGAGCAGAAAAGTTTGTGGAGGAACTTGAGAGTCTTGCAGAGCACCAGCGTGTGAAGCCACCAGCAGCAGCGAGGACTGGCTCCGAGTGCCACATCAAAGGGGATGCACACCAGGCCAGCACAGATACCAGAGCACGCCAGGTTCTTGATGAATCGATTGGTCACCGTTTTAAAGACGTTTGTGCAGCAGGTGCACCACAACACGGTGGCATTACCTGTCGAGAGGAAGAAAGATGTTTAGAGATTTAGAATAAAATCAGATAAAGTTTGTTTTCTAATGTGCATCCCTCAGCAGAAACTATAATTAGCACCTCGCAGTCGTCTATGTCACCGTCAACCAGTCGAACTGCAGTTTAAACCCACTCATATATATAAATGTAATGAAAAGTTTAATCATTTAATAGGTGGGCTCCAAGGTTTAGTGTCAACCAGCATCCAAACAAATGTGAAATATGGCCACAATCTCTCTCTGTTCTTGAGTTAAGGTGCAAAATAATGGCCGGATTTTCAGTTCACACACTTGCACATATCAGTATATAAAAACCAAAACTAAAAATTTCGGACTTTACCACCTGAATGCAACAGTCACTGTTGTTATATTAACTCATGAAAACCTGAACACTGGTACAAGCAGCCCTTTATGAAGATAGAGTCCCCAGATTTTTCTGTATCCTTTTGTTGTGCTGGTGTGAGTTTTACCAGGCACACCATAGATCATAAAGAAAATACTTGGGTTGCCTGAAGACTAAATTGCCCATTGACAGGAAGGAAGGCTTTTTATCTGTCTGATCTGCTATAACACAGATGGATGGTTTCCGGACTGTTTATTTCTGACCTCCATCCAGCATAAACGCTGCAACTGAGGAATACAAATACTACATGGGCTGAAAAGTAAGAAGCTAAGATTTAACACTATATTGCCAAAAGTATTTACTCGTCTGCCTTCACACACACATATGAACTCGAGTGACATCCCATTCTTAATCCATAGGGTTTAATATGATGTTGGCCCACCCTTTGCAGCTATAACAGCTTCAACTTATCTGGGAAGGTGTTCCACAAGGTTTAGGAGTGTTTATGAGAATTTTTGACCATTCTTCCAGAAGCATATTTGTGAGGTCAGACACTGATGTTGGACAAGAAGACCTGGCTCGCAGTCTCTGAGCTAATTCATCCCAACAGGTTCTATTGTGTTGAGGTCAGGACTCTGCGCAAGCCAGTCAAGTTTTTCCACACCAAACTCGCTTATTCATGTCTCTGTGGACCTTGCTTTGTGCACTGGTGAGCCTTCATGTTGGAACAGGAAGGGGCCATCTCCAAACTGTTCTCACAAAGTTGAGAGAAATTGTCCAATATATCTTGGTATGCTGAAGCATTAAGAGTTCCTTTCACTGGAACTACGGGGCCAAGCACGACTCCTGAAAAACAACCTTACACCACAGTACCCCCCTCCACCAAACTTTAGACTTCGCACAATGCAGTCAGACAATTATCGTTCTCCTGGCAACCGCCAAACCCAGACTCATCCATCAGGTTGCCAGGTGGAGAAGTTTGATTTGTCACTCCAGAGAACATGTCTCCATTGATAGAGTCCAGTGTCAGAGTGCTTTACACCACTGCATCCGATGCATTGCATTGCACTTGGTGATGTAAGACTTGAATGCAGCTGCTGGGCCACGGAAACCCATTCATTGGAGCTCTCTTCACACTGTCCTTGAGCTAATTTGACGGTCACATGAAGTTTGGAGGTTTGTAGCAATTGACTGCAGAAATTTGACGACCTCTGTGACTTAGCATGCGCTGAGGGACAGAGGTTTTACATGGCCTACCACTTCGTGGTTGAGTTGCTGTCATTCCTAATCACTCCCAGTCAACTGTTAGTGGTTTTAATACCACTACCAGTGGTTATAATACCACTAACAGTTGACTGTGGAATATTTAGTAATGAGGAAATTTCACAACTGGACTTGTTGCACAGGTGACATGCTATCACAGTACCATGCTGGAATTCACTGAGCTCCTGAGAGTGACCCATTCTTTCACAAATGTTTGTAGAAGCAGTCTAAATGCCTAGGTGCTTGGTTTACAGACCTGTGGCCAGGGAATGGGTTGGAACACCTGAATTTAGTGGTTTAGATGGGTGAGGCAATACTTTGCAATATAGGCAATATAGAGTAACCCAGGTTTTCCATTGGAGTACAAAATTTGCAGTTGTATCACAGTATTTGAACACACCACAGTGACGGAGTGCATGGGGCATGGAAGCCACCTAGTGTAGTTTTCTTCTCGTTTTCCTCCTGTCGTTAATGAGAAGTCATGTAGCTTTGAAGCTGAGCTGAGGCCAACAGGCATTCGCCAATACAAACTCCTCTGGCTGGTGATTTTATCCCGTCCTATTGGATGAACCCCTGACAGACGGTCCTCATTTGATGACTTCGCTGAGCCATTCTGCACGATGGATGTAATCTCTTTTTGTGAATCTAATTTCCAGCGAGACATAGATATCTGGAATTCTTTGCAACCTCTTGGAAATGAAACAGCATGACCTTTGGCCTGAACATTATAGTGAATTTGATAATATGATTATTTAGTAAACTGCCCAAGGTTATAACAGTCTTCCAAACACTAAGCTTTGGTTTAAGTGCAGAAAGTGTCACTTTGAAACTGCTTGTTTTACACTTGCAATGAATGAATTTGGCTGTGACCTGGAAGACTTTCCACATTAGATTGAGAAGACTCACAGCAGGACAAGACAACCACTGCCAAAAAAAGTTGCTTCAAATCAAAATCAAACTCATTATGAATTCATAAAACAAAAACACTGGGGAGAAGTTCAATTTGGATGTTATTATTTGCACCTCCACAAATTTTTTCCCTGTTTTTCCAGCAACAAGGCTTCCTCTTTCTTTTGTAAAAGCAGAAAACAAAGGATCTGAGCCTGTGGCAATATTTAGTTTAGGGAGTTCCAGCTCCCAGACAGTTTGGATAGACTTACTCTTTATTTTTATTTATTTGTATTTTTTTTTTTTACAAAACTGAAAACTCTACAAGGGACAGATACTCCTACCAAAGACTTGATGGCAGAGAACAGGGCAAACTCAGGTTAGGTTTTTATTGAAACGTCTTCCACTGTACTTCACCAAATACCATTGAATGTTTTTATAAGGCAGATAAGGACTGACTTGTCCTTAAATACTGATTTCTAGCACAATCATAATTATTAACCATGTGTCGCTTACTGATTCTCTTCACACGCTTGCAGGATCAATTCTACCAAAACAAAGCAAGACAGCAAATGATGGATGCAAGCAGGTAACTACAGCATTTCTATGTTTCTATTTCTCTCCATAATTTGGAGTGACACAATGGTAATGACTGGTAATTAAGTTTCAAAAGGTGAACTATTTCCTTCCTGCACTGTGTTAACTCATGTCAGGTCACACGGGACTAGGTGTGATTTCAGCACCTTTAAAAGTAATTACCCACAGAGCATTAGCTGCACTCTCATTAAGAGCAAGATGCTCTGCAGTGAAGGAAACTTCTCTTTCCTGAGATCCTTGGTAACAAAAAAAAAGGCCTCCATTTGTCAAAAGAAAAACACTCTCATCATCAGGTGGATGGGGGAATAAAAAAAGGAACCATGGTTTACAGAAATAAATACAATAATCCTGAAGAAAGAAAAATTCTCTAAAAGCAAGGTCATATATAATAACCACTTATGCTGGTTTTCTGTTGTTGGTATTTGGCCCCGGAGGTTTCAAATGGAGCTGGAAGAAGCTGTTTTCAGGAGAACATGGTGTACTTATGCAGGACTTGAGTAACATACTGTAATACAGAACAGCACATAGGCGTAGGATTTCAGGGAAATCCTAATGTAGCTCTTAGTGATAAAAATATGACCAGCTTCTGCGAGGCTGACTAATGTGGAATGATTAAATTAGCGCAAATACACAAACGCATCTTGTTTCAAGTGTAAACCAAATTTTAAAAAAAAGAATGCTTATTAATGTGCATTTATTCCAAATATACAGATTCTTATACAGTATATTAGTGTTTTATCTTGCTGCCTTTGGTCTTCACTGTGAAGCAATTAATACCCAACCTCCAAATTGGTATTTAAAAACAAGTAAGGCAAGTTCTATAAACTTAACAAACTGCCTTGGTTATTAATTTCATTAAAACTTTGAACAACAATTTTGACTAGTACCTTCCAAAAGGAAAGACCAGGCAGCATGGTGGCACAGTGGTTAGCACCGCTTAACTACTGGGGTTTGTAGCAAGTATTTTGTGTAAACCATTTCCAGAGTCATGCAATATTCACTGCAAATCTGAATAATGAATAAATATACATGTCAGGATTTCAGATATAAGATTCCATCCAAACAGCTTCCTGTTTGCATGAGTATGAGGCACCATTGTACAATCAAGTGCTTCACAAACACAAGACAGATCACCAATGGGGATATTCTCCCACAATTAGTGAAAATATAAAATCAATTTAGAAGTCGGGATAACATCACAGCCCCGTTTCATTGTAGGAAACCCTTCGGCAGACATCTTATTACCTTCTGCAAAAGTATTTTGCCCAAATTTGGAGGCGCTGCTCTAAACTTTTATCCAAATACTTTCAGTAAGCCCTATATGTTATAATATTTTTTTAATAATAATAAAAATCAAGAGCCAATCAGAAGTTGGCATCACAGGCTAATCAATAAGGCTGCAGCCTAGAACTGATGTTACTATAAATACACTGGTTCTTTCCCTAGAAATTTGGGATTCCCCAGTTTCTCACTATCCAGCTGCTGCCAGCTGTTCAGTGGCTTAGGTCACATGATAGATATGGGAAATCCCCACTTTCTCCATTTCAGTCAAATGGTCAAGCTATAGCCAATCACACGGCACTATATTATCACTTGATTAGGCTAAGCCAATCAGGCATGAGGCTGCATATCATTAGAATATGTTGTTATAGCATTAGTAGCCTGAAATCCTCCATGTTGTTTACTCTCCATTTCAGATAAATAAAGCAAAAGTGTACAAAGGCTACTAAACAACCAGGAATACAAATATCATGTTGCACATCTTTGAAGAGTGAAGAATACATATACCAAATTTCATGGCTCTACTCCTTGTGGTTTTGGAGTCTATCAGATCGGAAAGGAAAAACTTCACGGACAGAAGCCCAGATGGATGGACAGACGGATAATGTGATGACAATATTCTCCCCCTTTATATTGCACGGGAGGATAATGAAAACTGCTGTGGCTAAAAAGATTGTCCTCTTAAGTGTCATTTAATGCAGGCAACAGTGTCACCTCTATTCTTTCATATTCAAGGCATGCATTGTCTACAAAAATCACTTTGTCCTTCTGTGCCCAAAATGCTCACCAAGCATTTGAGAACACCTTGGTAACCATAGTCAAAGCAGCCAATAGCGAGAAAGAGCAAACAATAAAGATGATTATTTTGCCCACATAATAAATGGCGGCCCAACTACTGGTAGTAGCAACATGATCTGCTTCAAACTGAGCTGGATCATCTCACTTCAGATGTCTAAAACACAAGCTGTTCAATGTGTGAAGTGCACTTAACAGCTTTTTATTTACATCCTAGTGCTATTATAATTACTCTAGTCTTAGTGGCAGATTTTTTTTTTCTTTTTAGGAATAGTAACCACAGAGCTAATCAGCCACATAATTCCCCACAGACCTAAATACAACTGTTGGCATGTCAGCCCGTGCCATGCACACTGTGACACATTAATGAGATTTACAGTAAAACGCTGATCTTTGCCTCATCAGTGAAACTGCATAATTATGACTGGAAATGTTGTGAATGTAAAAATCAATTCAAATTTTTTGAGGAAAATATTCTCCCTTTCTGAGACAGTTAGATGAGAAAACTGAAATCTCTGTGCGTTTAGAAAAAAAAGAAGGCCGTTTCCTACCATAGCTTAGACACGAAACTAGAGGCAGCAAGCCTCTCTGTCCCCACTTCAGTTTAGCTTATGTTTTGAGGAGAGTTGCAGCTCAATTTCATGACAAATGACAGTTTAACATTTCCACAGGCAGCTTTCAAACAAGACCTATCTAGGTCTCTGTACATGCTACATATAGTATTGCTACTGCAATGAGACGACTGCACCAAACTGCATTTCTCTACTTATGGCGTAAACAAACAAGATATTTTAACTGGTCAGCTTTGGAAGGATTAGGCATGGTTGGGAATTTAGCAATTTCCCCTCCTGCCTGTATTTAAACTATTAAAGACATGAGACAGAAATGATCTCCTGATCTAAATCTCAAAAAAAAAAAAAGAGAAGTGTCCCAAAAATATTTCTGAATTCTCAAACTAAGAGCCATCTTTGAGAATATTATGTTTGTAATTTAAAGATATTCATGTGGGACGCTCCACAAAGGAATGTGGTACAGTGGTGTAAAGTTAATTCCCCAGCGTCTGCACGACTACACCCATAGACAGCACCCGTGCGCCCATGAAACTACACATCTTGCAAGGTTGTGGCATTGTTGGAAAAAAAAGATCTGACATTTAGTACCTGCCAACGTACTCAAACCGGAGGATCAGTCATTTCCCAAAAAGTGTTTAATTCTGTGAATTTACAGTCTTTTTTTGTCTTTTTTTATAACAAGGATCTAAACATTTAAAAGAAACAGATGGAGGAGATGGAACAGAAAAAGAGTAGATGAATTTCCATCTTTAATTTGAAAGTTTTTTTTACCAAATAAGTCATCTAAATAGCAGAGAGGGGGGTTGCCAGAAAGGCTGTTTTTCACCCCACTGCAGAGTTTTAATTACAAAATTTGTGATTCAGATGAAACAATACACACACACACACACACACACACAAAGCATCTAAAATATCACTACCATGGGCTGAAACGCTTCACAATGATGCGTTTCTGTTGAACATTGTTCAAAACTATAGAACTACTCCTGAGAGATCCTAAAGTTCCCAAATAACTCAGTCTGATTTTTGTGCAACAAAACTGTTAAACACATCTAGAATGTGTGTTAAATTACAAAAAAAAAAAAAGGTGGATGATTCAGTGAGTTAATACTGATGCAAAAGTGCACACACTAACATAACTACAAACAATCCACATCCTTGAGAGATTAATGAGCACCGGTTTTTGC
Source organism: Pterophyllum scalare (assembly GCA_024447675.2). Taxonomy (NCBI): domain Eukaryota; kingdom Metazoa; phylum Chordata; class Actinopteri; order Cichliformes; family Cichlidae; genus Pterophyllum; species Pterophyllum scalare. The sequence goes on along the minus strand of JAMQGT020014887.1, from coordinate 49,527 downwards.
CACATCAAGGCTTTTGAGCAAATTTGCAGTTTGAATAACATCTTCTTTTCTTTTACCTTTGCATATTTCTATGTGTCATAAGAGAAGAAGTCATAGGGAGATACAGAAGGCAGCTACTTTTACATTTTTCTTTTGAATGTCAAATGCCTCAGGTACACATGAACGACTTTTGTTTCCCCATGAAAATTGCATGATTTTTTTTTTTTCTTTCCTCCAGCCAGTCATGCAGGTTCTCTTTTGGGCACTAAAACCCCCATAGAGATAACAAAGTGTCTACATAATGGAACCAGCATTTCCCGCTCATACCTGATCACAAGTGCTGTCTAAATATAAATATGATGCGGCTAGGCTTTTATCATACTACAAAACCCTTTTTGAAACCATTAAAAGTAGCTTGAGAATTGAGGGACAAACATTTTTGAAAATCCAAACTTCAAAGACAGCCATGTGGAACCATCAGCAGTTTATCACTCATCATTTTATCCTGCAGGTTACATACTGTATGTATTGAAAGGTGCCTACTGATGAAGCTCCTTCAATTAGCTTTACAATGACTATTCAATTTGTGATTGATCCTGAAAGTGATTCAGATATTTGGTGCTCTATTTATTTTTTCCAGTAGAGATTATCCTGACATTATTATTTCATTAGCAAAGGGGAGCCCATTACAATTATTTTCATTATTTGTACACACAGTCTGTTTGTACTTTATCACTCATTGGCTTTTGATAATTGGCATTAATATTTCTGCAAGAATCCGCTGGTTTAGTGTCCGAATGATCAGTCCCAGCCTTTGCTGAGAGCTAAAGGTGCCCCGTTGTATTGACATTAGAGAATTTATGTTATTCACTTCCCTAGAAATGGTTTTGGTTCATTGTTGTATGTATTCCTTACCACACAGGTAACATGCACAGAAAAGAGGGGGATGAAAGCATTTTGAGCCATGCTGTCAGAGGGCAATTGTTACAGCTATCCAAGGCATGCTTCTCTGACCCCGCACATTGCACTGAACAGCAGGAGGTGGCACTGGATCAAAGCAAGTCATTTGGTCTTTTTTTTTTTTTTTTGCCTGTTTTGTGTCAATTGCACAATGTTTCATCATGGCGAGCTATGCCTCCAGCTTCTCACTGAGCCCATAGGTTTCCAAACAACACTGGGTGTGTGTTTTCTGCAGCGGGGCAGCGAGGGTAACACAAAAACATTTGTGACAAACACGATGGAGATGGGATGCCAAAGCCAGGAGTGTGCGAGTGCAGTCGATCACTTCGCACAGCTCCTTCCTCACTTCTGTCACCATCAGCAACATATTCAGCTTTGTTTTTGTTTTGTTTTGTTTGTTTTACAGTAAGTTACTGCTACTATTTATGAGTTCACTGGTGAAAAAGGTCACTAAAGTTTTCACCACACATGAGGCCTGGAAATATGTGGGGATAAAAGGGTAACACACCTTGGCATTTTAAGTGGGAACTGCAATGGTTTATGTCACAAAGTACTACACTGCCTTAAGCAGGTTGTTTACATTCGACAGTAACTGGTGGTTTGAACAGGGGATGCGATAAAAATTGATTTTTCCTTTGTTTGGGTTGGAACCCACACTCATAAAACTGATTCTTTGTGTCAGGCTTTTGATTTTCTAGAATTATCATTTACTTTTAGTGGTAATCTTGCATTGTTTTAAATAGAAGATATTATTTTAATGTTTAATACTGGCCAAATGACGACTGATGATGCAGCTGTTTCAAAATATCTCAAATATTTCAATTATAGGCTACTGGATTCCCATGACCCATATTTGAGTCAAACTGTTGACGGTTTCTGAAAAAAAAAAAAGGGCCTTATAGTTCAAAAACTGAGCAGCAATATAAACAAAATCAGTAAATAAAAATGAGGCTGCTTTTTAATTCTCCATTTTTCTGACTGCCTATTGAGTTTGCACTGAACGCGTAAGAGCACACTTACCGAATAGCGAACCTATGAGGATGAAAACCTGAATGGTGGTGGTGAAGTCCCGGTAGGCTTGCTCTCGCACCAGCCGCTCCTGCCCGTGCAGCCCGCTGCCCTCGGCAGGGGGCTGCTGTCCCCACCGGGTCGATGGGCTCGAAGCGTTCAGGAGATCCAACCAGAGGTGGGCTGCTGTGAAATTGACTGCACCGTCCTCCACCGTCGCTGCCCGGCTCCCTGCACTATCCATGTCGATTAACTCCCGAGATTCTTGTGGCTTTTTTTTTTTTAAGATAACTGACCAAGAGTCAACAGCCAGGGGTAAAGAGGCATTTCTGACCTGCTTTTTCTTATATAGTAAAAAGGGGAAAAATCTATATATCACAGCTTGTGTTGTACGGGATATGTCAATGAAGCTATAAGGCGGACACAGGCAGCAAATGCGAGCAGCTGCCAGCAATGATATGGTCTTTTGTCAGTAATTAAGTCTGATAAATTAGGGAGGAAAATACATGATAAAATAATCCCAGCCTATATCAAAGCACAGGGAAATGGAAAGCCTACGCTGTATGTCCCATATTTCCCCAGTACTGCGGATGCACGGCAGGAATCAGTCACTGAAATCCGTGCGCAGTGTGGCTGGATGGATGCTGGACTATCTGACACCCAGTGCACCTAAAACCACACCGGGTTGCGAAGTGTCCATTCCGGGAACGACGCCTGCAGCACCGAGAACACTGTACCATCACCCCTCGACGTCCAGGGGAAAAAAAATATGTGTGGCTGACAGACTGTTACTCCTGCTGCCGCTGCCAATCGCACTGTGAGAGGCCGTTTATTGGTAGACTGGATGGTGAGGGGAGCCTGCAACTGAATATTTAACAGCGTGAGGTGCAAGACTGAAGAGGAGAGCCCTCCTCTTCATGTAGCACCAAGAAATTCCACTCAATGTTATGAATGACAAGCAGCACGGAGGAAGGGCAGCCTGGATCATACTGGGAAATAAAAGTAACAGGTGTTCAGATGATATATCTATCTATCTATCTATATCTATCTATCTATGTATGTATATATTTGTTTAAAGAAATGCTAGTTTTACAATAAAACCTCACATCACCTTCAAAGTTGTTTCTAAGCACTCTGTACACCTTTATATTGGTCAAATATGTGGATGAAAGATTTCAAATTCAAATAGAAAGGTAGGCTAAACTCCACTCTCCTCTCACACTGCTCCTGTTGTCTTGTTCAGTCTGTCCTCTCATAGGAGCTTGTGACATTCCTCTTAGGTTTGCTGAAAACAGCAGGAAGCATATCCCTTTCCTAGTGCACATTTCATGGATCACTTTGTGTTTTAATCAACAAGGGAACTACTTTTTTTTTTTCAAAAGATGCCTTGAAACTGATAAAAAATATATATATATACATATAATTGGTATCATATTTGAATACATTCCATGTTTTCCTGTTTATTTAAATAAGATGACATCCTATTAGACAGCTAATCCAAATCTTCATGTGATTAAAATGTCACTGACATCCTCTAAAATCTTTCAAAACTAAGGCACAGATTTCTGTATGCTTGATTCAGAATCAGACTCCCTTCTTTGATCCAGGCTACTCTGTTAAGAAAATCTCGGAGGCTTGCTCGAATCATCAATGTATTCACAACCCTTTAAAACAGACAAAATGCCTTTCATGGATAATTCCAAGGATTGAAACTTTAGCATGCATAAGACCAATACGAGCATAGTGGGGCTTTAAATAATTATTAAAATATTTGCTTTTGCTTCATTATCATTCCTCATGAATCTTCTCCCCACCTTCTCTGTCACATTATATTGTATATAATAACACATATCTTTCATTGTGTAAGAAACATCTGATATTTGTACAAAACAAGACTTGTGCTTTTTTTTTATTATTTATTTCATCTTTCTTAAAAACAGAATTTTTCAAGTCACTTTACAACTGCAAGCAAAAAAAAAAAACCACACACACATTAATTTTAGGTTTATTTAAGTTCAGGCAAATCTGGCATTGGCACAATAATTTCCTTCGCACATATTTATCTGCATTTTCCAACCCATGTGGACATGAAATCTGCTTCAGAAAAGGCAATAAAGCAGAGCTGTACCTCAGTGTCAGTGGAGAAGAGGTAATTATGAGACACTTTGCAGTCAGATATTTTGTCGTGTCAGGAAAAGTACAAGTGCTTTTGTGGAATACTTAAAACAATCAAGTGTGAGCTGGTGGCTGTGGCTTAGGAGGAAGATCTTTACTCAAGCTGTTCGTGGTTTGGATCAGTTCGCATCATGAAGTGAGCAAGACACTGAACCCCACACCCCATCCCCACTACACTTTGAAGTGTAAAGTTCTCTGAGTGGTCAACAGCAGCTTTATTTACATTACATTACAGTTCATTTACATTTTCCTACTACGACAAGTCAAAATCTCTGATTCTCTTTGACATACTGGCATACTGGAAAAAAAGCCAGTTGAAACCAAAAGGTTTGCTTTGGGGGGGGGGGTCCGATGCAGAACACTAGATGGTTTCTAAAGGTTCTAATTTAATATTCCTCTCATAATCGTATTAATTAGAAACTACAGGCACTGGTAAGCATCGCAAAAACAACCATTCAGATACTTGATTGACTTGATACAGTATTGCCTGCTATCAAGTGCTCTTGTTGTCCAACTTTCTCTTGAAGAACTCCTGGACTCTTTCCCACAGGTCCAACTGAGCCTCAGAGTTAGCTTTTGGCTCGCCACCAAACACCACAACACTCTCTACAACTGAATGAAACCCAGACGGATAAAAAGGCATGTAAGGGACATCCAAAAAATGTCCAGCTTTTGGATAGGTTACCACTTCAAAGCATTTTTTGCCATGATTTGTCAATGTTTCAGCAGCCTGATTGGCAAAAAGTGTGCTGTTCCAGTGGCGGTCATCCTCAGAAGCGGCAAACAGGAAATGGCAGGTGGCCCGTTCAATTGGAATCAAAGACGCCCTGTGCTCTTTCATGGTAGGGTCTGGTAAGGCGTCTTGTATATCTAGAAGCCCAGAGTCTGTGATTTTCAGATTCTTCATAATAGGGGGGAGTGGTGGAACTACAATGTCTTTGTAGTTTAAAGGCAGCACAGTGTTTGCAATACAGGCATTAATACAGACAGTCGCTGAGATCCCAGTGAGAAAAGATGCCATGCTCAAAGCCAAACCGCCACTATGAGAGAGCGATATGATACCAATCCCAGGACCTTTCACCTATATAAAGAGGTATTATGTTAGTGAACTTGTTCAAAGTAACAGTGACAGGTGTACATCTGCTAATACAGTGCAGGCCAAAGCAGTAACATTTCAATTCAAATATGAGGTCAGGGTGGAGAGCATACATACTGTCTACTGATGTTTACAAGACAAATATTTTCTTTACACATAAAACATAATTTTGCTTGTCTTCATGTGTTTCTACCCAATTACGTTTAAACCCCTAAACATTTGGGAAGTTTGTGTGGAGAAAGTCTATATCACTAACACAGCTCTGGATATATTGCTGTAAACCTCCAAAAATCAAAATTACTTTGACCTTTGATATCTGCTTCAAGTCTGAGACCGCGAGTCTCAGTTCATGAGATAAATTATTACAATCAGGCTTCAATTCTATCTAAAACCAGAGTTTAAAGAAAGAAGGGCTGATGATTTTTCTATACATAAGCAATTAATTATTATGACTAAAATGCCCACCAAAAAAGCAAATCTAGAAAAGTCCTTCAAATTTCTAATCTGCATTTTGGTCTATCTGACAAACAGTTTAGGTTAGATATTAACAAGAAATGGAGAAAAAAAAGAGGAGTTTCTCAGAAGGGAAAGCACAAACAGACTCAACATCTTATTGCTTCAGCTCTAGATTTGTTTTAACATGCAAAATTTGCAAAGGACTTAAGGAACATAAAGTTTTTCTCATTAATCCATAGTGGTGACATCAGGAGAAAAAATAAAAGCCAGCAGGTGGCAACACTGACACACTAAATACAAATAGGGGCCTCTACTTGAAAACTGAGATACTTATTATAAATATGATCTTTGCAGTTGTATTCTCAAATACTAACCTCCGGGCGCTTTCTCAGATATGTGACCGCCTCCTCGAAGTATTCCAGATCCAAGCTTTCAGGGTTTTTTGGTAGATCCTGGTAACGATAATAAGCCAGTGCCAGAACAACAAAACCTTTACCTGCCAAGAGGCTGGCTCTGGGTTCAGTAAGACGTCCACCCAAAGTGTACAAATCTATAATTCCTGGGAATGGGCCATTTCCTATAAAAAAAAAGGGGGGGGGTCATTAATGTTGACTAGACACTTTTCCAATTTCTGTGTATTTTTGTGAACTCTAATTCCACTAAAATCCAGCAAACCTGGTGGTATGAAGAGGACACCTCGTATTCTGCCCTCTTGTAAAGGTATTCTCTTCATCCCCTCAGTCATGTATCCTCTCTCATTGGATTCAGATGCTAGAAGCTCACCAGTCTCCCCATTAAGAGCCTCTAGCTCCACACTTAATGGGCTGAGCACATTCTTCTTCAGGAGTTTACTGTGTGGAGCATCTGGTGCCAGGGACCAAAACAAACCCATGGACTCCACGCCAGTGTAACTGCCACCAAGAGAGGGTGTGCTGCAGACATCCACTTGACCAGTTTCATCTGCTTTGTACAGGGCAGAGGCTTTGAAAATGACACCTTTGTCATCAACCACTTTGGACCTCAGCTCCACTGGTTTGTGAGGAGCAAGTCCCTCTACTTTGACTTGCACCATTTTGTCAAAGAGGCAGCGAACACTGGGAAGAACTTTCAAGCGGATCTGTGAGTACGCCATTTCAGCTGTCAAAGATGGGAACACTAACCTGCACTTGCACCTGCACTCTAGTGTCACTGCACCTGTCAATGCAATTGAGAATTAAGAAAATGTAACAGCTTTACACAAAAATCACTTCTACGTTCTAACAAATCTCATCTTTTGCAATAACAATATTCACAAAACAAAAAAACAAGACCAATCACCAATGGGGGATATCCTCCCGCAATTAATAAAAATATAAAATAAATGTAGACATCAGGATAACATTACAGCCCCATTTCGTAACAGAAAACCCTTTGGCAGACATCTTACTATCTTCCACAAAAGTATTTTGCCCTAATTTTGGAGACCTTGACCTAAACTTTAATCCAAATACTTTTAGTCATCTCCCAGTTAGTAAAAAAAATAATACATATTCCAGCAAAAATGTGCTTTCAATATTATATTAATAATATTCAGTGATTATCTCTAATATTTCTACAAAGACTTTCTGGTAACCACATCCTAAAACAGAAAAAAAATTCCGTGGTAAACGGATTAGAGAAAGTATATACTGCACTCTTGTACAAGGGTGTATACTGTATAATGTCTTTCTATTTACATAATCGATAACATAATAAGCCAGACATAATGCACACTTACAAGGTATTCACATCATTTTATACTCATGTCTGTACAGGAATATTACTACATAATGCACCCATACTGGATAATCTGCTGATATCTGATAGCTGAGTCATAGTCTGCACTATTTATGACGATGGGTCATCCCTGACCAACATGATAGACAATGCTTAGCCAATCAGAAATTGGCATCATAGGCTAATCAATAAGGCAGCAGCTATTTTATTATGGGCAGGAGCATAATAAAAAGTGATGGTCTTTCCTCTAACAGATTTGTTTATACCAAAATACAGATACCTACAAGGCACTACTTGTTCAGATGATATATCACAGTCTAATTTTACATCTAACCCATGTAGGACTTTTAAACAGTAAACAAGAACATGTGGTGACTAAATGGAATTCAAAGGACAGTCTGTCTTCAGAAAGGGATTTGAACACAGCCACTACAGATCAGATGGCAAGGAGGAAACGATAGGGCTGCTCAGGGTTCAACACAGGACACTGACTATTTTTGATTGCTTCATTTTGGATTATCATACTTACAGTCCTAGAACTAAAATGTACTGAAGCTATGAAGTGAAAATAGAAGACCGCAAATTGGTGTCTGAGGTTTACAATGTGCACTCTACTCCTGCTAGAACTAGTAAACTACGAATGCTATGATTATCTTTACACCTCCTATTTATTACTTATGGTCAGCTGGACATAACTGCCCTCATAGCACAGCATTTTTTTTGTCCTTTTTGTTATATTTTAGCTGCAATATGCTGGAGGACAGTATTTTGAAAATCGACGACTACTGTGAGCTGTGTCTACAATGATGACATTGACACAGGACCACAAATGTATGACATTCTGCCCTAAAGGGATCAAGGCACTTTAAGTTAAACTAACCAAATAAGCATTATAATGTATACATGATTGTTAAAATAAACATTTTTGCCACTTACTGTTTCTGTAGCTTCTGTAATGGTGTCACACTACATGAGCAGCTGCACGGGGTCTCAGAGTGTGTTACGGTTCTGGGCCGGTGGTCCAGTGTTTCATGTTTTGTATTCAGGTCTGCGTCCTTGTCTTGTGTCAAGTCTGCGTCTCTGTTCCCCTGTGTCACTTCCTGTTTTCTTTTGACAGTCTCGTGTTCCCTGTGCTTTGTGTTTAGTTTACTTCCCCCTGTGAATTTAGGTTAATTTGGTTCACCTGTGTTCCCTCTTGTGTTCTATTCCCTCATCAGTCCTCTTGTGTATTTAAGCCCTTGATTTTCCTTTGTTCTTTGTTCGGGTCCTCGTCTTTCATCTGTACTGATGACTGCTGTGTGTTTTGTTTTCGAGTGTTCAAGTCTTCAAGGTTTTTTGAGTTTAGTTTTGTGTAGCTGGCCCCTGCCCAGCGTCTGACTTTGCAGTCCGCTAAATAAAGCTGTTTTGAGTTCACGTCCGCTCTTGCCGCGTCCTGCTTTGAGGTCCTCCCTGCCCTGCCTGCAGCACCCAGCCGTGACAGAGTGACGTTTAAGTACGTGAAGGGCGAAGAAGCACAGTTTAGTTTTCTCCAAGCGATAACTACAAGCTCAAAAAAAACATGAGCAGTTTTCCGGTGTTAATATAATAGAGAGCGATATCATAATTGCTTACCTTATTTATTTTTCATTTTCCAGCAAATATAATGAATTGAAAAACCTGTACATGTAGGTAGGAAGTTGACGCAGCCACTAGATGTCAGCACTAGCACAAACATTTAACTTTCAGTCTCATTCAAAGATCACTTTACATACAGCCTGGGGTCTTCCTGTACAAGTCTAGCACTTTTTATTTTATCTCTTAAAACAGAATAGCCTTTTGCATCTGGAGCATACCCTAGTCTTATCTCTGTGAACACAAGACCAGAACAGTGCATGATAAGCCATACCTCATTTACTTATCTAGTGTATTTCAATATGGAGCAAAAGATATGATTAGATGTTAAACCACCTCACTGCATATATTTTCATTTTAATGAAGAAAGTGGTAACAATGAGCACTGTTGTCTCTTGTTTCTCGTGAGTTTCTGTACAGGACTTGATGGCATTTCGAGGTGTCGAGTTGGAGTCTTAGCATAATCCCATAACTGGCTGACCTCTACTTGGGGCAGTGCCTGGATTTCAGAACCTCTGTAATCATGAAGATTTCTTTTCAGGGAGAAGAGAAGAGAAAGGAAACTTTCATATGCAAAGAGGGGGAATTAAGACAGGACAAGTGTGTAAGTAGAGATTAGGACGGCAGCCAAATTTAAGCAGAACTGGAGAGGGTAAAATAAAAAAGTGGGTTTTACATGCTATGCAGAAACAACACATTTGCAAAACATCAGACAATGATGCGAAATTAATTGCTATGGTTTTAAAAAAGGATGCTCTCATATTGGACACTGAGGCATGTTGTAATCATTCAGTCTTCAGACCCATGCAGGAATCTCCCTCCTAACATAAAATGAAATTATTCACATGAGTGGAGTGGATTTAGGAGGATAAGTGACAGATTACTGTATGATAGGGATGAAATTATACTCACATTAAAGCTAAATCTGGTTAATATTGTCCAATTCAGTATAATTCAGTGGTAGACCTTATTTGGTTGCCACAGCTGCCTTTTATCATCAGTATCTCATTTGTTTTCCATAAATGTGGATGACAGAATTGGTTAAATGTTTTCTGATCTATAACTTTAGGGCAGCGATGTTTGCAGCGATTAATCAACACTCTTTGGGTATAGTAAGATAGGGAGTTCAAAAAGAGTGCCTACCTCCTTTAATCCATATTTGCAGTAAAGATTTATATTCTGCTGAGTTACAGGGAAAATGATGAGTAAACTGCATTTAGCTATAATGAGCAGTCTCAAGGATCTCACATTTCCCCTCTAAGCCGATGAAAGCAAAAATGCTCCCACTCATTTCCTTCTATCTTCCATCTACAGGAACATTGCACACAGGCAGAGATTTAGATCATGTGTCTATTTAAGCATTTCATCCTTCATTTAAGAACCAGCCATCTGAGTTAATGCACACCGGGATGTACTTTCTCTGCATCAAAACCAATGAAGAAATCACATCAAAAGATCTAATGAAACATACTAGCAGAGGCAACAACCAAGGTGCTGTCAGTTGCCTCTGCAAACATCACAGGGAAAATTATTAATTAGACATAAACACTGGGAGATAATTGAAGTACTAATACATTTACAACATCTCAGATGTTATCTATGATGTTTTTTTTTTTTAGCCATGCCTGATATTTTCAGTCCATCAACCCCATTAAGGTGGAGACAGACAGTTGTCTGGTAAAGAGTGCTAAACCTTGAATCATGTGACCAATTGAAAAAGTAGACATAAAAAATCTGCTCTGATATATTTTAAAAAATATAATTTTATAAAGCATTGTGCCATGAAACACAAATTCAACCATATATGCCAAACTGAAAGACACAAATAGATTATATTATATTAACATGTCCACAGCCCATCTGCGCTATTATTTTCTATTCTTAGCATTTTCAGTTCTGTGGCAAAATGGGGACAAATTTCAGTCACATAATCCCATTCTTTTTTCATAACCTTAAAATGTAAATTGAGAAATAGTATGACATAAAAACTGGATGTTAGAAACTAATTGTTATATTTTTGTCATATCAACAAAAACAACAACGTCTTTTCAAGTCACCTCACAGGACGTAACTCATAAACAGCTGAATATTAATTTAGATTATTACTAATTCTCTTGTAATATTTTTTTCCTCGTTTTTTCTCATAAAGCTCATCCAGCAGTGGTCTTCTTTGATATCTAACACATCCATCAACCTGAAACTTCTGGACTTATACGACGTTTTAAAAAAATGGAACTGTATTAAATAGTTAAGACACTTGCATTTTTATTGTCCTTTCGTTCATTCTTTTTGTTGATTCTTTTGTTCCCCCGTCAAAACTCCGTGCTTTTATTTTGAAATCCAGCCCAGTGACTTGACAAGCCTTGGACCCGCCCTTTTTACAGAGGTAGCCATGGACACCGCGCGAGAGCGAGCCAGCCCCGTGGAGTTTTCACAGCGAGTGTTTCCGCTCACCTAAAATAAAGAGCTCGCTGAGTCGAGGAAGAGGAACAAGCGGAGCGTCTCTGACGGAACTTGACTCCGAGGACGTCGTATTTTTATATTTCCACACTCAAGTCCGAGCGTCTCCGTTTACACAGCCTTTAATGCCTCGAATGTGAACCCAGAGAGAGGGGGGCTCGCTGCTGCTGGTAACCTTTACGTTGGTGAGTCTTGATCGTATTTTCGCAACCTAAGCACACAGGCCACACGAGATCTCTCGCTCTTATCTATCTCTTTCTCCCCGTCAGTATTTGGTCATTACATAATAATTATTATAACCAGGAAAAGCGTCACCCGTCTTAGGTTAACGTTTATTAACTCGTCAGTGGGAGTAATTAGTTGGCAGTTTTGTGTTTTTTGAGCAAACGAGGTGTATTATTAAACTAAGCTAGCGTGTGGTAAACGTAGTTAACGTTTGGGCAAATGTCATGTTTTTTCTCTTTCGGGTCTGTTGGATGTAAGTTTCAATCTGTGGGAATATCACACCTTGACTTGTCAGATACCATGAAACAAAGAGAAAAATTGTCTGGAATAGCTGGTCAGTCCCGTCTAACACTTAACCGCTGTAATATCGTTACGTCTGACCATGTGAACAACAGAAAGGGGAACAGGGAAGCAAGAGGTCTGCGTGTATTGCATTGTTTATGGTGGAAATATGAGAAGCTGAGTGGGTGGAAAAGATAAAGCGGTTACATTCAGCTGCATTACTTGTTATAATTGGGTTGGTTTGGGTTTTCTTTCTCTTTTTATTCAGCTTTTTGCGTGTGTTCCTGTGGCATTGGCAGCCCACCGCACTCTTTGTTTAAATACCTCACAGTACAGTTGCACGTGTCGAAGCGTGTGACTGCCGGAGGACGGCTAAAAAGAACCAGCTGACCACGTTTGATACAGTTGCAGAGATGCATCGTTGAGCTTTTTTTTTTTTTTAAGAGTTGGGGGGGGGGGTCTCTCACTCCCAGCAGTGCAGTTTCCCACCCTTCGCTTTTGTTCCAGTAAAACTTTCTTGAGTCGTTTCCTGTTAGCAGGGAAAGGGTAAGATGTGACACTTGACCCAAACAGCCAGCAGGGAAGTCCAGATGTGAGCTGCTGTTGTGTTTACGCTGAAGATCAGAGTCTGGGAAGTATTCAGATCCAATTTCCTATTGTGTTCTTTTGATAATACAAGGCTGAGAAATGTTTTGATCCAATCTCTGTGCACCACCTTCTTATTGTTTTGGTTGTTTCACAACATATACCATGAGATAATGTATTATTATCGCTACAGTAGCCCTTTATTTAAGTTCAGATGTTCAAAGCAGTTATTATAGTTTTAGATTATTTAAATTAGTATTAGCTTTTTATTTTTGTCTCAGTACAGACCGAAGACATAGGTATCCTAGTCTTGACAAACACGCACCAAAGTTTTTCTTTTTCAGAAGTTTAATTTTTCACACCTACATTTCAGTTAACTATAATAACCTTGGATACGTTGGCGTTGTCTGTAAATGAAATGCTCGCACATGTGCAAACAGTAAGTTGTTTGTGCTCACCCCTTGCTCAGTTCGCTCTCTAGAAATCCAGCCTATATGCTCTCTGCTGTCAGCTTATGTTTTATGTGAAAACACTGCAATACATTCAATAAGACGATGGGCTTATTTCCCCCAAATTTCCCAGTATTTCACAATGCTGTCACACCTGCTAGTTGTTGTTAAACGGTACCCAAATGTTTGGGTCTAATTCCTGAAGCTTATTTTTGCTGGATAGGGTTTTTAGACAGAATTAAGACTCAAGAAGAAAGGCTGTTTGTCTTTGCTGAACTCACTCAAGTTCTTTCTTTCTTTCTTTATTTTCCCTATTGTTTAGACTGACTTGTTTTGTTTTCACACAGCGTACAAGCTCTGGCTTCCGCAGAATAACAGATATACAATGTGCAGCTTTAATGGTTCTCAGTTTAAAAGACATTATGTAACTGCGTTGAAATTTTTATAACTCCCAGCCCTGAGTTTGGAGGCATTTTCTGTTTGACAACATACCTAGAAAAAAACACATTGTGAGTAAAAGATTTCCCCATCTTTCACCACTGTCATATTTCCCCAATTTTTCTTCCCTTGTTTCATCTTCCGTCTGTTTTTTTTTCCTCTCCTTCATCTTTCTGTCTCTTTCTCTCCCTTCCCTTGCGGCAGTACAGAGGGATGCTAAGGCACTGTGGGATTTAACACTATAGTACTTCATAACAAAGGGTCCTTTCTCTGCTACTACGCAGAGCCCCATTTCTGGGCTCCCTTCATAGGCCCACGCAGGCCCTACCAGCAGCAGCATTAGTAGCACCGAGGCCTATCGGGTGGAAATCTCCTCTGGGCTGTTTCTTTGGCGCACTGAGTGCTCTCTGTTCCCGGACACATGCCTGTGCTGCTGCTCTCCTTGGCTCTCTTTGCATTCCAGGAGCCTCGGGCAGCTGAAAAACTGCAGTAGCAGTCTGCTGGCTGCCTGGTTGACTCTTTGGTGTCTGAAGTGGAGAGTTGCATAGCCAACCCCCCACCCCCACCCCAAGTTCAAGACTACGTTCTAAAAATGTGTTTATTTTTTAAAACCTCAACTTCTTTAATGTACCAGACTTAAGTGTGACCTGCTGATGTAACAAATGGGATGTGATAAACAAACAAAAACGACCAAAATAGCTCATGAAGTACCATTTTAAACTTGTTTAGGGATCCAGTTTGTCCGATTTGATGACCATACTTTGGCTTTGAAAATCTGCTGCCAATCCAGTACCAGTGTTAAATTAAAAAGCCATTTCTCTCACACAGAGGAAGAGGCTGGGAATCATCCTTTTATTTGGTTTTACACAAACATTTTATTTCCTGACTTTGTAAAATAATGTGACAGATGAATTCATTGAAGAATATAAGCTTACTGAATTGTTCTTTTTTTAGTAAACTAATACATGAAAAAACAGACCTAAGATAAATTAAAAAAAAGAAAGAATGTGATTTATTTGCACTAATCTCACTTCAGCTCAAAGCGAGTCATTAGGCTGCTACGTACTGCTGTATTTTAAAGTCTTGCCAGTTTCTCCTTTTTCAAGCCTCCTCTTAAACACACAGGGTGAGGCTGAGATAGCTTGAAGTTAAATATTAATCTAGTTTACATTGTGTTACTGTAAGTGTAATAAAAGCTTACTGAAACAATGTCCTTCTTCCTTATATGTCTCTCTCAGTGCAGATAAGAGTAAAATTGAGAGAGGGAAACCAAAACCTTGTTGTTGTCTGAGCATTTCACCTGACCACAGTTTGCACTTAATTAAAAACCTCTGCAAACATGCAGAGAAATGTTAGTTTAGCAGGCGTAAATACCTCCAAACTGCTCCCTCTTTTGCTGTTAGCTTCCTTCAGCTCTGCTGCTGTCGCATGGTGACATAAACAGAGAGCAACATTGAAAAAACAATTGAATATATCTGGGAAGTTGTCACCAATATGCGATCCAGCTTTTTGAGTCAAGATCAGCCAATATCTGATCCAAATATTAGATTTGTGCACCCCTAGTCTTGTTAATCAGACAGTGAAGTGCAGATTGAAAATTTTGGGCAATAGACTTTACTTACATCTAAACTTGATGGCAAGGTAGAACTGCCCACACCAGTTTTGTTGGTTGGCTGTTTTTGCCACTTCATGTCCTCCTGGCATAACATGCTGTTTCTGTTTTTTTATCTAAGTTTTTACAGGGGTAGGAAAGTCACACAATTTAGAAATTCTTAAGAATAGACCTCATCAGCAGAACCCTTTATTTACTATTAAACAAGGAAATTGTCATGTGTGAAGGTACGCATTGTTTGGTTACTGAAACATTTGTGTATGTTTCATGTCTTTGCCTGTGTTTCATCAAGCCTGTCAGCTAAAATAATGTTTGCTTTCTTCCTCTTGTCTTTTTAGTTACCTTTTTGTTGGTACTAGTAATTTGATAGTGGTATTAATATAATATAAAGTAGTTACAAGGTACTAATTCCATCAGATGTCAACCATTTAAAATGACTTTGCAATAAAACTGAAATACACAGTAATTTAAACATGTGCTATTTGTCTTTATAGATCCTAAACTGTGATTTCTAATGCTTTGTTCATATCGTGTAGCTACTAGCAGGAAATGTTTGTGTATGTGGGTTGATTAAAAAAAAAAAAAAAAGTGTTCCAGGAAACTTGAGGTTGAAAATAGCAGCACATTCTTTAATGTGATGTGTCAAGCTCAAAATCTTTGGTGGCGTTTGACAGGAAACCTACACAGTTGCAAGGCGGGTTGACATCCACACTTGAAGTATTCCTGTGCTTTAGCTGTCAACCTGCCTGCTGTGTTATTAATCAATTTAATACATGAATGTAAAGTCTGTATTAGAAGATCTGCAGAAATTCCTTTCATGTTCAGAAAATATCTTGTTAGAGCTAATTGGAAGCTGTGTTTTTGAGGATACCTTAACAGAGACTTAATGGCTTTCTCCTTTTTCAGACTCTAGTGTGTAAAAGCAATTAAGCTAATTCTGCTTAAGTTTTCACTTTGTACACATTCTGGTTGGTCAATACTATGCCCTCAGCTTTTTCAGGAGGTCAGTGCTGCATTTTAAATCCCACTCTAAGCAGTTATTTAAGCCCCAATAATTGATTTTTTTTGTTTTTCCTTTATAAACTTTCTCCTTGATACTTCTAAAATTGACATTCATCTGTCAAAAAGGTAATGAAGGGCCTCTATATAACCCAGACCATAGCAGCCAGCACAGACAAATTGAGAAGCATCTATGGATCAAATGGCTGGCACAGATGCCTTGCATGTGCTTTTGACTAGCTGCCCTTTGGCTCAATGCAGTGCCCAGACTGTCCTGCCAATATTGACTTACGTCACTGTCTCCCACTGGCCTGCGCCACAGTCAGGTACGACTCTCCATCCCACTCTTGGGGACATCAGAAAGATGGCAAGCAGTGGGTGGGCTACTTCCCCTCGTGTATGTTGGAAATTTGGAATTTAGCCCACTCGAGGACACTCAAGTGCTGAAGCACAGACAATTGCAAGTACAGTGTTGAAGTTAATTACAACATATCTAATAGCCTCGATGCAGGAAGCAAACTAAAAAACACATTCTCATTGACTTCTTAGTGAAGTAGTGAGGAAGCACCTATATTTTAATTCAGCCGTAATGTCTGTGGCCTGGGCCTGATCAGCTTAATAAGGTCTGTGTTTTCCCAGCATTAGTGTGTATGTGCTTACAGTTATTTCCCTCTACACAGTCCGGATCATCTGTTGTGGCAGTGCCAGTGGCCATCCAGCAGATCAGCAATTAAATTTGCAGCTCTCTAAGTGCAGCCATGCCATTACTGTAGGCATTAGCTTCACAGCCTTGTGGAAATGTAATGGGCCCTCTGTCTCCTCTTGAGAATATCCTGCCTGCAGGCCATCTAGTTTCCCACGGAACACAGCCACTTCTACTTCATCCTAATCCCTCTGACGCAACGTAAACAGCTCTGTGTGCACCTGCATCTCATTTACGTAATGGGCTGTGTCACATCGTATCACCTCGATCAACCAACAAATGCTTTTAGGAAGTTATTTAAGTTGGTATCATGGAGAGATATTCGTAAAAGGGAGGGTGAGATTGTTGCTCTCTATTTGCATATTACTGTTTAAAGATGTCCCACAGTAACTCTTGATGTCTTTCATGCTTTTCTTTGCTGTCTGTCCATTGAACTAAGTGTCTAATTTTTACATTTTTATTACATTTGCATCTCAGCTTTTTAAAAAAAAAAATTTACAGCACTGATACTTATTAAACTGTTTTTCACATGAAAATGAGCTCGTAAGTGGGGAAACACTTTTTTCCCTGTCACTTAAGTAGTGCAAGAAACAAAACCAAAAAGAGTGATTTCACTGGCAACTTGCAGTATGTGGTTAACAAAATGTGGGAGACATTTCTGAAAGCAACACTTAATGCCATTATTTTTGCATAATGTTTTTCATTATACTCCGTTGTTGGAGACAACCTGCAGGTTATGGTGGAGTAGAGTCACAGCTCAAGCTAACAGAGCAGATAAAGAGCTGTGTCTTTGCATAACATTTTAGAGAACTCTGTTTATTTGGATGTATAAATAATATAATTAAAAATAAATAATAGCTGAAGAAATGTCTGAAATTTTGCTGATGTCTGCTGCTATAACAGCATAGTACATACAGTCTGAGTCATGAAGTTTTGAAAATTATATATTTTTTTCATGAAGAAGGTTTTTCTTGGTCAAACACCTTTTTTTTCAGACCATCAGGGTTTTTGCAAAAGTTGCAGTTGTAATCACTCTCAAATTTTGCGCTGACTCTCTCTTACACATTTTTAGCCTCCGCCCCCGCCCCACCGCCAGTGTTGCCGCCTCACCATCAGCAGTGATCTTGTTACATCATCTACAACAGAGTTTAACGTCTGGTTTATTCAGTTAGATGTGGCAGAGCCAAGATTAGGGATCGAGTGGAGATCAGAGGAACTCTCTAGCTAATGCTGGAGAATTCTGTTCATACATCAAATAAATGAGGAGGAAATGCACTTAGAGTCATTCATGCAGTTATTAATATCAGGAATTCAGCTGCTTCTTAATAAGATGCAGGTCAGGCCCTCTCTCTGTGACTCTGTCTTCCAGTCTGTGCACTGTGGCTATCTCTTAATTCCCTCCTGTCTCTCTGTGTTGCTTGTGGTTACGTAATCCTCGCTGAATGTTGATAGTAATCCGTGTTTTTCCTCCCCCTCCACGTCCTCGCTGTCCCTTCCTGTCTATGTGTCCTGCACAGGTTAAGCTGTAGAGGACTCTCCCTGGCTGTCGGAGGAAAAGATGTGCGATGGAATGGTAGCGTTTCAGATGAGAGCCCTGTCCTCCTCTTCTTCATCCTCTACCTCCTCCTCTCCAGCTCACAGGCTGGCTGCCTGCGTGCTTCTCCTCCTCTTCATCCTGCTCCCTCATGGTCACGCATTAGGTAAGTCACATACACATACACACGCTCACGCCTTTTTTTTTTCTTTTCTTTTTTTTTTTTATTCTCTGCCTCTGCTCTCACACGATACAGATCAAATAAACTGTTGTCTTTGCCCATCTCTTGTGAATTGATTGAGGTTATTTTCCCCTCCTCCTGCAGGTCAGTTAGATTAAATCGACTTCTTTTACCCTTGGGTTGGTCAGGTTGCTCTGCCTCAGAGCGGCAGCTGAGAGCTCAGTCCCACGCACTCTGTGAATCCATTCACTGTCCTAATGAGTCACAACAGTTTTCCTCTGCTATTGAGTGAAACAGAGATATGATGTTTGCGATCACATTGCTGTCATAAGGTTTTAATCAGCCATGACATTTAGAGTCCTCTGAGAACCTTTGGGATGGCTGGACGATTTTGGTTATTGCCCCACAATGACCCTCAGATCAGGGTTAGGTATTTTACCCTGACGTCTTACATTATTTGTGAAGTGTCAGATTGTTGTCTAATGGAGGGAAATTTGACTTTGTATGTGGTACTTGCAGTTAATATAATACAGGTATTTATCCAACACCACGGGACCTATAAAGCTGGTGTCCTTTGTTTCTCCTAAAGGAGTGTAATGTTGATGCCGTGGACTTGCTGAACCCCTTTACTTGTGCCAGCTTTCTTTTCACTACAGTCTTCCAATGTTCCACTCCCCTCCCCCCTACACACAAACACACACACACACTACCTCGTCACATGCACTGCCCATACACACACACACACACTCGTACCCACATGCACTTTCCACACATAGCCAGCTTGTGAAATGTGCCAGATGTCCTTGCCACAGAGAGCAAGCAGACTGTGTGAGTGCGTGTGTCTGTGTGTGTGTGCTAGGAGCGGTTTAAGGATCTCAGATGTTTATAAGCGTTAATTGATTTTTCTTTCTTGAATTCCTTAAATAAATAGAATGTGTTTATGAGTGTCAGAAACAGCAGCACAAGGAATGTATACCCAGGGAGATGTGCCGTTGAGCAAGGGAGGAGCGGATTGCTGAGCCCAACTGTATTATCGCTCTGTGTGTCTTATGTAACACACGACTCATGTTGAGCCCAGGGGGGGCTGGTATCACGCTCACGTTCTGTGTCCAGCACACTCACACACATACACTGTCTACCAATACCAACAAAAGTGTGCCCTCAAATCCCCAGCCCACGTGCTCAGGGTACTGTACATGCTCGTGTGTGTGTGTGTGTGTGTGTGTGTCCATGCGCACACAATCCAGTTTTTCTGTCTATGCTCCCTATAGGGTTAAACACATATTTGAAAATTTTATGTATCAAAAAAAAAGAACCGCTTCATTCTTTTTGATATCCATAAAGAACTTGTGTCTTTAAGACAGTCCATCAGGTGCTGGGAAATCACAGCTGGTTCTCTGGACTCACGATATATGTTTGGAAAAAATATGAAGTGTATTAATCCCTGCCACATCCAGAAAAGAAAGTGAAACAAAACAGCTCCCAAAAATGAAATACAAGGCAGGATTATGTTAATGAATCTCAAGGTGAATGACTGTAATTAGTCTATACTGCTGTTTAGCTTGGTTCTATCAAAGGGTGTGCCACTAATGCTTGTCATTGCTGTGTCAGGTTGTTCATTATTAGTATATTTATGTACAAAACCATGAGTCTTTGTTCATAAATCCTAAATATTAGCCTTATCTTTTCTTCCCCATACTGCAAAGGTATTAAAATTTTGAGTTAGGAGACAAATATGACTTTTTTGATTATTGTTTTTTTAGTCTTTAGTTTTTGTTATTTAGTCTGTATTTGTAACAGCATTCAAAATGTTGGTATTGTTGTTTCATTGTTGACCTCTACAGTGGTGCATATTAGTTAGCAAGGGGTAAGCTAATTTCTTAGTTTATACAGCATTTGATAGGATTTTTTTTATATAAGTATAGTAAATTGTGTAGCTTTATGTCTCACATGGGATAAAGAGGAATTGCAGTAGTATAGTAAATTTTTAAAAAATCAACATTTTCAAAGAGAAAGCTCTTGTTTTTTGAAACAGGGACGAAGGTTTTGTAGGCTGGCAAACAGCCTCTTTTGAAATAATCTGCCATGTGTACTACATTAATGGAGTTTTACCATAATTCTGCAATATGTGTGTCATCTTTCTAATCCATGGCCCTTCATTTACTTTATCTCTGTCAGTATGGCTCTCTGGAAAAACAAGTGCTGCTCACCCCTGCTCCATTCTGGTCTTGCTGTCTTTTTAGCTTAGCTGCTTTAATTTTGTTTTCATACCAACACTTTTATGCTGCAACTAGCTCTTCAAGAATGTAATGGAATATTTTAGATGTTGTTGTAGCTGTGTATTTTTTTTTAAATTCTAAGTAATTCCTTAAAGTGCATAAGGCAGTATTTATACTCAGGGTTTCATTCATGATTTTGGCAAAGGGTATGTGTGTGTGTGGGGGGGTGTCCTCCCCATCAGTTGATTGCCCAGCGCTGTGCATTAAAACAATTTTGTCCCGTTCTTAGCAGGGACATCTCAACCAATACAAAGCGGCCCCCCTGATAGTGTCCCCCAAAAATGTTTTTTTTCTGCTGGAAACCCTGATGCTGGCTCACAGTTTAAGAGTTCAAGGTTCATATAAAATTTAAACATGGGGGATATTTTCAATTCAAGCACTGTAGTATGAACTTAAATATTTAATCACGACCCTAAGAAACTTGTAATGAGCAATGAAACATTTAGAGACTTGGCTCCTTGATAACAGACAAAGAATAAACAGAACTTGAAGCTCATTGCTCTTTCTCGTTATTGAGCCCTGATCGCACAAGGCAAGATGAGCCTGGTGCTTATTGGTGAGAAAGTGGCATGATAATAAAAAGTGATCCAAGAAAAGTGATTAGAAATGAGGATAATATAAAGGGCTGCACGTAAACATAAGTGCCATTACAGCAAGACATGAATTGCGGCATTTACAGCAGAATTATGGTGTTAAATCTATAATTAGACATATTATCATAAAAGCAAAACTCTCATTTTAAAGCATCATTAGTTACTGGGCTCTCTCTCTTTCTCTCGCTCACTGCTGCTCAACATACATAATTCACACAGGTAATCCCTTGACGTGTTCCAGGGATGGAAATTTCATGAATATAAAAATTCATCACAGCCGTCAGGCCTTTTCCAGACTCCAGCAAACAGCAGTGTGAACGATGAATTGAAATAGATACTAGAAAATATACTATAGTCCCTTTGCATACAAGTTTACACAGAGCAGCAACAAACCTGTAGTTCTGGTCTGTGGAGGTTTATATGCCACTCTTTGACCTTTTGTGGATATTACTCTTTTATTTGACCTTTAGGTGATAGAGAGACAAAATGATAGTAACAGTTCAAATCTGCTTTGCCTTTCTTTGGTTCCTTTAACACGCCCGGGAAAAGCTTCAAGCTTCTATATTGTTGGCCTTGTGTTCTTTCTGGTAAAGGTCAGGACAACAATTTCTTGTAACTGCTAATACAGCCTGTTAGGAAGTAGTTACAAAGCCTTAGGAGCTGAGGTATTTTTAGAACCAGTTGCAGTCCAAGTGATGTCTTTTATATCTGCCATTCAGCTGCTCATTGTAAACGAGATTACCAGCAGGTTATCTTTTAGGTTAATGTAAATGGCTCTCTGGGATTTGCGTTTGTGATTGCTTCACATGATTACATTTGTGTTTATGATTCTCAACATTCTTCCCAAAGTAGCAACATACTAAACAACACATCCTGTTCACTGAAGCGGGGTGCCAGTAAACAAACAAAGCTACGAAGAAGCACCTTGGGTTTTGTGTATGCAAAGGCTAAATAGCATCAGTCTGGAGACTTTTCAGGGCACAGTGCAAATGCTGCTTGTTTCATGTCTTTTCTGAGTCTATCTGACATCCCACTATTCTGGCTGCACAGAGCTCAGTTCCTAATATGGTGTCAATTCCTAACAGAAAGCCTTTGTGGTTTGTTTCAGAGGAAGTGGGCCCAGACAGTGAGTCAGGAGTGAAAGAGTAAAGATGGAAGCTCAGAGGGTCTATTCACATAACCATACTGCATGTTTTTTGCTCTAAATGTGTTGTGTGTCAGGAGCCAGAAATGCTCTTACTGTCCCAGTTAAATAGATAAATGTTGTCCCCCAAAAACAGTTGTCCTGTGAAGTTGAGTTTAAGCTGTACATGAAAGAGCAAGGAAGTACCAGAAGTCTCCCACAAACAAGCCTGCTGTGTTCTCTGTGTGGTGGTGACGTTAATGTATGTTCATGTGTGACAACGGGAAATGGCTCTCCGTGCTCTGGAAAAAAAAGGGGCCATAGAATACAGAAAATAGTGGAGGGAAAGGGTCAGGAGAGCAGGACAGGGACCAGAGAGCTGCATTTCTAATTTAACTTGTAATTTGTTTGTTTTTAATGGTCGATTGTTGCACGTTCATGGACTAAATACATTTTTCTCTGCCTCATCAAGAGCTTTAGTGCTCATAAATACTTTTTTCTTTTTTGGGGGGGGGTCATAAATCAGTTTACACAACCAATCCAAGGATATAAGGACTTCTTTTCTGGAAGGCTGAGTTTTAAGTCTTAAAGAACAAGACTTCACAACTCTCCTCTCTCTAATAATGGAGTAGACTCTAGTGGCTAACATAGCGTCATTGCTCTGACCACAGAGGAAAATATCTGAATGGGCCATGCCCTACTTCTTGAAGCTTCAAACAGCTGAAGCCTTTGAAACTTGTTGCTTTATGCAGCAACAAAATGTTTTGTGCGTGTATGACAAAAAGACCACAGTGTGTGAGCCTGCTCGCGCACTATTGGTTTCCAGCCATCAGAAAAAAAGTTTGCTAGATAGGCTGGGTTTACAAACAGTGCAGCCCAAGAGAGGGGGAAACAATGGTTCCTATGCAATTAACTCTTCAAAACAGCCCCCTAAAGTCCTGTTAGCAAGGCGGTTGCAGGCAGGCAGGAGCAATCCAACACACTGGCTACTGGCTCCTTACTGAAATTTGAGAACAAAGAGGGCTTTTAGCCCTCTGTAGCCCAAATAACAACAAGCTGCACCTCAGCTAGATGACCACTCAGCAATTAGAACTGCTAACTCGAATCTGTGTGTGTATGTGGCTGTATTAAACACACTACAGCCTCTTTGTATATGATGTCTCTGTTCTCTCTCGCTCTCTCTCTCTCTCGCTCTCTCTCTCTCTCTCACTCTCTGTAAGGTTCTAGCCATTAGCCAGGTGAGACCGGAGCCCATTAGCAGCTGTCTGGTCAAATCCAGCAGCCTTTTTCTTTCATTACCTGTGTGTTTATCACTTGGGCCATCAATCTCTGCTCTCATCTTGTGTCATTTAACAGCTCTCCCAACCAATCAAGCCCTAAGGGGAAACTTTAAGTGCCTCACCAGACAAAGATATACTTCATGAAAACAGATGCTGCAGTGTGGACAGACGATGCAAGACTATCTCATTCACTTTAAACTGTTGACCAGACAGTTCCATTACTGGTACACATCCCAGATGGCCAGGATTATTGTTAGCTACACAGCACTGCCTCCCAGCTTTCTACCACTGACCTTGTCACAATATGTGATTTACATTTTTTTTTGAGTCTTTACTGTTTATCTGTATTTTAAATTATATTCCCACTGGTTTTGGTTCAGTTTTGGGTTTGCCTGTGCATTGTCCAGTCTACCCTATTGATATTTGACCAGCCCTTCACTGATGGCAGATGTTGCATCATGAAGGTTAATGAATGTCAAACCAGTAGTGGTACAGGCACACCACCACACATCTGATAACATGCAAAATGTACACAAAACTGCCTTTGTAAACTCATTCGTACTGGTTACACCTCAGGCTAATGTAGTGTGTGTTGTGTTAAAACCTATGCAATTGTCATGATTAAAAACATGCCACTTTGTGTTGTTTAAAGCTTTGGTTTTGGGCCTCTTCAGAAATTGAGGATCATTTTGAAGCAACATTAAGGCTGTAGAGAAGTGGGGTGGTTTGTAAATTGTTTTCCAGTGAGATGCATGTGGTTGTCTGAAGCAGCAGGGAGTCATAATGATTTCCAAAGGGCCTCATCTGAGGGACCAGCCTGCTGAGTAGAGGACATCTCTGACTAATGAGCTGCTAAATATATCCCCCAGTCTCCTGTCTTCTGTTGCTTTTGCTTCTGCTTTTTTCTTTCTGTCATTTATTCACTCTGTTTTCCTTAACTTGCCTTAACTCTGATGTTTTTGACCATCTTTGTAAATTCTAGCTTATGTTTCATGTGTTTTGGTTTTGTATTGTCAAATCTAGTTCATCTTTTTCTGTCTTTTACTTCTTCTTTTTTTTTAATCTGACTTCAGTTTCCTTTTTTCTGTCTTGTCTTTTTTCCCTCCTGTCTCGCCTCAGCTTTGATGTGTGTTTTTCAGGCCCACTGAAATGGTGTGGGCTGTTTTTCTTTTTTCTCTCTCTCTTTTTTTTTTTTTGTCACACCGATACTCAACAGCAACATCCTGTTCAAACAAGTTCATCAGCTTACACATAAGGCTCCGAGCATCCCACACACATATGCTGAATCTGCCAATGGTTGAGACATCCAAGCTGTGTCAGACTGTGAGCAATCGTCATAAGCGCACATGACGTGGGTGCATCGTGAATGGTTTTCTCTGTAGCAGTATGGCGGGGTAAAATGGAGTATCTTAAGATGTTGTCACACTTGAATTCCTGAAAATGTCGGCAGGATCAAGTCAGGACATTACCAGAAACTGGAGATAGTCTGCTACAGACGTGTTATCACTACTAGACATGCTGTGCAGTTTAGGCAAAGGAGCTGCCCAGGTTAGCTTTCATTGGACTAAGACAGGTTATATACTCGTTTACTTGGACAGCTGCAAAAAGCATGAACCACTAGTCATTCCTGGTACGTTGAAGTCTTTACACATCTGCACGGAGCCGTGCACTCAGTGTCTGATGATGACCTTTATATCATGCAGACCCTAGCATAATTGAGGATGCAGAAACTATGAAAATGTTTTTTACCAATAAGGACTGAGGATCAGCTTTCTGCAGATTTGATCAGTATCCATAATATAATTGGAAAAACATCTACATCTTCCTTTGTAGCTCAGTTGATCTCTGACACTGTTGGCAAATAAAGCTGCACTTCCAGTTGCTGCTTCTCAACGAGGCCTTCCTGGGCATCTCCATTTGAAAGCTTTTAATGTGAAACTACAGCAGTAAATGCCTCTTTACATTATAAGCAACTTAAAACAGCAATTACAACTCTAAAACATAGAAATACTTGGCTTCACAGAAGTTGTTGTTGTTGTTTTTGTCTATTTAGCTCAGCAGCAGCTCATTCAGTGGCACCTATCATGTTTCAACCAAAACTGCCAAAGTGAAGTACATTGCAGATACGTGCTGCCTATGTTCATGCCTCAACATGTGCAGCTGTGTTGAGGCAGTGGAAATGGGGAAATAATGCACTGCTTCCCACACAAGCCCTACCTGTTAATGTAGCATTACTGCAACTCTAGTTTAATCTGGGGCTTTCATTAAAAGAATTTACTGGTTTACTAGCTAAAGAACTCCTCCAAAGTGTATGCTGGCTACTCTTGTGCAGTCACAGCCACTCTCATGCAGAAAAATGAAGAGCATGTTAAAGATAACGCTGAGGGGAAGGGCTGGGCTGTGCATGTGCTATCCTGCTGCATGCGTGCTGCTTGTTGTCATGGGTGGAGATGCTGTACAGCTGTTTCTCTTTAACCAACTGAAATGCAGTCAGTTAAAAAGTCTCCTATCTGATGTTCCTGCAGAGAGAAATCAGAAGAATACCATCTCTTGATCCTGCAAATGCCTTCAGTATTGAAAACACTTCAGTATTGTTTGTGGTTACTGATTTGCAGGCCTGAGCATAGGTTCTCATATAAACCACAGCCTCTTAGCTTTTACTCCATCTTGACACAGCTACTCACTTTGCTATGAGTACATGGTACATACCTTGGGTTGTTTTTGCAGGAGGATGTTCCAGTTAATATTCAGTATTTCTTGTCTATTTCTCTCTCTTTTTTAATTTCTCTTGTCTTGTCCCATCCCTCAAACTTTAAACAGTCCATTAGACAGAGTGTTGAGATATTTAATGGCCAGTTGGCTTAGCTCCACTCTAATGCCCTCTGTCCTTATTACGTAATTTGTAAACAGCTCTCTGTAACAAACAGCAGCCAAATGGTGAAAGTCTTTGTATATGCTAACCTGGAACCCATTTGGATAATTGTGTTAGCTTTTATGGGAAGCATGCTTGTGTATATCCTGAATATCTTATCTGTGCCTTTGCATATCTATTTGTATAGATGTCTTCTATCATGAAATGTCTTTAAATTGCTTGTGTTGTCTGACCAAGATTTAATTTACAAAAAGATGCTTAAAAATGTGAGCAGCACACCTAGATTTAACAAATTATGTTCTGATTGGCTCATCCTTTTTGTGCAACCCATTTGTTAAACATGTTAGAAGTCAACAGCTTGGGTTTGCGTATGTAGGCTGCATATCTATATGTATAGGAGTCTTCTATCACCTATACAGTTACTAATTGTTCATGTCAGCTGGGCTGGAGTCCCACACTTAATTATTTATAACGTATTTGGCACATTTGAAAATGACTCAAAACTTGTAACTGGAGGCTTGGCTAACTTCTGAGTCAGGGCAGTTATTCTGTTGTTTTGTGTAAGTAAATGATTTGTGTATTGTTCATTGTTTTGTGCTGGCTCTGTGTAGTCTCAAAGCTAAGAGGTAGTCTGGGTAAAGTTGCCCTCCTGGCAGCAGGGTCATTCAGAGTTTTATGTCTGTGTTCATGTCCATAAACTGCTGTATTTTAGGTCTAGCCAGCAAAATTAAATGTACTTTGTAACTTTCTTATGATAATACAGTAGTTCTCTCTCTTTTCCAGACCTGCTTGTAACAACAAAATCAACCTGTGCTTTTGGCTTCAAACTCGATACCATATTTTTACACTTTTTCAACCTATTATGTTTTTATATTCTTAGAAATACATCATTACATATTCAGTGGTGTTCATCGGTGATGTTTAACCAAAGAAATCACTTTAAAACTAAAGTCTATATTTGAATATTGTTATATTTATTGCTAGTAGTTTCATGTGAGCCTGACTTAATTTTTTTTTTGTTCATTATTTTTGTCCGTGCTGAATACAGGCAGGAAAACCTTTGCTTTATTACTCTATTTAATACAACTGGCACTGAGTGGAGATGTCATTATCAAGCTGATTGCCCCCTGATGCATATCCAGTTTCTGGAATATTTAGCTTCTGAGACACTGAACACAATTCATTGCTTGCTAATAAGTGAATTTAAAGTGCTGATTGCTGCTTCTCTACACTCAGCTCTTTGTAACCTTACAGTGATGTTGATTAAGAGATAAAATTGCTGTTGCTATGCACAGAACAAACAAAGGGATGAATGGATCAGGCTTTACAGTAAATAGTCTATCAGAAAGCATCTGAATTGTTCCCAGTGCAACCTTATGGGAAAAGTAACTGATAGTTACAGCAGTGTAAACAGACTCGCAGTGTTCCTGTTTAGTTTTGCAGCTTGCCTCCTTTAAACAGCTTACCCTTATTATTAACTGATTGATTGGTAACAGTTTCAGCTTTCATGAGTCTGTGGTGTGTGCTCAGGGAATTTGAAACACTATATTGTCAGCTAAGTATGTTAGCATGTAAAGACCAACTGTTACGAAAAATGTGCGACACACATGGACAACAAACAGCAAACCACTTCTCTCAGCAGAACAGGCTGCATGTGTTAAGAGGTTACACACACTCATGCTTGATGCCATTTGTCCACCCTTTTGGTGACTTGCTCAAGCAGTTGCTTTATCTTAGTCCAGTTGGACTTCCTTGCAGTGATGATACAAGCGAGGCTGTGTCAGTGACTGCATTGTCAGAGTGTGCATAACACTGTTTCTGTATTCCCTGCCTTTCTGTTTTTGAGAGGTATATGATGCTATAATCATGTATTACCCCGTATTGACATAACAGAAGTAAACATTTATTGTTGTCTTCCTGTGCTCTGCAATATGACTGTTCCATTTATTGGCGCTTTCCCTCTAGCCCAAAGGTGTCAGACTCATTTTAGTTCATGGGCTATATACAGCACAATTTGATCTCAAAGGAGCCAGACAAGTAAAACTAAACATTTTTTTTAAACAAAACATTTTCCCCTTTCTTTTAATGTAAATATGTACGAGTTAATTCTGAAAACATTGCCATTCATTAACCAAACAGCCTTAGATGTCTTAATAAAATTAGGTGCGGTTTCATCAGTATGTCTCAGGTTACAAAGCCATCCAATGGACTAGACTGAACCCTTTGACATCCCTACGTCTGGCCAGTGTGTTGTCTGTAATAAACTTGTGTCCTGTGCTTTTGCAGTGAACCTGTTAATGAAACAACTCACGTGGGACTAAAAGGATGAGTTGGCCAGAAAAGAGCAGCCAGCTGCAGATTGAGCTTGTGTCATAGCACAAGTTTTATATAACATTTATTTGCTGTTCATCTCTTACACTGCTCTCAGTTGTAGGCTCTGCTACTATTAAAGTACCAGCGTGCCAGCTCTGGTGAGCAGGGTTGGTGTTTTCACTCTGACTTTCACCTTCAACAAATGTCCCAGGCTCAGCATTCATACCTCTTCAGGCTGTTAAGCTCACACTGTTGAAATATGATCAGCCCACAGTTGCACTGACAGTTTTTTGGTTAGGGGGGGTTTATGTGTGTGTCTGAACACATGCACGTGTGTGTAGGAGGGGTCCCACACACTCTTTTGTTTTCCTCTGAAAGCTGAGAAGAAGGAATGTCTGCCTCCCAGCTGTCCTCAGCAATGAGGGTAACAGCAGAGTGAAGGGGGAGCTCACTGTTCGCCTCCTCTAACATCCTCCCATCTGTTCCACGCAGGCTGAGTGTGTGTCTGTATGTTGAGGTCACACAATGGTGGTACTCCCCCTTGCCCTTACCCGCTTTGGCCTCTCATGCATATTTAACCCTTCAGATGCACAGTTGTCTGTTGCTCTATTCAGAGGCACACTGCTTAAATCTGTCACTGTGCCCCATCCCTTAGTGAGCAGGAACAATGGGGTGTATTGGCAGCACACGTGGCTTGCTAAATGCAGTGCAACAGCAGGGGAGTAATGGGTGTGGAGGGGGAGGATACTGCTACCTGTTTAGAGGCGATGCAGCGTGGGTTTGTTTTTCTGTAGTGCAGCTGCAGGAAGAGATGTGGCAAGTGGATGGCTAGGTTTTCTTAAAAATTCTCCTTTGGAGGCTGGCAGCTGTTTGACTCATGTTTTCTGGCAAGTTTCCTGTTTACCCTACAAATGACAACGTTGGCTTTGGCAGCAGTGCAGATAACCAATAGTGGTTGGCCTCTTGGAGAAAAACAAGTATAGCCTGACCGATATTGGATTTTTCTTGGGGGGCAGGGGGTAAAAGTTCTGATATCCATTGATATTCACACATCCATCCATTTTCTTAACCTCTTATTCAACTTAGATGCTTAGATTTATTTTATTTTTTTTAAATAATTATTTCATGTTGGGCAAGTTGATTGGCCAACCACAAAAAAATAGATGTGTGCATACTCTAATTGTTGTTAGAAGCATTTATGAGAGTAAAAAGTAAGACTGAGCTGAACTAGTCTCTCAACAATAGGGTTGATAACAGCAACGGCAAAGATGATGCTGTCGTTCAAATTTTACCTTGGACAGCTCTCACCACAGGGATAAAATGTATGTGGGCAGCACAAACCTCTTCTTTACTAAGACACCTTGTGATACCTGCAGCCTACCTAAATCGCTTGTATTTGTGTGTACTCAGGCTTTTGTATGAAGGGGATAGTACTTCCCTCACACTGCCGCCCTGTTCTTCATCCTCCTCCTTCTCCCTCCTTTCTTTGTTACATGTAGGTCCCTCCATCTTCCAGCAGAAGCTCAAAAGATGGAGCAAAAGCTACTTTTTTCAAAAAATGGCTTTTCTGCTTTGAGGTTTCTGCTGTGTTCTGCTTTTATTCCTGTGCTACAGTAATAGAAGTCTACAATTTTATGTTTTTTTTTTTACATTTCACTTCCCCTAACCTTTTCTGTTTGCATTTTTTGTTGTGCTCTTTCTTTAAGTCCAACTATTGCATATTCTAACCGAGTGAACCAGAGTATGGAAGCACAATTGAGCAGGACTGTCTGTGTTTCAGTGTATTGGGTGTTTTTAGTACAACATGACACCGCTAGTATCTGTCACTCACATAATAAGCGTCAGATGTTACATATCACCCACCTAGGTCGGCGTACTCGTTGTGTCACTCTATACTGTGTGAGATTTTTCTCTCTCGCTCTCTCTGAAAATCCATCCGCTATACTTGAGAGTGTGTGTGTGTGTGTGTGTGTGTGTGTGTGTGTGTGTGTGTGTGTGTGTGTGTGTGTGTGTGTGTGTGTGTGTGTGTGTGTGTGTGTGAAAGAATAAGCAGTATACATAGCATGTTGTATCACATTATGCAGAAGCGCTGACTCATCTAATAACTTCTAGTTTCTTGCTCTGGAATTTACTACACCAGAGTTTTTCCAACATAGAAAAAAAAATGTAGCAACCACTAAAGATGTTTCATCCTCCCACCAAAAGAAAAAAACCAGGACTGTGTGAAAAAAATTTTTTTTAACCTTTTTCAAGTGGAGTTTAATTGACTCAAGGTAAAAATACGTCTTTGATTATCAAATGGTGAGAAATACCAGGAAAATATACAGATTTCTGTTAAGTAAGATCAGTCATGTTTATGAGGTCCATTTTGCATTTAAGTGTGTTCATAGACAAAATCTATAATATATTCACATCTGAGACCTTTTACGATGTCCGCACTATCACATTTTCATTCTTTTTGAATTAAAAAAGAATGAATAAAATTAAAATGGATCATATCTGGCAGAAATGAATTGGCAAGACCACTTATTCTTCCCAATGCTACCCTCACCATGGGCTCTGGTGTACTGTACTGTACTCTAATAACAACAGCTTGACTAAAAATCCCACGGATTAGCAGGAGAAACAGGGGAACGTGGCAAAAAACAAAAACACACTCATCCCAAAAATGACAGCAACGTTGTCAAAAACAACAACAACAGAGAACTTGGAGGGAGGCCAAAAAATGAACAAAAACATATTTACTTGGCCAAAGAGAGCATCGTCATCCCCTCGGTTTTGAGCTTAATCCAATGCACAGCCTTCTCCCCGTAGCATATATATCCATGCACACAAATTCCCTTGCTCCCTGACACACTTAAAACACACACACACACACACACACACACTGGAAAACACACCCTCTTTTATGGCCCATTGTTGCATAGAATAACCAGACAGTTGGCTACAGAAGTCATCAGTATCTGATTTGCTTTAGAGCACACCCAGCTTGTAATGGAGGATAATTAGAAATGTAATTTGCCAGGGCAAAGAGGGCTCAAACCCTTTCCCCACTCCTATTTTCCTCAATCCATCCTCCCCCCTCATCCACTCGTGTTCTTAGCAGACTGACTACCATCAGTAACAGATGGGAAAAGGGAGATATTCACAGCCAGTCCAACACTTTAGAGCAAGGCAGGGGATATTAACGCCCCCCCATAGTCTCTTCCAGCACAGCCTTAAGGCGCTGGATGTTGGGATTAGCAATCAGCCTCATGGGTGCACTGTGTGGGCCCAGTCCTCCCACCACACGAAGTGTTTCCCCAACCTTCTAGCAACTAAGCTCTTTGATCAGCTTACAGCTGTGTGCCCAGATTCATTCTAATAGTTTAACCTTTTAAATCTCTATTTTATTTAACTCAGTATGACAAATGTTGCAGCATAATATTGCTGGGGTCTTCAGTGGATAATGAAAGTAAATATGTGATAATCTGTCTGACACATCTTTAAACACAAATGTACTGTCGTTTCTGAATTCAGTAAGTATGGTTTTTGTACTTGTTCCTTCGACTGGATTTCACAAGAGACTTGTGACTCTCCTTTAGTCATTATTGTTTTTTGACATTTCTCAAAAACCTGTTCTCTTGAGCAAACTCTTAACATCAGACCAGCGTGAGAACAGCTTGTGTTTAACTGTGACTCATTCCCTTCTTCATAAGCACAAAACATGGTGTGCTGAAATCCACTCTGGCATTGCTTAGCGCTTTAATCATTTTTCCTAGTGTGTGCTTTCAAAGCCAGTATTCAATTTATGCTGAGAGGTTGATGGAAAAGGGGGAAACAGCAAGGTTATACATTATCTTTACCACTGCACCATCTCTGGGTGCTGAACAAGTGTTTATTCTTTCCTTTAACAGCCTCCAACCATTTTTGCTTGCCCAGTTTACAGTGCAGTATGTACTGAAGACTCATCTTCCCATTGCTGTAGTGCAGAGCCTCTCCCTCACACACACACAGACACAACTATTAGTCAATGCTCACCTGCCACAACATGTCTCCTTTTGGGTTGCGATTGCTCAAAGCCATCGTGCTTCACGGTACTGACGTATTTCTGTGGTCTTCCTCTTCTTCTATTCCTCCTTTTCTGTTTATCTAATGATGATATTTTCCTGTCAGTATTTTTTTCTGCTTCTCAGTTATTCTTTTCACCACTTCCTAACCTGACCTCTCTTCTTTGGTAATTTTCAGATGTATTTTTCCCCATCTACACGCTTTGGTTTTTTTTTAAAAGCTGAATATAATTATATATTTGACCCTCAGGTAGGCTCAAACTAGTTTTGACAACTACAACCCCATGGGAGAATATTTAAGTCAGATTTCTTCACTGCTCCACTTTGTTTTGACATTTCTTTATTTTCCAGATCTTTTTCATCATTTTCACTTTTTTAAGCTGTCATCCGTTTGAGTTTCTCTTTTCCCGAAGGATGCAGTAAGGAAAAGAAAAATTTAAAGTGTGTGTGTGTGTGTGTGTGTGTTTACTCATATCTGAGTCCAAGCTAGCACTATAACAGCACTTGAACAGCTGAGTAATTTCTTAGCTGTCACAACCTGGCTCAGAGTATGTGACAAAAAGGAGACAACACACAGACTCAAGAGGCTGAAATAAAGTAAAGAAATCAAAAAAATAACTTGAATGATTGTCAGCATATCAGTATGCATGCCATGTATGAAGGCGTAGAGGGTGTATGAGTGAGAATGTGCCAAAACCAAGGACCAAATGCTTTTTGTCAGCCAAGCAGCCTTCATGAAGCTAAGAGGAGCAAAAAGGAGCCTCTGGTAGGTTCGGGCAGGGCTGCTTTATAGTGCACCTGAGATTGGCCTGCTCAGATGTGCTGCATCTGAAATTGGGTCAGCTCCACCCACTAGTTATCTGAAAGAGATAGACACAGGCAACAAGAAAACAAGTCCATCTCAAAGCCAATAAAACATAGTTTAATTGTTTTGTCTATAAACTTTCTATGAGTACTATAACCTTCCTGAGACCCAAGATGACGTATCGAAAGAAAGATAAACGTGCAATCTTTTCCCTAAATTCTTACTTGTATTGTTCAATATGGGGGTAATAGAAGTATCTGATGCTGTTAAAATAGAGTACGGTGAGCCTCACTGTGCTCCTCTCCAGTCTGTAATAAAATTCTCGGCTGTTTCTGTCATGGCAGGCAAAGGCTTGTCACTGATTTTCTTTGTAAGTGCCACTGTTGGTGTAGCAGATGCAAATGAAAAACTCAGATAATGGAACTCTCGGAGCTCATATGCAGTTCAAGTTTTTTCCTGCCATTACAGAGCACTTAGTATGTTGGGCTTCTTAAAGGAGCAGAAGTTCCCACATTGACGTGCATTTCATTGCCTTCATGATTCGTTCAGACTGACCTGACTTCAGTAAGCTTTGTGACCTGAACGGGATACTCCTGACTGTGTTAAGCCTGACATCGGAACCATTTCTTAGTCCTTTCTCAGCTAACAATATGATCATGCAGGGGGGTACCAAAAACGTAACCCTTGTCGACTTACCAACATACATAAAAGTGTATTTGCTTAAAGTTGCAAACCTAGAGGCCAGTAACTTTGTTTAAAATTACTAGCCTCTCCTTCTGCACCCAGCTTCTGCGCATGATGAGATTTGAGATAAAGGCAGATTATTCTCATTCTCTGGTTTCTTCTGTGTTTTTCTCCTCGTTTTTATTATCAAGCAGCACATTTACATACAGTATGCAGTTTGAACTCATTACTGTAGAATAAAGAGAGAGCAGAGGAAGCCTTTGTTATAGTTAGGTTTAAGGTATTGGCACTGTGCAGCTTGATTTGTTTTTTCATCTGTCTTTGTCTAAGAATAGCATTAACTCAGCTTACATTAATATGCCCTTGCATTTGTATCTCTGAGGCAGTCCTGGAGATAAGAAGCCATTCAGAAGAACAAAAGGATGAATACCATTACCACTCATCTGTCTTCTGCACTTCTATTGTCTGCCTTGCAGTGCACTACAAAAGATCAAAACAGTAGCTAAAGGCTGTTGCCCTAAAATGCCCCCTCAGGCCCTTTTTTTTTTTGTCCCGTGCTGCCTCCCGGCCTGGGGTCATTAATTCATCACCTTACCACCTCCATTACTACTGTTCTCTACTCAAAAGGTCTTTAATCGCCCACAAGCAGCTCAGGGCCTGAATCGTGGTGTCAAATGGCATCCTGAAATGAGTGCAGACAGTGTTTATATGTGTAGGAGAAAGCTTGTGTGTGTGTGCGTGTGCGCGCAAACACTCGATACTGCTTTAACACACAAAGCTTGGCATTTCTCGTAAACAGACTCCAGTTCATCTTAAAAGTCTGGTTATTACAGGTAATCTCTTTTGAGATGTGTGTTCTGTATTAAATCTGTGTACTATAGAAAACTAGAGCTTAATAAGCATTTGATTAAAAATTAAGCAATCAAGGACATTAAGCATGTATTTTATTAAAACTAAAAGAGATGTTTCAGTAAAACCAAATGTGAAACATTTGTGTATTTCTTTGTCTTACATCATCTTCAACTTTGGTTTTGGACTGTTGATGGGATGTATCTGCTAATCTGGTGAATTCATCTTTGCTTTTTGGGAAATTAATGAGCATTTTTCAGTGTGCTGTGTTCCAAATAGTTATAATTACAATGGTTATCTTGAGATTAATCCATAATCAAAAAACATTTGTTAGTTTCTCCTGATAAAATTCCGTTTTGTATGATTTGGAAGTACAGAATTTAAAAGGATTAAATGTTGGCCTCATTATCTACAGATTTATATTTGTATTTATATATGATTTATAACTGTATTTATAATTTCATAATATACCTACAATAATGTTTGGTAACTGCATGTCTTGTTCCACCCAAACACACACGCCCAAGAGCCCTGGGTGTACCTTTGTTTCCGGGTGTTGACTTTGTTTCGGTGTGTGTGTGTGTGTGTGTGTGTGTGTGTGTGTGTGTGTGTGTGTACAAGTAGGCACTCACACATTTAGAGTGTTTGCATTTAATCTTGTGCTGCCAGCTTAGAGCGGCGTTTCTCTCCGGAGATTAGAGGATGTTCGAGGCACTGCTGTGGAAATAGTCTCTCTTTCAATCTCTACACACGCACACACACAAAGAGGCAAGACAAAGTGCCTGTTTGCGGTGTTGGTGTGTTTGTTTATGTCAAGCAAGTGATAAAGCACTGCATTAGACCATGGCTAATATGATTTTATAAATACTCGGACCAGGGATTAAATAATGAGCCATATGGTCATTAACGTTGATGGCATTATTAATGTTTTTGTTGTGAGTGTTTAATTTTTCTTGTTAGTAAGAAAAGCCAGTGTATAATTCAAATTAATAAATCAAACAGAGATGATGTACGGATAAAAACACAAATAATGATAACAAAATGAATTTGTATACGATTGCCCAAAGGGGTTTAAGTGTTTATTGGAAAAATACTTGGCTTTCACAGAAGCCAAGCCCAACCTCCTCACAAATGGGTCACATGAGTGGTAGTAAAAATGCCTGTGTGATTTCTACAGAACTTTTTTCAGTCAGTCTTAAAGAAAGTAAAGTCAATTTACTGTGTCCATTTACACAGGTGCTGCAATGTTATGTCAGATCGGCCGGATTTGCGGGCTCTGCTCTCGCCAGTAACTGCTCCTGTTGTCTGTTGTTAATGTGGCTGTGGGAGTGCAGCACAAATTCTGATACTTCAATCTAACACTGTGATTAAACACTCTCACAGACACAAGCAGTTGGCGTGTCACTGCTGTATGTATGTGTAATATATGGAGCACAGGAAGGTGGATCAAAGCTCGATTAACTTTAGGTCTTCTGACTCATCTTGTGTTTATTGGCTGCCTTAGAGCTTCAAGTCTGTCATTAGCACAGAGTAAATGAGCCTTGCTAAAGACTCTGTCTCTCTGCCAGACAGTTAGAACCAATGTTAGTGTGGGATGAAAACGGTTTAATGAGCAGCAGATAATTTTGAAGAGAACATAGATCTAAACTCGAGAGAAATTAGATCTATGTGACGCTCCTTGTGACATTTTAATCCACTGTAGGCTTTTGAGGTATTCTCTGAGATGCAGCTAACTTGTCATGTTGATACAGTTCTTCTCTCTCGCTGTTGTAAGACGCAGCCTAGTTTCAAGTAACAATACCGCTGAGCTTTAATTATAAGCTCAACCTGTCAATTTGACAGAGGTTCCCTCTGAAAAGTTGTTTGACCTGGTGGCAGCTGCCTGCAGATAAGACCAGGTTACAGTTTATGTCAGAGTAATGAAAGAACAGCACTATATTCCAGCAGCATTAATCTACCACTAGTCACTGGAAAATGGTTCCTTGTTGAAGTTTGGTGGAGTCAGACAGAACACAAACTGTTTCATGCATAACTTTGACACAATATTGGTACACAATTCCTCAAAGAATCTGGCAACATATCAGGCTAACACCTCTTGTTTCCTCATGGGGCCTTTACTTTTGAAATCCCTGCATGAATTATTAATTAAGATGTACATCCTGTCTTGAGAGAGTCTCAGCTCCACTTTCATACTTTAAAATCACTTTATATGGATCAGGATCCCAAACTGGCTGCTGGCCTGAAGTCACTAGTTCCTTATGTAAGTGAATGGAAATACACCTCAGGTCCTGTTTTCATCCTCCTCGGAAGCAGTTCTCCATCATCAAGCAGCCAGTTAATAATTATCCCTTCACTTGGTTTTGTATTTTCAGGTTGCATGCGGCCGCCTGGTGTGCAGCACGGATACCTGCTGAACCAGACCGAGTCCAACCGGGGCTCTTTCCAACCTGGTGCCGTGCTAGTATATGGCTGTAATTCTGGATACATTGCAGAGTCTGGATCCACATCTATCGTATGTACCACTTCTGGAAGCTGGTCCCAAAAACTGCCACGCTGCATTAAAAACAATGGTAAGTAAGGCTCAGAACTACAAACATACGTGCGATAAAATAGACAAGCAATGTAATTTTTAGCTGATGTTGCTCATATGAAAGCCCAGATTGTTTGTCTGAGTCCAAATTATTCCAGTTTCCTTTACACTGATGAAAACATGCAAAGGTTTTTAAAGTGTGTATGTGCGTACGTAGGTGGGAATAGGCCTGGAGGGTTCTTAAGCTGTGTATGGGTATTTGTACTAAACTTGTATCCTGCACCTTGGATACATATTTCTATCTTATAGGGTTTTTTTTGTTTGTTTGTTTTTTGAACTTCATGAATGAGGCATTTTTTTAATCTCTTCCTAATAAGGTAACATTTATGCCTTCTGAGGTTGCCCATGTGTACATAAGACATGACTGCACCAAATCTGAAGTATCACAGCTCTGTGGAAAATTCAGTTTAATTCTGAGCGTTCAAGCCAGAGGAGTGAAATCTGTCCACTTGTAGAAATAACAGCAAACACATTTTGCAAATACACACTCTCTCTGTCTCTCTTTCTTCAGTGTGTTCACCTCCTACCGAACCAGAGAACGGGGGCTACCGCTGTCACCCAACTCACTGCAGCCCTCTCATTGAAGGCACCGTCATCGAATACTTCTGTGATGAGGGTTACGCGCTGAAGGCAGAGTACAAGTTCCTCACCTGCCGAAACGGCGAGTGGGACCGTCCCATGCAAATTAGCTGCCGACTCACAGAAGGTCTGCCATCTCTGCTTACCTCTGTGTATTGTGTCTTTGTTTATGAGAGCACACGCAACCTGATGCACATATGATAAAATCAGAAGATCACATTCTCACTTCCTCTACGCCCTGTTTTGTCCCCTCAGAGAAGGAGCAGAGTTCGCCACTGGGTACACCTGCTCTGCCTATTGTGATATCCACAGCCAGTTCTGTGGCATTCATCCTGCTTTTAGTGGTTCTGTTTGTTCTTGTACAACCAAAGCTCAAGTCCTTCCATCACAACAGGTAAGACACATAAACTTAGTCTCACGCCAACCATACGCCAAATACGTCACAATAAAAAATTTGTTGCTAGTGTTGCTGATAATAAAAACTCCACTTCTGTGCAATCATGTAGTTTCTCAATAAAATTTAGGGCCTTGTGTAACATTTCACAGGGTATTTTCTTAGACAGTATTTTTACCCTTATTGCAAAACTTCCTCACTCATCTCTTCTTAATGGACTGCAGTCTAAAGCTGGTTACAGGAAAGCTGCTCCTCTTCCTCAGAAAACATCAATAAAATAGGTCAATAAAATGCGATTACTTGGCCCTTAGATTTTGTCACATTTTCCGGCCTGATCCACACCTTTCAGCCTTCATGTGGTCATGTTTATGTTTTGGTATTTATATGTTATTTCTCACCATGTCGTAAATGAACTCAGTCTTTCTCTGGACACACCCATCATTCAGATGTTTTGGTTGGCCGAATCATGCAAAGTTGTTCATGTTTGACTAGTCGAGCAGGTTGGCATTTCTTGAATTCCTTAGAAATGAAACTTAACATATGAAATGAGTTAATGTCATCACGGCTATTAACTGGCTGTGCTGTGGCTCTGTGATTAAAAAGGACAGCAGGGTTTGATCTAATGGTTGCTGGCACTCTTCCTGATCGTGTAGTAGCCTTGAGGGTTAAGTGTAGCCTGCTATAAAGGGATTGTACAGCCACCACTAATTATCTTAGAAGTTCTGCTGCAGCGTGTAACACACATGACTTTCTGCTTGTACATGGAGCTGGTTTTGTGATCCACCTTGCCCACACTTCTCATTCTTTCTTCATGTTTGTTTATCAGGAGGGAGCAGGGAGTGTTAGGCCAGGCCAGTTCCATCATGGTAGAGGGCGTCCAGGTGGCATTGCCCTCCTATGAGGAGGCAGTATATGGAAGCAGTGGACCATGTGGTGATTCTGATCCTCCTCCTCCTTCTGCGCCACCGCCTCCAGCTCCTCCAGAGTCTCGAGTCCCAATCGTGCTCTCTGAAGGTCTTCCTCAGGGGGCCACAGGAGGTCATAGCTCCGGGAGAACCCGCCATCACAGAGACTTAGACTTCTGTCTCCCATCCACCTCCTCCTCCTCATCCTTCTCCTCCCGCCGTCATGCGGAGACGGTACTGGTTCACCAGGCCCCCTCTTCCTCCTCCTCTTCATCGTCATGGGCTAGAGAGCACCCTGGGGGTGCGTGCGCAGGTCCCCTACCTCTCCGTAGAGACTCTGAGAGCAGCGACCAGCACAGCCTGCTTTCTGTCACCTCAGCGGATGATTTTTGTGATGGTAAGACAAAGCAGTCCACACTTTTTCCTCAGCTTTTTAAGTTGCAGTTGCATTAGTCTAACTGTAATAACAAGACACACAAAGTCATTCATACTAGTAGCTAGTGAAGAGAAGAAACACCTTTAAAGAGAAGAAGAGTGAATAGAAAATTTAACCCATGTATTCTATAGACTCAGTTATATCTAAAGAATCTGAAGAAAGACGGAGGAGCATTTTAGATTAAAAACTCTCCTATCTGCATTGGATTAAGTTTGTAAATTCAAATAACAGAATCATTTCGAACTAACAATTTTTTTTGTGGAGGATAGCATTAATAAAATAGCCAACATTGACACCTGTCTAATATATCCTTGGCTTTTATTTTCAATAGAACATGTACAGTTCACAGCAGGGACAAGAGTAGACAAGACCAAAAGCTACAAATGAATAAACATCGATGTAGAGTTTGATGTAATGTATTGTAGGTGTGGTGGGTTGAGGGCTGCACTAAGAATGACCCTTTAGAGATTGTTCTCATATGCTCATATGATTCTTCTCTTCTCCTGCAGATATTCCCCTGTTGAAGGAAGCATGAAGCCTGCTGGCCTGCTATCAGCATCAGCAGCAGAGCATCTCTTTCCCCATCTCTCGCTGCTGGCCAGAACTGACTGTGGCTGTCAACCTTCTTCCCCCAAATCGTTCCACCCACCCCACTGCAGCCAGCAGAGAAAAGACTAGAACTATGCCCTTTCCCTATTGCAACCTCTTCTGCCATTGCTAGACATGCAGAGCAAAGCCAACAACCAATACCAGTACTGCACTGTAAGCAATTACGGAGCAATTACAGGACCCACCTGCTGGATCAACCTAAAGATGAGCCAGACAAGCAGAGTGGTGCCAGCTCAACTGAAATCCTGTAGATCCTGTGTATATGAAAAAAAACATACCTAAGTCAAGATTGTGTACTATAGGCTCTGTATTACCATACACTTGCCTCTACCCAGATGTATTTCCCTATATTAACATTGCTAAAAGAGGCTTCTTCGGAGAAGGCTACAACAATCGAGACACGCCAGCTCAGTCTGAGACAACCGCAGATATGAAAAAATAAAGGGTGTGATTTTCGCTCCTGATGCTGTTGGCACTCAGTCTTCCCACCATACTTGAAAAGTTGCGAGTGACGCCTGAGTTCCTTGTGAATGCTGCATGCAGTTTTCAGTTATTTGCTGTCACAGCACGGCAGCCCACTCTGAATGAAGCATGAAGCCTCTTCTGACTGTCTCGTGCTTATCTGTGCATCCGGTTGGCATCTAACATGTGGATAAGTAGGAGTGACAACCACTTCACCAAACCTAAAAGCAGGCCACACCAAATCATAACTATAAAAAGACCTGCTTCTTTTCTTTTTTCTTGTTGTTGTTTTGTTGTTGTTGTTTTTTTTCTCTTTCTGTTGCTAGCTGCACCCGACATCTGGAAGCTGCTCCTTCTGTTGCATGAATGGGATTAATTAGTGTTTTGGATCCAGGACTGCGCGATACATCGTACCTGTATAGGGAAAGCGAAACAAAATGCCACATTTTAACTAAGCTCAAGAGTGAGTTGTTGTTGTTGATGAACAAGGTGTTTGGGCATGAGTGAAATTTAATTTCTTCCCATTGTATTTATTTTGTGGCATATGGCCTGGTTTATTTACATTGCTCAATCGGAATGTGTGTGTGTGTGTGTGTGTGTGTGTGCGTGTGTATGCGTGCATGTTTATGCACCAGCGAGGCAGAAGAGGACATATCCTCATATGGTTAGGCCTCGATTCAGCCATTTCCTGATTCGCCTCTCTTCTGAGCCGAGGCTGGCTTCACAGTGTCCCTGTCAGTCACCATAGGAAAACGTCCCTCCCAGCATTAAATAAGTCACATGAACAAACCAGCGTCACTTCAGGCGTCAAGTCCACAACACAATGTGTGTATTATTCATCCGCTCTCAAGCTAGAATAGTTATTATGTTCTGTTGAATTGCTGTAAAACACGAGTCTCCTTAGAGGAGCTGGCTCATGCCCATCTTCACACTGAACTGAAGACTCTCCACTTTTGTGCATTATTGACACAAACTGCAACTGGTTGCAGTGAAATAAAAAAGAGTTTTGTTATAAATATATATACAGCACCCTGTCACATGTACTCACTCACCCCTCGAATGCCAAGTGCAAGTTTAAGAGAGAATCTTGTCATTCTGTGAGAAGTCATCCTCTGTTTTTGTTGCCACTTGAAAAGCCTAGGGGGTTGAGCTGGTCACCCTGACAACAGCATGACTCGGATGGATCCTGAGAGCTACTTTATAAGCTTAACTGCCTGGAAGGAAAAAAACAACAACAACACAGCGACCTGTCTGAATTTTTGTTCTCGGTTTTATTTTATTTGGCATTTGTCTGTCATGTCAATGGCTACATTATTAATGCAAACAGATGTTGCCTTAGACTTGTACATTTTCTTTCTTTCTTTCTTTTTTTTTTTTGGATGTGTAATCTTAAGCCTCCACATTGGTTGCGTCACAATACTGCAACATGTTCTGTTTTCCCAATGGCCTTACTCTATTCTTTTCTATTCTATGCATAAAACTGTCTTTGTATATGTATCAGTGAGTTTACGTTTGCTGTGGACACGACTAAATGAATGTCCATCCTTCTCTCTCCTCCCCTAGCTTTTCCAGCTACTGTGATGATGATGATGATGATGATGATGATGGTGAACCTGTAAGCACCTATTTGCCCTTGGCTTTCTCTTTTGTTACAAGGCATTTAAAAAATAATGGGAATGGGGCAAAAACTGAAATCATTTGCATTCAGAAGCACTGTTGTACGGTGTTGCCTCCCAGTTTAAAAAACATCTGGATATATTTTTTTTCAATGCTTTCAGCTTTGGTTTTTCCTCTGTACATGGCAGTGGGTGTGAAGATAGTAATTTAATATTTGTATAAAGTTTAATTTAATTTTACAGTGTGTATATAACTTTCTAATTAAAGCTTTCTTTTGAATGTGGAGCTTGTCTTTTATTCACGTCCATGTCACATGGTCCTCCTCCGTTTACCGAGTTTGTGTGCTTCCAGGAAAATATCGATCACAATGTCATGTCAAGACATTTCCAGTGCAATGTGTATCCGCTTGTGTTACTCAGAACATGATTCATTTTCCTTTGGACTGGAAAATGGAAGACCTGAATCTTGTTTTGCACATGGATGGCCAGCTCCATTTAAAAAGAAATGCACAAGCAGACTTCCTAGAACCATTTGATATATTTTAAAAGCCTAATAGGGCTGTGAAATGATTTTCTTTTAGTGCCATTCCCACTTCCTGCAATTATTACGACAAGATAATCGAGATGAAATTCCAGTTTTGCCTTCAGTGCATCATTTCCTTTCCTTCTGCCTCTCCATTCAATTCACAGGCTGTAGCAGGATACATTTTTTTTCAGTTGAATTACAATTAAAAAGAAAAAAGTTTGTTCTTTCTAAATTTTAACATCCACGGTAAGTGTTAAATAATTCTGATCTCTCAATATTGAGTTGATCTTTGTGGCAGTATCCAGCGACTCCATGTTGGGTGGTACAGCATCTCCTCAAACAATGCAGAAATAAAACTTAAACATTTATCAGTCTAAACTGAAAGTACATATACTCTTGATCAAAGGTTATCATGGTTTGTTTTGATGCATATCCGTTTTCTGCTGTGGTTGATTGGACTTCCTGAGTAGCTTACCCTTATTTAAAGCTGTCGTATTACCTTTTTATAACCTCTTTTGTCTGCTTGAATTGTGTAAAAATTATTCCTCCTGGATCAACTTGCGGTTTATTGTTATGATCCTTTGTATTGCTGCTCTGCTAGTGTTATGCCACTGTCTAATTAAACGATAGACGCGAAGCCTAAAAAAGGAGAAAATGGGTTATATTTTTTAATATAGTTGCTGAGTGACACCTAGTGGTCAGACTTAGAAACTGCAGCAGCGTTGTTCGTGACTTCGCCTTCGCTTCTGCAGCGTCAGGCTGCGTCACCGGTCACGTGGTTTGCTTTCGAGCGGTTTCCCCTCCCTGAAACAGCTGAGGCTCCATTTTGTTTTATTCTTGATTTGGTGCTTGCGGTCGTCAGACGGTAAAAATAACTGCAGCTGTAGCGTTCTTAAAGGTACGTGCACAGGTTCTGAAATACATTATAGCGATGCTGTATAAATATTATAGGCGGGTGTTGTTACTTTACAGTATCTGGGTAATTCATTAGCTTTCGGCTGGCTGCCGTCGCCGACGAGGCCCATAGGCCGAGTCACAGAAGTAGGTCATTTGTGTTCCTGTTTGCTAAATCCTTATAAAATGAACGCCTGTTTTCTGCTTGTAGCTAATCAAACTTGACCAACATCATGAGCGGATGTCGTATTTTTATCGGCCGGCTGAGCCCCTCAGCCAGAGAAAAGGACGTGGAGAGGTTTTTCAAAGGATACGGCCGCATCCGAGATATCGACCTCAAGAGAGGCTTCGGCTTTGTGGTGAGTCTCACCGAGCGAACGTAGGTCGGGATGGTTTAAAGGTATTTCAATACGCTCAGGATACTATGCACACTGTATTGTACAGCCCCGTTGTGTTAATTTTAGAAGGCTACCACAAGATTGGCCTTGTTTTTTTTATTTTGCGGCCTACCGCTTGTTTGCTGACACACCCACCAGCAAATCGGGCGCAAAA
Source organism: Pterophyllum scalare (assembly GCA_024447675.2). Classification (NCBI taxonomy): domain Eukaryota; kingdom Metazoa; phylum Chordata; class Actinopteri; order Cichliformes; family Cichlidae; genus Pterophyllum; species Pterophyllum scalare. The sequence continues at coordinate 4,609 of JAMQGT020014887.1, read as the reverse complement.
TCGAGACTAGCTTATTAAAACAAAACCTTTTTAAGCTTTTTTTTTTTTCTAGGTTTTGTTTCCCGGTGACCACTGAACCTAAAGATAAGATATTTCGCATACTTGCTTCTAGAAGGACTTTGTCGCTTTTTTTCCTGCGTAAAACACCCCCATCCCCGCACGCACGCTCACACTCACAAAAAGAGGATTTGACCTTCCCCCAATGAAAAACCGCCAGGACTGTAAAAAAAAATTCTCTAAATATATTTTAACCGTTTCTTTTTCAGTGGCCAGAGATGGCAGAGAAATGCACCGATTTCTGTTAAGGCTTGTACTGCACTGTGCGCTTACAGAACACTTTGCTAGTACCAGGTTGGATCCACTTTTGCCTTCAGAGCTGCCTGAATTCGTCATGGCAGAGATTCAACAAGGTGCTGGAAACATTCCTCAGAGATTTTTGGTCCATATTGACGTGACATCATCACACAGTTGCTTCAGATTTGTCAACTGTTACACCGCATCTTGAAGGTGCCTTGTTGCATTGAGATCTGATAACTGTGGAGGTCATTTGAGTCCGGTGAACTCGCTGTCATGTTAAAGAAACCAGTTTAAGGTGATCGGTGATGGTGTGTTAGTGTGCTGGAAGCAGCCAGGGGATGGGAAGATGGGTACGCTGCCATCTTAAAGGGATGGACATGCTCAGCAACAATACACATGTAGACTGTGATGCTAAATTGATACCGAAGGGCCCAAGAAAACATCCCCCACACAATTACACCACCAGCAGCAGCCTGAACTGTTGACACAAGGCAGGATGGAGCCACACTTTCATGTTTTGCACTCTTTTCTTGTCCACTTTTTGTGAGCCTGAGCAAAACAGACAGGACTGACACCCAGTGGTCTTCTGCTGCTGGTGTCTTCAAGGTTCCACATGCTGTGCACTCAGAGATGAGACAACTCATTAATTACAGTGAAGACATTTTTGCACATTTATCTAGTTTGCCTAAATATTCTTAAAATTTTCAATCAATTACTAATTAAGCTCTGCTTGCAGGGTTTTAGACTAAGCCAAAGGAAAATCGCCAGCTTTATTAAGCAGTTTAACTTTCTGATAATTGGTGTCTATATTCAAGCATAACAAATATTTCAGCTTATGAAATGGCCAGATGTGGAAGGAAAATGTATAGATTTGTCAAATAAAGTAAAACCTACTGAAAAAAATCTTAGTTTGTTCTGATTGAAAAATACTATAGTCACAAGCTCTAATCAAGTACAGTTTCAGATTTCCCTCCTCATATTTCTGTCCCTGAACCTGATATCTATATATATATCTATATATATATATATATATATATATATATATATATATATATGGTTTCATATGTGCTGATTTGTGTCCACGTATGCAGAATGTACTTTTCCCTCCTTGAAAGGGCCGAACGCTCCACATCCAAACGTTTTAGCATTAACAGCTCAGTTATGCATTAAATGATTTGGTAAAGTTTCGATATTAAAGCATACTTTTTAGGTTTCGGCAGTCGTGGATTAAAATATAATTGCTGCATCCTCGTTTTGTTTTCAGGCTGTTTACTTGGTTGCCACAGTGACGCGTCCCGGCTGAAGAGTCTGGACGACAAATGTGCTGCAGACACAAAATCTGCTGAAATATAATTAGTTTCAAAGTAGTGCTGCCTTTCAGAACAAAAAGCAATTAGTGTCCACAAACAAATGGATGACTTTTGTGTGTGTGTGTTATGTGCTGAGCCCTGTCTGGATTAGAGCACCTACATATGTTGGATTAACAGACTCAGGAGTCTTATGCTCCTTATATCCAGTGTGTGTCTTGCCACATTGTTCATATTCATGCTTAATGAATGACACATTATTGGCGATAAGAATGAACTGTGGATGTAAAAGGTGTTGTGTGCTTGGTCCACAGGAGTTCGACGACCCCAGAGATGCTGAAGATGCCGTTTATGAGCTTGACGGCAAAGAGCTTTGCAATGAAAGGTAAGGAGTTTCCTTTGCTAAGAAAAGTACCCATCTCCTATTCTTTTTCATAATAAAATATCTTTTTTTAATACTTAAAATGGAAACCATTTTTCTCGTGATATCAGGGTGACCATTGAGCATGCTCGTGTGCGTCTGCGCGGTGGCCGCGGACGTGGCGGCGGCGGTGGAGGGGGACGTTTCTCTGATCGCTATGGCCGTGGCTCCCAGAACAGCCGGAGGTAAAGCTCTCTCCTCTACCTCAGCTCTGATTTGGTAACACTTCACCTTTTTAAGATGCCGTGCGAGATTCCTTTAATTACATTCAAGTGAGGAGGAATGGATACAAATAAAACCTCTACAGCCACGCTCTGTTACTCGGTGAAAGGCCAGTCGTAAGATTGTTGCAGGCAATTTAATCGCCTGTGAGCTGGAAATGTTTAGCATCACGATTAAGATGCAACACAAGTCCTGTGTTCACTGTAGTGGAAAGCTCTTTAACATGAGTTAGCCTTGTAATGACAGTTTGCTAATGAGCGTTCTTAGACTGTAGGCTAACGTCTGTATCAGCCTTACAGTGTTAGTCCTCACTTGGTTCTTTATTTCCTCCTCTTTCCAGTCGAAATCCTCCTCCAATGCGCACCGAGAACCGCCTGATTGTGGAGAACTTGTCCTCTCGTGTCAGCTGGCAGGTTAGTATTGCATGATGCTTGTTTGAAAAAACAAAACAAAAGGCAAACAAAAAAAAATGACACAAGCCTCTAAAAGCTGCAACAGATCACAAATATTACCTCCAACAGTCTGCCTCCAAAAATACACATTTCAATTTTAGAATTGCTGCTGTAAATACTCTTAATGACATCAAATTAATAATAGATTTAACTGGTAATGCGTAATAATAATAATAATAATAAACCCAAGTTGTTCTCTTCAGAATCATTGCTCTGATTAATCTGCATCTCATGCAGTTCATTAATGATGCAAAAGCAGCAGAAGCAGCAACAAAACACTTAATTTATTCCTGTTTTCAAATTTTAACCAATTCTTCACCCCTTTATTTGCCAGTCATATGGAAGAGCTCGCTTATGGTGGAGTTAACCCCTTCTGGGTCCTTCTGTCTGGGTTGAGCCTGTGGTGTCAGCCAGTCTGTCCTACTCCTAGTTGATGCCTGCTGGTCATGTGAGCGCTCGCTCCACACTAGAGGCGCTGGCGGCCCCCTTCGCTCGCTCGCAACGCCTGATGTGTGGTTGAGAGCGAGAGAGAGGAAACAGAGAGTTGGCAGAGAGAAAGCAGAGGAGAGAGCGAGAGTCGATGGTGATGGTGGTGGCGTATTGATCGATGGTTCATTAATTTGAGGGGCTTCGATCGATATCCCCCTCTCCCTTCCCCCCTCTGGTGTCCCCGCACGTCGTGAACGAGAGAGTGTGAATTCCTGCCAGGTGCCCGTGGATATAATCTTCTGTTTTCCTGGTTATGGTGGGCTCGGAGAGCCTGCGGCCCACCCCAAAGGGTTTCGCTCTCAGGTAGTAGTTTCCTCTCTTCCACCCTGTTCACTCTCTTTACTGAGGTGGGGTGCCGAGGCAGGGGTTGTCCCGGCGCGGAGCCCTGTGCCCTCCTTCCCAAGGAAAATGGGGCTCTGAGTGCCAGATGCTGCCCAGGCTGCGCCTCTGCAGTTCTTGCAGATGGTGTTCATCTCTCTGTAGTTTTAACGAGCAGTGCGTCCAAAGACCTCAAAGCTGTTGCAAGTACTCAGCCTGTCACAACTGACTCATTTCTAAATTAATAAATGTGAATCCTTTTTTTATTTTATTTTATTTTGGTTTTGTAGAAAACATGTTGTTCAAAGACCGGCAAGTTGAACAGACTGAGGTTTTTGGACTCATTCTCCTTATCTGCAGTAGTCTGTGTAGTCCTCTCAGAGAATCTAACCATCTCTCTTCAGTCCTGTTTATGTCTCAGCCTGTGCTTGTGTTCTGAGCCGCTTCTGACCAAAGTCTACATGTGTAGGACCTGAAAGATTTCATGAGGCAAGCTGGAGAAGTGACTTTCGCAGACGCACATCGCCCCAAGCTCAACGAAGGGTGAGACCATTAGCCGGCAAATTTATGTTAGGAAAAAAAATGACTGTCCAGTTTATAACAAAAGGACTTCTAATGTGTCTTGTTGTTTTCAGGGTGGTTGAGTTTGCCTCTCACAGTGACCTGAAAAATGCGCTTGACAAACTGTCTGGAAAGGAAATCAATGGCAGGAAAATCAAGCTCATTGAAGCTGCCAAGAAGAGGTGTGTTTGTGGAAAGCTGTTCACTTCAAATAGCATCACTACATATGTATGATGTCAGCTGGTTTTTGGTTGATGCACTTGCTTTTTGCCCTTTTTAAAAAAATTTTTATTAACCAAAAAAAATCACAATTAATTCACCCAATTTTAACAAATCAGTGCTGCTTTCAAAGAACTGCATTTGCTTTTATGACGAAAAACTGCTTTTGTGTCACAAATTAGGGAGACATTAGGCGAACCATTTAGCACAGGTGAACTAAATGTGACACGTGCTCCTAAATTTTGCAGGTTACAAACATGTTGTGCAGTGTAGTATGTTTTTGATCACTGTGCCATGAAGACACTTCTCAGTGGAGCACTTAA